>CM057968.1:21289124-21784124 GCA_030142095.1 Rubus idaeus | reverse complement strand
AATCTTCGTACATTATTTTATTCCACAACGAAATGATAACCGGTGTTATCTTCACATCTAAAAGTCACGGTTGACTTTTCGGAATTGCGCTGAAAATCTCCAAAATTCAAGCTTTCAGAATAGCTCAATCCAAGTATTTAGAGCACTTTGTGTACGTATTTTACGCACACATCAGTTGCTTTCATCTAATAAGAATTATTACAAATCAAATTGAAGACCTTAATTGAAGCAACAAGAACTATATATAGACTTTTGTCTAGAGTTTTTCTATTGGAACTTCCAAATTTACTCGCTTGACCTCCTATACTCTTTACACCTCTTATTTGATTTTTAAATTTTAGAATTACTCATTAAACCTCTCTTAGCTTGAGTTTAATTTCGTATTTTTTCACTATTTTTTTTCCTAGTCTGTAGCTTTTGCTACTAATAATTCCCTATCATCGCTGGTTTATTTGATGATTTGGGACCCTAGTGAGGGTGGTTTCTCCACCTTCAGATATTACTTTTCGGAGTATTGAGCCTGCAAATACGAAAATTTCGTATAATCATTTGATCGATAAATCTTTTCGCCATACCACAATTGCGTGCATTGGCGACAGGAGATTCACTAGTTGTTTTAAATGATTAGTGAGTTTTTGTCTTTGTAGGCTCGTTGTTTCAACGAGCTCAATGGTCTACAATGAGAGATATTTGTTAAAGTCTTTAGTTTCCTGACTTACGGACAAGCCTAGGAGTTTGATGTATGTGCCTTCTTGGCTTTGATAATATATGAATTATCTGTTTCTCAAAATTAAACCTTTATTCAATTCTTAAAATAACCGTAGTCATATAATTTACATAAATTAACTTAATTTTTCTATACATCTAAATTCCCTTTTAAATCTTCATTCATTTATACAACATGAATATCTTGCAAACAAAAAAAATAATCAAATAACACTAATTCTCGGGTTTCAAAAATTAATATTCAATTAACAAGAATTTTTTTACTTGAACTATTGTGTTTTTTAAGCAAAGTATGCAAACATGAATATTTATTCTTATATATATATATTTATTAATATATATATATATATTTTAACAATTTCAATATCTGTTTAGATTTTTAAAAATTGTTGGCTTATTTGGATGATAATAGGTTTTTTTGTTCTACCTCACCTAAGTGTGTAGTGAGATTGAACAATGGAAACTAGTGAAAAATAATATATATTTATTTTATTATCATTATTATTAAATGAGAGAAAAAATGCAATTTTTTTTTACAATATATATGTTGTCTATATTAGTCATTTTATGTTAGGATATATGTGTCATTTAATAATTTATAAAATAAGGATGTATAATGAGTCAATTTGGAGGTTCTAATAGGAACACTCTTTTGTCTACCAAAACATCATAAAACAAGTCAACAATATTCAACCAAACACTAAGCAACACCTCTTGTTTATCTAGCGATCAAGTCACCAAGCGATCACAGAAGCCTTGGAGACTTTATACGTAGACTCCACCAAACCCTTCCTAAATCTTTCTAACCTAATCTAGCCTAGATTCTATTGTCCAAACAAAAAAAATCTAGCCTAGATTCTAATATCCATTAGCCATTGTTGCTTATATTTCGTAATATTATTGTAATTCCTTTTCTAGTTTCAATAAAATCTCGTTGTTAGTGATAAAGATTTAAAGTATTGTGCATATATATACATGCATAGAAAAGAACATGTACCAAATGTTATTTATTTCTTGTTCCACAATACAATTGGTTAATTAGAGTTAGATAGATTTGAGTGCATTTATTCACAACATTGCACATATACGTGCTGGCATGTCTCACAATCACAATATTAGGTTCTCAGTTTGTTAGAACTATTTTTTAGATAAACATACATAAAAAGTAAGTTATACGCCACTCTCGGCGTCCGGATGGATTAGCCCAACCAACCACCTTCCGGCTTCGTTTTCTCATACTTTCGTCTATCTTTTGGACTTTCATGCTTCATAAAAGTTGTTTTTAAGATACTCATCTATCTTAGTAACTAACTTTTACCATCGTTTATCTATATATACGCTCGGGAATCATGAAGAACAGCAAGGACCTTTAAGAACCTTGAAGGTTAGGAGCAAGAATGAGTGAGGAGAAGAATAAGGTGATGCATGGAGTAGCTAGCAAACTCTAGGAATAGCAAGTACCTGCTAGAATACTCAACCTATATGTTTTTTTTCTTTGTTCATATTTTGAAATATTGATGTATTTTTCAAGCATGTGTGTATAAAATTCTTATGATTGGAGACAAGGGTTGTATGCCCTAATTCATTGATGATTGATTGATGAACCTTGATGGATATGCATATTGATTAAGTTTTGAATATGTTCATTATCTAAATACGATTTTGTTAAATGCTTGTTTAGAATTTTACCTAATTGTTGGGCATGTGTTGAACTTAATTTAGTTAGGATTATATGCTAGCTACATATTGTGTTAGGTATTTAGCATATAACATGATGAGTATGAGTATGTGGCTTGCCTTGTTTGAATTTCTAGTCTTTCGATATGATCATTGTCTAAATATGATCTTGTCAAATGCTTGTTTAGGATTCTACCTAATTCTTAGGCATATGTTGAACTTAATTTAGTTAGGATCATATGCTAGCTACCTATTGTCTTAGGTATTTAGCATATATATAACATGATGAGTATGAGTAAGAGACTTGCCTTGTTTGAAATTCCAGTCTTTGAAGTTCGTTGCCTTACTTAGTCAACATGAGTACCTTAATAAGTCTTCGATTAATTGAGTCAAAGTTCAAGTTATTGTGAATAATACAATTTGGCACGAGAGTACGGATGAGACCCAGTCTTAAAAGTAGAACCATTAGATGGCTACGATACATAATTTGATACTTTGCTAAATTTTTGTTGCATGTTCATGAGACTAATCATTCATTAGATATGAAAATTCAATCATTCAATCATTTCTATATCTATCCATGTTCTCCTTCTTTACATTTATTTGTCTTAGCTTAGTTCAATTCACTTGTTTGCGTCACACTTATCCGAAAACACAAAAATATGATAAGTACACTCTTTTGTATATCGACAACACATCCAACCATTTATTGTCTCATCATTTAGTGGCAGAAACTTAGGATACCACATATTACCAAAGTTGTTTTGGACCTTCCAATCTCCTTGGTATGACAACCTTGGTCTTAATCTATATTTATCATTGTTTTGACGACGTATGTGCGCTTGCATTTTATACCTAATTATCGTTCAAGTCACGCATATATCCCTCGCGTTTCTCCCTTCAATCCCTTCCTTTTCTTTCAACGCGTCACACACACTCTATTTATTTTCTCTTCTGTCTCTTTCTCTCTCCTCCTCACACTACATGCAATTGGGCCTGCCAAAATTATATGGGTTTGGACTCAGTTTGAATCTGATTTTAGCACTTGAGATATGTCAAACTCACTAAATTTTTGTACCATTGGAGATGAAAAGACCTATAATGGTATCTCCAATGTTAAGCCTTAAACCCAAACTAAAAACATATATTTGAGTCTCCAAAATTGCACTATTCATATAGGTTTGAGGGCATCTCCAATGCTTAGCCCTAAATCCAAATTCAAAACCTATATTAGGGCATCTCCAATGCTAAGTCTTAAACCTAAACTTAAACCTATATGAATTAATGTTACATTAGACCTATAGGAGTAAGTATATGTTAAATAAGGATTCTAATTGGGTCCATGCAATATTGGTCTAATTTTTTTATAAAAAAATTCAATCCAATCCATCAAGCCACGTTTCTTTTTGGCATGCTTCTTGTCTTGCCCTCTAAATTCAAAAACCAAAACTAACCAAGACAACGAAGGAAAACAAACGCTCAACTCTCAGCTTCAAGAATCCAAAACTCTCATATTCAAAAATCCAAAACTCTCAGCTCAGATCAAGAATCCAAAGCTTTTAGCTCAACACGAAATCGACTTAGATAAAAAATCGTAGAAGTTTGATTGTGATTTTGATTTTGATCTCCCCTCACATCCTGTATCTACAATCCGATTTTGATAATCGGATTGTACCTCGCCATCTAAGCTATCTCGGTTTGCTTTCTCAATTCGATCACCATTTGGATTCAGAATTGTTTTCTCCCTCCAGCGGTCTCAACTCTCTGTCTCTCACTTTCTCAACTTTAGTTTTGGCAATTGATCAAGTCTATTATGTAAATTCACAAATTGAAGTTTATATTGGAAGGTTTAAATCTTGTTTTCAATCTTTTGTTCATTAATTCTTGATCTTTTAATAGATTTAGTTTTGTTCCTTGTTCAGTAGTTTGAGTTGATTGTTTTGTTCAGTGACATTATATGTGATATTGCTTTGTTATTTTATTTTCAGGGGCTATGGATTGTGGTTATGTAGTGAGGTTTACCTATTGTTCAGAAGGAGTGGTAATACCATTGTTGCAAAATTGGTCATTTATAGTGTTACGCTGAGGTATATTCTATCCCTCTAGATTCTTCTTGTTTAATTTTTTACTATTGTGAATTTGATTTGGTCAATCTGATTAATGTTATTAGTTCAATTTAATTTGGTCAATATGATTGAACCGTTGCCAGACTAGTTTATTTGAGTTTTGCCATATTAGTTTCAATTTGATTTGTTTAGTGACATAGTGTAATTTGAGCTTGTAACAAAATATTGCAAACTGTTCTTGAAGAATTTAATAGAACAAAATACTCGACATATTCAAATCCACCTACTTGAAGGTTTTTTTTATATATTTTTATAGGAAAGCTGTATCCACCTCAATGAGTTTTCTTGCTTTAAAGTTCTCATCTATTAGTTTTAATTTTCATATTTGTGAATTTTTTTGATCAGTATGTGATAGTGGTTTGGTTATCAAACATTGGTGTTATTGCTTGCAATCATATTAGAAATCTTGTTTTCTGAGAAGATCGAGATCAAGTTATGGGATCAAACATTGTGACCTGAGATTTTATTAAAAGCAAAGGGTTTTTTTTTTGATTGTAGGTATGAAGAAGAACATATTGTGGTAAAGAACAGAACAATATTGTTCTTCTTTCATTAGTGATTTCTATTACTCTACATGCCGTTTTCACATTTCTTGGAAAGCAAAGAGTTAGACTCGAAGAGCACACCCCCGGTTAAATTGCCAATTCAAAACCGAAACACCTTGTAACCTAGCTAGAGAAAAAGTATTCTAAAAAAACCAACGAGTTGTTAAGGGAGTCATTTCTCCTACTTGAAACACCTTGTAACCTTGTAAAACACATGTAGTTCACGTATATGTCCAATATTGAATTTCTTAAGTGCTTCCCTTGGTTTGTTTATTTTTTTCTTTTCGTAAACATGTAAGTCCCTTGGTTTTGTCAAGTAGAGGTTACAAATGCTAGTCTTGTGGTAAGGTTTACCTATTGTTCAGCCTAAGTAATTATGTTAGTGACTTCATCAGTGACATGTGTAGTGATTTTGTCAGTGATATATGGTGACTTAGTCAATGACATGTTAGATACGCACTTATAGCAAAATTATAAGTATAATAGAACCTTTTAGTAACTAAAAGTTGTTTACTTTTACAAGAGTCATGATCAATGGCAGTATGCTGTTCCTTTTTTAAATTATCGAATGTACCTTACGCATAGAAATCATTCAATATATTTTCTTGAAAGCATTTCATTTGTTATTTTCAGGTTTAGTTTAGTTGCTAGTTTCTGCTATTGTTGGTTGGGAGAATGGTGTTCATGTTCATGTGCATTTGTTGGATGAGAGAATGATGTTCATGTTCATGTGCACTTGTTGGATGGTACTGTAGATATGAATATGTTGATGATTACCTGAAGTATCTATTAACAAAGAAGGTCGGCCTGGAACCAAAATGTTCAAAAGGAAGGATGAAGCAACTTGATCTATAAAGTGTGATGAATGTGGAAAAGCAAGTGGCCACAATAAGAAGGTCTGCAAATCAATTTAATTTGAACTTCAATAGGAAA
Source organism: Rubus idaeus (assembly GCA_030142095.1). Taxonomy (NCBI): domain Eukaryota; kingdom Viridiplantae; phylum Streptophyta; class Magnoliopsida; order Rosales; family Rosaceae; genus Rubus; species Rubus idaeus. The sequence continues at coordinate 21,778,117 of CM057968.1, read as the reverse complement.
TTGTTTAGAGTCTAATTTTGCTAGAAAGATATTTGACTATTTGTCATCGAATTCTTGTCAAATGGTGTTTGTCTCGGTTACTTGTGTTAATTGGTCTTTAGAACGTTGATTCTTGTCATAACAATTTTAGCATACTAATTCTCATGTCCTATTGATTAAAAAAACAATTCTCATCTTTTATGTTTTTGTTTGCCCATAAAGTATTTTTTTCTAGCATGTTAATGATTATCATATTTAAACTTCTATCACATTGTTGTAATATCTCTCTCTCTCTCTTTTAATTGTTTCTCCTTTTTTTATTTCATTTCTTCTGTTTCTTTCCCTTCCCCATGTTCATCCTCTCTCTCTCTCTCTCTCTCTCTCTCAATCTCTTTTTCTCGTTCTTCTCCCTCTCTCTCTTCACTGTTTCTCCCCACATCACACACTATTTATTATTGTTATAAGTTTTGTTTGTTTGTTAATAATATACTAGATAAAAGTAATTATTTATTTCCAGTACTTTCTCACTTTCATTTCTGTCTCTTATTTTATCGATCTACTCTCTATCGCTTCATTGCTCTTTAATCAATTATTTTTGTGAGTTTGCGTTCTTGATTAGTCGTGATTTTTAATTTGTGTTAATAATATTGTGTTGAGATAGGATGTAAAACTATATATATGAATGTAATCAAAAGTTGCTATGTTTTTGTAACTAAATTGCTATTGTTGTACTAACAGCTGTCATTTTTAAAAATTTTAACATAGAAGCGAAGATCTTTATAAAATGAAAAATCTCCTTCCATGTTTAGTTTCAAAATGAAAATTTAGTAACAAAAAAACAAAAAAATCTCCTTCCAAAATGAAACAGAAACTTGAATATTTGCTTCGATTATAGACTAGCTATAGAGGAAGATTTAACTACTATTGTAATCATTCTCATACTATTTCTTTCTCATTAGCAGTTTGTATATATGTATCTAATTAATGAGCAGTTCAAATTGCTTGACTAACAAAAAAATTTAAACTCCGCCCTTAGATAAGTATTTTCTTTGTAACTTAAGCTTGTTAAACAAAATATTATAACACTGTGAATTTTCTATATAATTTTGGTGCTTTCTAAATCTCATGTATGTTTTTAATATTTTCTACATATTCTAAATACATTTGAAACTCGCAACATCGTGCAGGCACCATTGCTAGTGTGGATCTAATAATCCTCATTCTACATTGCATAGTTCCAACTTAGAATATATAAATAGTTGCAAATTACAGAGCAAGTTATAAATAAAAATAGTTTCTAGAAAGCATGATAAAAAAATAAAATTAAAATAACAATAATAACAACAACCAAAGAACCTCTAAACATAAAATGAAACTAAACTTCATCATCGGCAACAACAGTTATATTTGGAATCGTCCTTGAAAAAAAAAATTCAATATCAACAGTATGTTTAATCTTGAATATGAGCTTACAAAAAATCAAGACTTTAAAGATTAGTTTGATTTGATAAAACTTATCCAGTGACCAACTATAACATATATGATTAATTAGAATCAAAGTTTAATCAACAATCCAACATACAATAAACTTACTATTGATTCACAGCATCATGCAACATGCATCATAGTCATAGTCATCATCACCATCACTGTCTTCCTCTTTCTCATCATCATCACCGCCACCACCACCTCTGCCGCCATCGTCGTCGCCGCCGCCACCACCAACAACAACTTCTTCATCATCATTCATGTTCTTCTCTGATAAATAAAAATATAAATAGAAGGTGAATCAATATTAAGCAAAATTGCAACATTTATTTTGAAAATATACATATATCCGAAATAAATCGTACCCTGCACTATGACCAGTCATCACGCTTCCATCATCTTGTACATATAAAACTAAAATAATACTACTTATTTTGTCATATATGTTCAATGACTTGGTCACTGACATGTTTAGTGACATAAGAAATACATGCAAAACTATAATAATACTACTTATTTTGTTGTTTATCAAACACAATAATATTGCAGCAATATGATTTTTCTTACGTGTGTGCATCAAAACACGAAGATAGAACTATACAAATATCACAGCCTCTTATGTGATTTTTCTATAAAGTTTCTCCTTTTATTTTTAACTACTCTTCTTTCTTCACTTTTTCTTCCATATCTTCTGTTCCTCGTCTTTCCTTTTAGGAGTCATCATGGCGTGTACCCTGCATTTGCACATATGACATGTGGATTACATAATAAGATAATTATTAGTTAAAGTTTCAGAGAACAAATTAAGACGAATTTAAAATATAACATATTACAACAAAGGAACCTTAAACATACTCTTGGAGGAATTTATGCAATCAAAACAAGTCAGTGATATGTGATTGAAAATAACAGTTGATATAGAACAATATAAGGTAATCAGTGAAAAAAAAAGAAAAAAGAAACATAAAACGATAACAATAGAACAAGAAAAATTAAAATCCTTGTATCAAATCAACCACTCAATTTGAAAAAAAAAATGGATTACTAACATAAATGCTTCTCTTAGATAATACAGACAACTAATGTTAAGACCTACTTTTATGCATAAGTTTATAGTAGATTTAGGAGACTGCCAAATAATCAGAAAAAAGAATGCTGCAATACAATATATTATCAGAGAAAACACATAAACAATTGAAGTTTCATAATATTCTACAAATTGAAATTTTGCACAATAACTTGAAATGTATCTGCACAATAACTTGCAAACCAAAATTGACCTTAAACATATCTTAAAAACTAAATGACTGGTTTTAATTACATACTAGCATAAATATAATAGAGAAATTGACGTGAATGATTCTTTCAAGTGAAAAGGAAGGAATGCCAAAACACTATCAATAAACAATCGAAGAACAATACAGCCATGTATAAACCATAAACAGATTCAAAAACACCTGAAGAGTAATTTTTTTACATACTTTTTGATAAAAAATAATCACAGATCGACCAACACTGAGTAATTGAAAAAATCAACTTAACATCACATATGTATTTCATGACCTAAGTAGTGTGCAATTTTCTGATAAGTATTTTGTTTCACATAGTCAAACACAAAAATTCCACAAATGAAAAACAACCATAGAAAATAGCATAACCAAAACAACTATCCTTACAAATTCAGCAAGAAAAGCTAGTAGATGAAGGTTTGTAGTGAATCATCTATCAGTGAATCATCTCCAAATCTTCATAGCTGCATTGTGGTGAATTAGTGACTTCATTTATGCGAACACAAAAATCAAAGCCATAATATGATAAGGTCAGTGACTTGATCAATGATTTGATTAGTGACTCGATCGGTGACTTCATTAATACTTCTACAAAAACCCTACGAAATTTGTAATATGATAAGGTCATTAATACTTCCTCTCATTCAAATTTGTGGATTTATTGAATACCCTACGAAAACTTAGTTCAAATTGTAAATTTAATATAACATATCAATTGCAATACTATAAAAACCAAAAAAAAAAATTGAAGTTTCAAATCTACATACATGAATCAGTGACTTCATTGCTAATTGGTGCTTATTCAAACCTTAGATGCTTTGAATATGTGACTTTGTTGTGAGTACGATCTAGATGAAGGTTCCTCGTGGAAGGTTGTGATCGAACACGAAGTTGAGGCGTTTGTTTTCGGTAAAATTTGTATTTGCTTCTCTTCTTTAATGGAGATGAGATGTTCATTTTGGCTAGAAAAGAGAGTTAGGTTTGTCATTGATGAAAACCGATCTCAAGGAGTTTTGGAGATCGGTTTAGCGTCAATTTAACATCAATAAAAAAGGAAGTCGATGATTTTTGTTTTGGCTCGGTTGGGTGATTTGTCTGTTGTATGAAACTAAGCTGCTAAGATAGGGACCTAAGAGTAATTAATTGTAATGCTTAATATCCCTGTCTAATTAAATGGGGTAATTTAAGATAAGTTTAACATAAGAGTTTAACGGACTAATTAAACCTAAGAATTTATAATTAACGGACTAGTTAAACTTAACTAATTAAACCTAATTAAATCTAAGTTTAACATAAGAATTTTGGCGCAAAAATTGATAAACGGGAAAACCTCTATTAAGATAATGTATATTTATTTATATACAAATCCTTGCAACCTATAAAAATGTCAATGAATAGTGTAGTGGAAGCAAGGATCATTACCTGCAGAGGATTGCGATTATTTACTTTTCTTGTCACAAAATAAAAATATTTACTACAACGACTATTTACAAATATACAATGGGCTAGTTTGGTACAACTTATTTTTTAAAAAGCAGCTTTTTCGTACAATTTAATGTCTTAAAATGTTTGGTAGATTAGTAAAAAGTAACTTTAATTAAGAACTACGGGTCAGTGGAAGCAGATTATAGAAGCAACTCAAAGGTTACTTCTAAAAGCTGCTTTAATTCACAGTTGATTTTTTTAAAAAGCGATTTTTTTTTAAGTCACAACAATCCCAAACTAGCCCAATATCTACAAATGATTTTTAGAATATTTGGTTTTTTTGGTTGCATAAAAGTAAATGACAGAAATTAAATTACTTAAAATGGGCAAACTTCTTTTATGATATTAATTCTAAACCGGTTAGGTGTAGAATTAACTATCTAAATTAGGAATAAAATCCCAGTTGGGCACCAATTCCTATTTAGATGCATATAGTTCTAAGTCGAGTAATCATGCAAGCAAACCAATCCTAGTTCTAGGTGATTTTAACTCACAACCCTCTATGAACACATAATATGCTTTTAACATTCAAGGTTACTAATCCTTAAACATTAAATAATATCATGGTAAATACACATACTCAAAGTAGTAGAGTCTAAGTATATGTATTTAAAATGATGAACTAGCATGTAGGCATGTTAAAGAAATTAACATTTATTTATACTCAAAACAACAAGATCAAAACAAGTTCGGCTAGGTCTTTCCCCCAAAATAATATAATATTTACACAAGGAAAATATCCAATAGGTCCTCAATTTCACTATATATTTCCCTTCAAGTTTGAGAGATTTTAAATATTTTCCAATAAGGATCCATTGTGCCTATTTTATTCCCATCAATGACAAAATATGCAAATCCTGATCTGTTATATTTTTTTCAGACATCTTTGCCCTTTGTTCTTCGTGGTCGAGATGCACTACAAACAAATCACCATGTTCAAATTCCAACTTCCACAAACATCGATCAATTGTCGAATCAAAACTTAAAAACACGTAGAACTCAACAAGAGGGTCGAGTTTCATACCTACTTCATCAACAACAATGATCGGAGTCGCCGGAAAACGTCATAGAACCCGCCAAAATCTGAAAATATGTTTTCCTTCGAATCGCTGTCTTCCAAAGCTGGATTGAGAATCTGTGGCCGAGGTTCTCTTCGCGCCGCCGATCTGAAGAGATCGGCACCTATGCGCCGCCGAGAGGTGGCCAGACGACGGAGAAAAAGCCGGGTCGGGTTGTGTATTCGCGGGTCTCAACCGGGTCGACAGATCTGCTATTTTATTGTGGTCAATAAAACTATTTTACTGTGGTCAATAAAAATATTTTATTGTGGTCAATAATTTTTTTTATTGTGGTCAAAGTGTATAATTAAAGCTTGGTTTCTGTGTGAAATCTAAGAATTTGAATTTAGGTGTACGATCGAGTTCCATAATTAATAGTGTGTTGTGCAGTTTGAAAGGCTTGAGTTTGTTTAATAATTGTTGGTATTTGTGAAGTACCATGGGTATTGGGCAAGATTGTAAACTACGTAATTTGACATGGTGTCAAGGTTCACCGAAATAATAACTTGTAGAAGATGAATGAGTTTGTGTATACAAGCCTTAATGTTTTTCTAGCTTAGTGCATGCAATTTACACATATAATTATAGCAAGAATTTTTTTATTGTGGTCAATAAAATTTTATTGACCTCAATAAAAAAAATTATTGACCTCAATAAAAAAAAATTATTGACCACAATAAAACACACAAAAACTTTTTAAGAATGAAATTAACACTGTATGGAGGATATACAACTAGTAAAAACAAAATTGTCTATGTTCTATTTTGATTGCTCAAGCTAGAATGGTAAGAAAGAACAAATGACCATATCTAATAATTTCTTTTGGGGTAATGCAATCACATAATAGCTGATAAAATCATCACTCAGTATAAGTTGTCTTCTGTTAGCAATCTATGGAGAAATTTTAAAGAGGGAGAGTTAGCTAAATTATTGCAAAGTATAACACAATCCCATTGTTCAAAATTAATACTTAAAGTTCCCAAATCCATACGACCTCTATCTCATGAATACAAGCTTTTCAATCATTTTCATGTATATAGTAGTACCATTTATCTATAAACGAGCAACCACAAGAGAAACAGAAGAAGAAGAAGAATTCATAACTTAATTACTAACAGTACCAAATTAATGATCCTTAATTAATATTGAGTGGCCTTGGAGATCTGGTTATGAGGACGTCTATGGAGAGTGACCTTCAATCCGTGCTTCATGTACTTGTATGAATTTCGTTACTGCCTCCATCATCTTTTGCTACCATGTCAAGGTGCTCCAAAATCACCCGGTTGTTCCAATGCAACGCACGATTACTAATAATTAATCAAATGTAAAATGAACTATAGAAACAAAGCTACTCCAAGTATGAAACTTGGACTAGAAACTAGTCCAATTTGTATCATAATCAACAACAAAAACTAAACAATAGTCTAAAAAACAAGGATAGAGAGAAATTGAGAAGAGAGAGAGAGACTGAAATTTCAGATGAGAGAGAAAACTAGGAGAATGAGAGATCTGGTTTCTCTCTCATTCACTCGCCGACCTCCACGCACCACTACGGCGCACCGCCGGCACAGCCAAGCTCGCCGAGCTCCTCAATCGAACCAAGCCCAGGGCTCCGTGCTCCGTTTCATGGATCCATCGCCATGGATTCCTAGCTCTCACCTCCTCTGTGATGAAATTACTGTAGCATATTGAAAGTACAGGACATAATTGTAAATTTGCCAGTGTTTCTGACTTAATGGGCCGGACGGGCTGCGCGTTTTGCAACTAGAGTGGGTGAGAAATATTTTGGGTGTTTTGTCCTTATGGGTCAAGAACCCAAATAACAATTACCCAAATTTATTCACACAAATATTTACTTAAAATTAAACATAAAAGAATATAATAAATAAACGAGTTTGGGTAAAAGTTACTCTGTGTCTATGAAAATAGACACTGTCTTCAGGAGCTGGTGTAAGGCTCAACTATAAGTGACAGTGATGGTGGATCTGACCCTCCATTTTAAAATCTAACTATTTGAATGTTAAAATTAAAGACTAAATTCTTTTTACTACTTTGAATTTTTGGGGACTAATCAGTTTAGTCCCTACATTTGTAATTTCATCAAAATGGTCCATTTACTTTTAGTTCTCACCCAATAGATCTCTCCGTTAGAGCACCATCCAGTTTGGTTGTTAATTCACTGATGTGGCATGCCAAATTAACTCGGTTGAGCCCAAATGACATGTGAAATACTCATTACACCTCTGCTTCCTTTCCCCTTCTTCCGCACATCATTCTTTTCTCTCTCCCTCTCACTTGCATCTCTCTATGTTCTCCTTCTCTCGTTCGGAACCATGGCCTCCGGCCACTGGTGAGTGACACCGCCCTCATGCAATTGAATCATCAACAAAGACACTTTTGTACCAGTTTCATGCTCTCAAAGAATGACTTCGTTTTAGTGACTCTGTGTTTTGCCAAGTCTTCCTTTGAATCCATCCCTTGCCCACTATTCAAAACCTTTCTCTCTCCCAATCTTTCTTTATATAAAGATTTGGGCTTTCCTTTGAAGCGTCTAACTTCCCCACATTGGGTGCGATTAATTTAGGTATTAAAATTATTTCTTTTTGTTGTTTCTCTTTGATTCTATTTATGAGTTTTGATTATTATGTCTTATTTTCACTTTGGATTTCTCCAACTTTGTTCCTTTTCTTGTTGTTATTACTTGGTCAATTGATTCTAGTGTTTTCTTGTGCATCAAAGAGACAAAGAAGACCCAATTTGTGGGAATCTATTGATGAGTTTTTGTTAAGAATTGGTCAGAATGAGAAATCAAGAATAACAAATATGGAACAACACACCAAGAGAATCACACATAGAACCGTGAACACAGGAACACATATATAACGTGGTTCAACAAATTTGTCAATGTCCACGGGACAGAAAAAGTCTTCCACTATATTAAAAATAGATACAACAATCTTACCAAGCCTCAAACAGACTTGATAAACAACCAGAAAGAATAAGAAAACAAAGATTCTCGATCTCTCTCTTCTTTGCCCTTACTCACTCTCTCTTTTCCCGAAAATGAAATTCACTTTGCTTTCCGTTTCTGTGCTTCTAATTTATAGTCTGGCTCTGACACATAGAGCGGTATTCTCGCAAATGATAGGGGTGAAACTCCGCATGCTAGCCATCACTCTAAACCTTAGAGTGGTACACCATTACTCCAATTGGAGTGACATTCTAACAACCGCATGCTGCTCACGTTGCTAACCCACAAGTTTAAATAAAGACTCTAACACCTCTTTATATAGGCATAAGGCTAGGATATCCTATTTTTTCACTAATTACGAACCCACTTCCTATTAGTAGTAGCCAATTATGTCTTCTCCTTCTCTATAACCAATAATGATTACAGATAATTATACATCAATAAAGACAAGGAATAATATATTCTTTCCTTATCGATCAGCATCCATCCATCATTAGGAATCTAGACCTTATTGGTAAACCACTTCTTGTCATCTAAGGCAACAAATACTAATTACTTTCGGAAAAACTCATGGGCTAAATCCAACAATCTTCCCCTTCAGACCATGAGAAAGGAATAACAACGTTACTCCATCACTTGTAGTGCGCCTGAGCTTGACTTGATGCATAACTTTGTGTTTTGAGCTTGCATGTAGCAACCCCTTGATACGGTCCCCTTGATCGAACAACTCTTCACTATCTCTCTGGTGAACCATTGGAAAAAGAAATTTGGGACTTCTATTCTTGAAAACCTTTTTCTTTTTTTTTGGCTAATTGAAAACCTTTTTCTTGATATGTGCAAAGAAGTATCACCCATTGCATTCAAGTCACCTCTACACACCTTACTCTAAAGGATGTCTTCCATTTTTGGTGTCAACGTCACCCAATTCTAATAGGTGTGTTTAATCATTGTGCTATTTGTTCCGTCCATTCTAAACGATAGTCAGCTAGCCTTGTTTCTTGGAAAATATGTCCCAACCGAACCCAAGCTCTGATACCACTTATTGAGAATCGGTCAAAATGGGAAATCAGGAATAACAAATATAACACAGCACACCAAGAGAATTACACATATAAACACGAACACAAGGACACAGATATAACGTGGTTCAGTAAATTAGACCTCAAAAGTTCAAGGTAGTAACAAGAATTTAACCCTAAAATTAATATTAAAATTGTACTTTACATCATGATCATCCATTTTGAAATGTACTGATCCTGGTCGGTCGATCCTTGTGACCGTTGCGTCACTTAATGTGTGAGACAAAGGCTGGGGCCTAGCTGTCGACTTCTCTTTTGGAGTCTGACTCGCATGTGCGCGCATTCCCCCTCTCTCTCCACTCTCTTCCGCTTGCCCTCCATGCCTGTCTTCTACATTTCTTCCGCCTGAAGTCAAATATGGGGCCTGCCTCTTCTTCTTTTTTTCCATCTCTGAGTTTGAGTCCAAGTATGAGTTTAAGGTTAAAGGGTTGGAGATGTTTTTGGACTCAAAATAATGGGTAAATTCTTCCTAAAGTATATTAATGTATCGATATATCAAGTAGACTACCTTGATACAAAGATATACTATTTCGATACAGAGGTATATAAGTTCGAACTAGTCTACGTTTATATCGAGTTAGTCTACCGCTCTACCTCTCTATCGAGTTAGTCTATTATGACATGTTTACTTACTTGGAATGAAAATGTGAATGAATCGGAGTTCATTCCTAATACCTACTCCCCTTGATAATCAAACTCCGGATATTTAGGAATGAATTTATATTTTTTAATCACTTTTTTTGTGGGACCCACAATCATTCCGATTCATGTGCATGTTAGTAAACACAAGATAATTCAGGAATGGAAATTAATTCCTTTATTCTGATACTCATTCCAAGTAAATAAACATGTCATTAATGTATCGGACTATCGGTACATTAATCTACTGTAGAACTTGACCTCTTTTTAACCCAAAAAATCAAAAAATAAACTTTATCTCACATCTTTCACTCTTCTTTCATTTAAGTAAACCCAGAAAACACCAGGCTAGAGAGAATTGCACAGAGAGAGAGCTTGGCTCCAGGGCCGGTCCTTGGGCAAGGCAGGCAAGGCATGGGCCTATGGTCCCCAACCCAAGGGGCCTAAAAAAATATTACATTATCCAGGTAAAAAAAAAAAGTGCCGAGACGAAAAGAACCTAAATTGTTGGATTTTGGCTTTATAATTATTTATTGAATAAATTTTGGTTGTTCAATTTTGATTTCAATAAAGTAGACAGTGTTGAAGGAAAACATTATTGTGTGCCTTGTCAAACTAGGACTCTTAGTATAGGTTATCCTTCTAGAATATGGATTAGATATTTCCTACATCAATATGGATTGTATCATGTATTGGCCCTTTATTCATTAATAAAGTTGATCATATTCTGAGTATTATCTACTATTTCTCTGTTATTTACGTTTCCCTTAAACACGTTATCAGCACGAGTTCTAGCCCTAGCTACAAAAACCTAAAACTCTAGAATCTGCCTGCACGAGACAGCCGACTTTCGAAGAATTTTTCTCCCTGATAAGCCGTTGGATCAAGCTGCAATTTTGTCACGAACTTCCTACGTGTGTCTTCGACTTCGGTTTCAAATTTCAGCCCATTCGGACCATTGGATCTCCAGATATTCAAATTCCAAGAAAACCAAGTAAGTCTTTTCTAAAAGTTCCTGCTTTTGATGCGGTTGTGTTTTTCTCGGGGATTTAAAAACTTCTCTTCTTCTACATCCCGACCCCTCTTATGGCGTGAGACTTTCATGGTGAAAATATATGAGCAAAAAAGACAACAAGCTATACCTACTTCGAAAGATTATGAGAAGTATTAGGGGAGTGATCAAGCTTTATATCGCTTTCGATATATGTAAGTCATGAGCACCCCTAATGTTATCATTCTTTAGTAAAAGTTAAAGAGCTTTAATGAATCGTGGGGATTCATAATATATACTATGATAAAGTAACTTCATGAGCATCCAAGAAAATCTTTGTGATAAAGAAAGTTCACAAAGGCATCGAATTCGACCAATTTTTGGTCATGGCTTATTCATTACTAGACTCACCTACGTAGGTGTGATTTAGGTGAGGGATTGGAATCAGTGGTATTGAGAGAGCTTTGCTCCACCGTCATTCCTTTTCTTATCCGGTCATGCCTGCGTGGAGCTATCGAACGGTTTAAGCTATGGTCATATCCATCTTGGTCTTGTTCTAATCCGAAAAATACTTGGAAATTTTATTTAGTGTTCGTGGATGTCTTTTATGACTGCGAAACTAATGTATCTTCTTATTTGTCTATTTCAGGATGCCTGAAACGCAAAAGCTCGAATTCGACATCCTTGATCCAAATGGAACCGAGTATCACCGATGGGTGACGGATGTTGAAACTACATTCATTGGAAAAGAACTTATTTCCACAATTCGTGCTCCAGATGCGAACACGAAAGCTCCACCTGCGTCTGCCCAAGCCCAAGCACTGATGTTTCTAAGGCGCCATATGGCCCCTTCCCTAAGATGAGAATATATGCAAGTTAAGGATCCATATGAATTATGGACAGCTCTTCATGGAAGATTTGGAAACATCCAGGATACACTACTTCCTGATTTGAAGGTCAAGTGGAACGACATTCGCTTTCTCGACTTCAAAACCGTAGCAGAATTTAATTCTGAGATGCTACGTCTACGGGCTATGCTTCAATTTTGTAAGGTGACTCTTACCGAAGCAGACTTGATAGAGAAGACCCTCTCTACCTTCCCCGCATCGGCACTCATCCTCTCAAAGCAATATAGGATGGAGTATAACGCCAAGCGGATTACTACGTTCAATCAGCTAATCAATCTTCTACAAGTAGCTGAGAAGCATGACACGATCATGTTGAACAATAACTCGCGGCCTGTCGGAACAAAGAGAGTTCCAGAAACACATTATAGAAAATTGGCCAAGAGAGGACGAAACCCTAATGCTAAGGGTAATGCTAATGGACGCCCCGGTCCATATAATCGTCCAAATAAGAAAGGTAACCGCAACAACGTTGCACCAAATCGTGGGAACTATGTACCACGTGGAAGAGGGATTGGAGGACGTGGCATGGGCCGTGGTGGCCATGCCAACGTTGGCCATGGATGGCACGACAACAAGGTGTACAACCGTACACAAAATCACCCTCCAAGGGCACAAGTTGTTAGACGTAACAATGAGGCAGGTGGTGCCAACGAGCAATGCCACCGATGTGGATCACATGATCATTGGTTTAGACAATGCAAGGCAAGCAACAAATTGGCTGCGGATTACAAGAAGTACCGTGAATCCAGAGAGCAAGAAGCCTATTATGGAGAAGATACCGGAGATGAGAAAGATGTCAATCTCACAATTGCAGATTTCAAAGTCGACCAAAGCAATGAGAAGACTTTAGAAGTTCCAGACTTCAATTAAATTGCAATTGTTTTATTTCCAAGTTTATTATGTAAAGGCTTTTGATGCCTTATTTCAATTGATATTTGTCATAGTTATTTTGGATTAGAATTTTCTGGACAAGACCTAGATGTAATCGTTGGCAAGATTATCAATAAATTTCGAATTTCCTTCAAAGAATTGCAAGTTATTTTTCGAAATTTTTGTTATGTCATGGACATATATTTATTTTCATACCCTATGTTTGTAGGTATGTTTCCCGGAGAGATTGAATGCTTTGCTGATTGTGGGACTACCCACACAATACTTCGCCACCGGCAATTGTTTATTGAGTTAGTTCCTTATAACTCTTCTGTGACTACGATGACTGGGTCATCACCATTGATCAATGGGCGAGGCAATGCCCAATTTATGTTGCCCAATGGCACAGTGCTCAATGTTACCGAAGCACTTTATGCTCCTCGAGCTAACCGTACTCTCCTAAGTTTTAAAGACATTCGCGCCAACGGTTATCACATGGAAACTCATTGTGAGAATGGAAAAGAATACTTATGTATTACTTCTAATGAATGCGGAAGAAAGCGCATCTTAGAAAGACTTATGTGTCATTCTAGTGGGTTATATTTAACCACTATTCGTATTATTGAATCCAACAATGTTTTTAGAGATGATCTCTTGGATTCAGACACATATAGGCTTTGGTACGACCGCTTGGGACATCCAGGTCGTGATATGATGATCCGTATATTGAAAACCTCACACGGACATCCCTTTTATCGAGCTAATAAAAGCAAGAATCAAAAATTGATTCAAGGAGATGAGACAGTTATAAGCAAAAACAAAATCGCTGCTGTCCGACGCCAGTCGACCGGTCAAACTAAACTCGTCGACCGGTCGAACTACCTACTGGAATCGTCGATGCATACATCGACCGGTCGAAGTCCATATGTCGACCGGTCGAACATGCTACTGGAATCAATACCCCGTACGTTGACCGGTCGAACCATCATCGCCGACCGGTCGAACCCCCCTGACGTGAGAAAAGTTTCACGGTCCAATATTGAACGGGATTCCTCCTATGCTTCTGTCTTTATGGCCAAAGGCTCGTTTTGCAAAGCCTGTTCCTTAAGCAAATTAGGATCGAGACCATCCTATGCTAAGGACACAAAAGAAAATATTCCATTCTTACATCGTATCCAAGGAGATATTTGTGGACCCATCCATCCATATTGCGGACCTTTCAGATATTTTATGGTTTTGGTGGATGCCTCGACACGCTGGTCACATGTCGCTTTATTGTCCACACGCAATGCTGCTTATGCAAAGCTCCTAGCACAAATTATTCGCTTACGGACTCACCACCCTGATCATCCTATTAAGTCAATTCGTCTTGACAATGCTGGGGAGTTTACATCACAAACTTTTGATGATTATTGCATGTCTGTTGGGATTGATATTGAGCATCCCGTACCCCATGTGCATACACAAAATGGTCTCGCAGAAGCCACCATTAAGAGACTTCAAATGGTTGCTCGGGCATTGGTTATGCGCACCAATCTCCCATTATCTACTTGGGGTTATGCAATATTGCATGCAGCTTTACTTATTCGTTTCAGACCCACTACTACCCAACCTTTTTCTGCGTACCAGTTGGTAACTGGATATGAGCCGGATGTCTCACATCTACGCATCTTTGGTTGTGCGGTTTATGTGCCAATTGCGCCCCCACAGTGCACCAAAATGGGTCCTCAGAGACGTTTAGGTGTCTATGTTGGTTACGAATCTCCAACAATTGTCCGCTATTTGGAACCCTTGACAGGCGATCTCTTTACCGCTAGATTTGCGGATTGTCACTTTGATGAGACAGTCTTCCCGTCGTTAGGGGGAGATAAGAACAAGCATGTTCAACGAGAACGACGGGAATTGTCGTGGTCTGTCCCCACTCTGTCTCATCTTGATCCCCGAACTGCACGAGTGTGATAATGAGGTGCGAGAGAATTCTCAATCTTCGAACGTAGCAGATTTGATGCCCGATGCGTTTTTCGATATTGCTAAAGTGACGAGATCACACATACCGGCTGCAAACGTGTACGCAAGGTTGGAAATCCCTACAACGGGACATGTCGCCATTGCGGCGTCGCAACTACCCCTAGTGGAGGAGTAGTTGAGGCCGTGGTTCCCCAAAGAAAGAGGGGGAGACCACTTGGTTCGATGGATTCTCGCCCAAGGAAGAAAGCGAGTTTGGCACGGCCTAATCCATTCATCATCAATACGGGGAACCCGTCTCATGAGATTATCTCGATTATAGTTATGTCCATGAATCAATATTGGGGGACGCCTCAATGATTGAATCAATTTCGAGAGAACAAAGAAATCTCAATGAATTATGCATGCATGCTTGAGACGTTGGAAAGAAATTCCATTATCATTGATGATGTATTTGCATATTCCGTTGCTCAAGAGATTATAGAGCATGATGACATCGAACCACGCTCTGTTGAAGAATGTCAACAAAGAGCCGATTGGCCTAAATGGAAAGAAGCAATCCAGGCTGAACTAGATTCACTAACAAAGAGACAGGTATTTAGGCCCGTAGTATTAACACCGCCAAGTGTAAAGCCTGTAGGACATAAATGGGTCTTTGTTAGAAAGCGTAATGAGAAGAATGAAGTCTTAAGGTATAAGGCTCGCCTCGTGGCGCAAGGTTTCTCACAACGCCCTGGGATTGACTACGAGGAGACATATTCTCCCGTAATGGACGTTATTACGTTCCGCTACCTTGTCAGTTTGATAGTTTCCGAAAAACTTGACATGCAGCTCATGGATGTGGTTACAGCATATCTCTATGGGGATTTAGATCCAGAGATATATATGAAGGTGCCTGATGGACTTCAATTACCCAAGTCAAGTGACTCTAGACCACGGAGTGCGTTTTCGATAAGATTAAAACGCTCACTTTATGGATTAAAACAATCCGGACGGATGTGGTATAACCGTCTAAGTGACTACTTGATTGGGAAGGGATATATAAATAATGATTTATGCCCATGCGTGTTTATTAAGAGAACAAGTTCTGGATTTGCAATTATTGTTGTCTATGTTGATGACATGAATTTAATTGGCACTCTCGAAGAACTGAGAGGTACTGCTACATATTTGAAATCCGAATTTGAGATGAAAGATCTTGGGAAAACTCGGTTTTGTCTAGGCCTTGAGCTAGAGCACCGAGCAAGTGGAGTATTGATCCACCAATCTGCATATGTCCACAAGATGTTAAGAAGATTTAACATGGACAAAGTACATCCGGTTAGCACTCCCATGATCGGTCGGACCCTAGATCCAAAGAAGGATCCATTTCGTCCAAAGGATGATGACGAAGAAATTCTAGGGGCCGAAGTGCCATATCTGAGTGCAATAAGCGCGTTATTGTACTTAGCCCAATGCACTAGACCTGACATCTCTTTTGCTGTGAACTTGTTGGCTAGATTTAGCTCTGCGCCCACGCAACGCCATTGGAGTGGCATAAAGACAATATTTCGTTACCTTAAAGGTACAATTGATTTGAGCTTATTCTATCCCTACAGAGAGAAAGCCAAGTATAATAAAATGGCTACATATGCTACTGTTGCCGACAACGATCGACCGGTCGAGGTACGACGGTCGACCGGTCGACCCTCGGACAGAAAGTTATTTACTCCCTATACCGAAAATCCTTGTGATGTTTTGGTTGGTTTTGCCGATGCCGGGTACCTCTCTGACCCGCACAAAGGCCGTTCCCAAACTGGTTATGTCTTTACCATGGGTAACACGGCAATATCTTGGAGGTCCACCAAGCAAACTTTAGTTGCTACTTCCTCGAATCATGCAGAGATAATTGCTCTACATGAAGCTGTTCGTGAATGTGTATGGTTAAGGTCTGTTATTGCACATATTCGAGGAACTAGTGGTTTGAAGTCAACCACTGAGGAACCTACATGCATTTATGAGGACAATGCTGCTTGCATTGAGCAGATGAAGCAAGGTTTCATTAAAGAGGACAATACCAAGCATATATCACCTAAGTTCTTTTATAATCAGCAACAACAAGCTCTCCTCAAGATTCAAGTGAACCAAGTTAGTTCTGAGGAGAATGTGGCAGATTTATTTACTAAGTCTTTGCCTAAGTCCACGTTTGAAAAACATGTTAAAAGCATTGGTATGCTTAAGTTATCTGAGCTCCCATGATTGTAAGAATCAGGGGGAGCTGCAGACTTGAGGGGGAGTCTGGCACATACATGTCATTTTCAAATGTGAAGGGTGCGTTGTACTCTTTTTCCCTTCGACCAAGTTTATTTTTTCCCACTGAGTTTTATTGTTACTTGGCAAGGTTTTTAACGAGACAACATGGAAAAACATCACCTAGTTGTGACCGGCACAAGGGGGAGTGTTGAAGGAAAACATTATTGTGTGCCTTGTCAAACTAGGACTCTTAGTATAGGTTATCCTTCTAGAATATGGATTAGATATTTCCTACATCAATATGGATTGTATCATGTATTGACCCTTTATTCATTAATAAAGTTGATCTTATTCTGAGTATTCTCTACTATTTCTCTGTTATTTACGTTTCTCTTAAACAGACAGTAGTATCTATTGCTATTTATTAAATAAATTTTTAGGGATTCAATTATTTGATTGTTGGATTGTTGGTTGGGTAAGAGCATCTCCAAGAGACTCCCCATAATTTCTCTATAATAGAGAAGCAAAAGTCATAATCTCCATAATTTTTCGGCTCCAACTCCAACAGTTTCTCTATTTTTTTCTCCATATATAATTTCAACAATTAAATTTAATTAAATATCATATTATTGTTTAAATTTTAATTGTAGTCACCACATATCACACCAATACGAAAACAACAAGCACAAGCAAGAGCATTGATTGATAATTAAATATCCACAGTGATGAAACCCAGACACAGAGCCAACTAGCCAAGTAATCCGATCTCTGTACATAACTCTTAAATTATATTACAAAGCAAAGCTGGAGCATCAGGACACCATATCAATTTTAACTTGGAAATTGAAATCAGCATATATTATCCAATTACTCAAGTAGTTCGTTCCAAATCACATCTATAGGAGTGGTCAAATGGAAATTTTCACGTCTCTTTGTGGGATACCATTAACACTATCTAGAACCATCTGAATCTGGGTACTGGTCACAAGCATAAGAGAAAGCAATACAACGAGAAGAGAAAGAGAGATGCTACTACACTCCAATATCTCGAGTCTTTTTGCCTCAAATCTATGAACAAAGAGGGCCATCACAGAACTCATTAGTCTCACCTCGCAGGAATCCAGGTCGGAGATGGAGGACAATTTCTCGGGTTCTTTCTCCTTTTGTTTCTCTTTGGGCTCGCCGATTGGGTCATTTGAGCGATGATCGAGCTTTTCCAGGTCGAAGATGGAGGATGAGATTTGATCGAGCTGGGTTGATGTGAACTCAAAGGAAGGGAAATAGGTCGAGTTTGGTGACGGTTACTGAGCCACTCAAGCATTGATTGGTGCTTCTCTTGGAGAGCTGGGTCTAAATCCAGGGTAGGGTTTGAAGAGTGAGCTTATGCTTCTTCATTTTCCATTGATGGCAACGATTGGGTTAAGAAATCTACCAGAATGATAGAGTAAAAGAGGGAATTGGGAGACTCTGAGAAGACGTAAAAATTCAAAAGTTTGCTATCCCTATAATTTTAGCGTTTTTTTGCAATTGCTGTAAATCTAGGAAATTTTGTTTTCTCTCTCTTCACTATCTCTATTTTAGAGATAGGTATAGAGAAGCTGTTGGAGCAAAAATAAGCCTATTTTTCTCTAAAATAGGGAAAATATAAAATTTAGGGAATCTCTTGGAGTTGCTCTAATAGGGTTTAAAACTGTTATCATAGCTCCTATTAGAAAATACATATTTGTTTGGGATTTTCTCTTCTTTCGGAGCAATCGAGCCCCAAAAAATTATTTCGCCTGGAGCCCCTGAATTCTCAGGGCCGTTGGCTATCCTTCATCTGTTCTGCAATCATCACTGGACTCTCATCCTTACATCGATATCAAGCCCAACACAGAGAGCTGCCGTCTCGCTCTGCAAAATGTGGAGGCGAGTGGTACTGTCTTCGTCTTCGTCCTCGGCTCAGCTCCAAGCCCTAGCCTCATGCCGATCTTCATCTCTCAATCTCAAACTCAGCCGTCGATTTGTAATCTCTTCAGCATCTACGCCTTCCACGCTGCCGCCGTTTCAGCATTTCTCCGCTTCCGCTTCCGCTTCCGGTGCGTCTCCTCATTTTTCTTTTTTGATGTTCAATTGCTACTTTGTTCTGATCAGAATCCGGTTTATGTGTTGGGCAAATTAGAATGCTTGGACTTCTTTTTTTGTTTTTTGGTTACAAGAATGCTTGGACTTTATGGTAGGAAATTGTGTGTTAAGATTTGGATGAAATTATTAATTGGAAATTTCTGCGTGTTGGTGGGGAGAACCAAAGTTATGAAAAGGAAGAAAAATGATTAATTTTATGTATACAAGGTGTTGATTGTGTTTACTTTCATGATATGTCAAGCTTGGAAGAACGAGGTTGAGGACATTATGCCCATTGCTACGGGTCACGAGCGTGAGCAACTTCAGGCTGAGCTTGAGGTTAACTACTCTATTATTATCGTTTTGTAATAGTGATATCTGTTTAATTATGGGCCCGTCAGTGATTTCATTTCATTTTATTCATTCTTGAGATCAATTATCCAGTAGGTCCTTTTGGTATATACCTTGCATGTTAATTTCATTGTGGTAAAAAATGTAGCCCATTTCTTTGAAGTCCCACTATAGTAATGCCAATACAAATTGAAAATGAAGTCGGGAAATAAATGGCAAAGGAACTTCGTGAAACTCTAATACGTTCTTGCTTCATCATTCACAAGTATGTGATATGTCTTTTTATCGTTTGAATCTGACATGATATATATGTTGTAATCATAAAAACAAGGAGCTCTTTTTGTGGTTCTCTTGACTTGTCAAATTCAAAGACCATATAGACTAAATGGTTGCTGATATTGGGATTTGTTATTCTAAAAGTTGTTTCTATTATTCTGAGTGTTAGAAGTTAGTCAGACTTAATTTCTAATAACTGCTGAAAGGGAAGGTTCCCTTTATATCTTCAGTGAAGGAAAAGAAAAAGAGAGAGTATGCATACTAGACTCCTTTTAGTACACTCTTCCTCTCATCTTCGCATGTAATATCTAGTTGTGCTAAAGTTGAAGTTTTTCTACATGGTTAAGAACATGTAAAAGTGCTCCGAACATCTTCCTTCACCATTCTCATATGAATAATCCTATTATGAATTTTGTACTGAAGGAAGCACCCGATATAGTCAAGTCCTACTATGACAAAAGAATAGTTAGATGCCCTGGTGTTGAAGGAGGTAAACTATTTCAGCAAAGCCTGCATGTTGGACAATATCAGCAAAGCCCGCATATTGGACAATATCAGCAAAGCCCGCATGTTGGACAATATCAGCAAAGCCCGCATGTTGGACAATATCAGCAAAGCCGCCCTGTTGGACAATATCAGCAAAGCCCTCATGTTGGACAGTATCAGCAAAGCCCTCATGTTGGACAGCATCAGCAAAGCCGCCCTGTTGGACAATATCCGCAAATCCCCCAGACTGGAGAATATCAGCAAAGTCCACAGGTTGGAGAATATCAGCATAGCCCACAGGTTGGACAACCAGATGAGGCTTCTGAAAGTAACCCTAATCATGTTAAGGGTACTCTTGAAGAGTTGGATTTGTTTTGCAAGGAGGGGAAAGTTAAGGAGGCTGTGGAGGTCTTGGGTCTGCTAGAGAGGCAACATGTACATGTGAACTTGGACCAATATTTACGGTTGATGCAGGCATGCGGGGAGGCTAAGGCTCTCAAAGAAGCAAAAGTTGTGCATGAAAACATGAGGTTATTGTCTCCTTTAGAAGTGAGCACCTACAACAGAATTTTAGAGATGTATTCGAAATGTGGTTCTATGGAGAATGCATTTATGGTTTTCAATGATATGCCAAAGCGCAATTTGACGTCTTGGGACATTATGATAACGTGGCTTGCTAAAAATGGTCTTGGGGAAGATGCCATTGATCTATTTACTCAGTTCAAGAAAGCAGGGCTGAAACCTGATGGTCAAATATTTATTGGGGTTTTCTATGCTTGTAGTGTCGTGGGAGATGCCTATGAAGGATTACTGCATTTTGAATCAATGAGCAAAGATTATGGCATTGTCCCAACCGTGGATCATTATCTGAGTGTAGTAGATATGCTCGGAACTATAGGTTTTCTGGATGAGGCTTTGGAGTTCATTAAAAAAATGCCATTGGAACCTAATGTTGATGTTTGGAAAACCTTGATGAATCTTTGCAGAGTTCATGGGTACTTGGAGCTTGGGGATTGTTGTGCGGAGCTAGTTGATCGGCTGGATCCTACCTGCTTAAATGAGCAATCGAAGGCTGGCCTTGTTCCTGCAAAAGAATCAGACCTCATAAAGGAGAAAGAGAAGAAGTTAGCAGCAAATAATCTTTTGGAAGTCAGGAGTCAAATCCATGAATATCGAGCAGGAGATAGATCTCATCCTGATAATGAGAAGCACTACACTCTACTTAGGGGTTTGAGGGAACAAATGAAGGAGGCTGGTTACATTCCAGAGACTAGATTTGTGTTGCATGACATAGATCAGGAAGGCAAGGAAGATGCTCTGCTTAGCCATAGTGAGAGACTTGCTGTTGCTCATGGTCTCCTCAACAGTTCAGCTCGTTCACCTATTAGGGTAATCAAGAATCTTCGTGTTTGTGGTGATTGCCACAGTGCATTAAAGATCATTTCCAAAATTGTAGGTAGGGAACTCATTATGCGAGATGCTAAGAGGTTCCACCATCTCAAAGACGGCAAGTGCTCTTGCAATGATTATTGGTGAAGAAATTAAATTTTAGTTAGTATTTATCTCAGGTATTATTTGATCTCTCTAAACTTGCATCTGAAAAAATAACATTTTTAATTTGGGTTTTCCGCTACCTGATGTAGTGATATCGAGTATATATTTTACTTTTCCTTCTTTTCACTCTGCAGCTCTCTAGACTCTAGAGAATAGAATGTTGGCGTCAAAAGAAAATATGTTTTGCTTCATCTTGAAATTTCTGTGGGCTCAAGAAGCTCTAAGAAGTGTAGAGCATATGACATGTCTGAATTTTTGCAGAAGATATTCACTCCTATAGCAGGCTCGTACCATAAACTTATTTCGAAGAACTTGCTGTTACGCCCTTTGCAGAGGGGTTGCTGTACTCCTCCATTTGTACTCTAATTTTTTTCCTATATAAGCAAACAAGGCAGATGTAAATCACATGTGTATGTTGTATAATATGATCAATTTTAGAATGAATGAATAGTTGAAAATTTTGGATTTCTTTTTCGGCCGCCGGTTTTGGAATGCCTGGAAACTTATTTGTTCTATAGGGTTGAATGTTCAATATTAGATTACTCACGCAAGCGTACACTTGCCAAAATAAGGGGTATAGTACCTTGGGGATCGAAGACCCTAAATCAACCTAGGTTATGTGATGACCATATTTTTTAGCTATGATGGACAGACAAGAGATGGAAAGCGATGAGTGATGTTTATAGATAAATGAGAGTAGTGGGTTGTTTAGAGGTTTTTGGTTCAAGAGAAATGAAATGTAGCAATCAACACGTAAATAAGCAAACAAAACAATGCAAATAAGGTAAAGCTCCACTTGACAAGATATTGAGAGTTGTGGGTTAACTTAAGTCTATATTAATACATGAGGCTCCATAGTTAACCTGATCTGACTTTTTGGTTCCTTGGTCAATTCTTTGGAATATTTTTGTGCTCCACTTCCAATACTTGATTTTGACAATTTGACACTCTAAAGTCATGGTTGACAACTAGTTAACTTCGGATGAGCCGGTTGACTTTTCATATTCTTGTTGAAAATGCACATTTTGGTCCAAACATAGATTAATGATGCTATTTTACAATAGGAGAAACTCAAGTGATTAGAGACCTAATCTGTATGTAAAATACATACAAATCACACTCCCACACTTAAACTTTGTTTGTCTTTGAGCAAACATAGGAACACAAATCCAAAAATAAATCCTACAAAGGTATGTATGCTAGCTCAACCAACCATAGCCCTCAAGGAACTCCTAATGTCATGATGACAAAGATTTAATCAATTATGAACAATGCTTCACAAATTTTGCTAAGCATTTAATGTATACTTATAATATATATATATATATATATGTATGTATTATATATATATATATATATATATTATATAGAATCAATTTCAATCAATATATCCAAAGCCTTTAGTTTTTTCAAGAATACCTTGTAAACAACGCTAAATTGGAGTTTGCACATTGGATAATTTTCAACATCCACGATAAGGCTCGAAACAATGATTGATAATCAATGGCTAAATAATTTCCGATTTAATTTTTTTTATCAAAATGTCCTCGAATGATAACTAAAATATAGACGGGTTTGATTTTTAGTTTGCCTCACTGAAATGTTCGAATTATAATTATATATATATATATATATATATATTATATAGAATCAATTTCAATCTATATAAACCTCAACTAAATTAGCACATTTAATTTTAAATCCATAAATCGAAGATTCATAAATAATTAATTGATAATATATCACTTTCGTCTCGAGACCTAAAAATATCATTTTAGGAACAAAATGGTGCAAAACCTATGCCAAAATGTTCGCAATGATGAGAGGAGTAACTTTTATAACTGGGGCTAAGCTCGATTCGGCCTAGAATTGGTCGAATTTAGCCCGAAAGCTTATGGTGGCCGGAACTTTAATCGTAAAATTCTCCGCCGTCCGGCGACGGTTTGAGGCGAGGTTGGTGGCGTTGAACTCGCCTCAAGGAGGGATTCAAAGCCCAATAGGTGTTGTCATCCGATTTGGCCGGGATCGGAGGTGTATTCGATGAAAACCCTCGGTAAGGACGAAAGTGATATAGAATGTTAAAGTTCAGGGCTAAAGTGATATATTTCAAACTTTAGGGATGAAAGTGTCGAATGGATCATAGTTCAGGGACTAAAGGTGATTTTTCCCCTAATTAATTTTGCTGAACTGGTTGGGGTGGGACATGTTTACTCTGCACTTCTGCAGACATTTTCAAGAGTAAATATTCCGAATTTCGATAGGCTCGCTCAGTTAAAAAAAAAAAAACACACGAGTCTGTTGAATTACTCTGGAAGGTCGCAAGTCTGAACCCAACCCAGCCGGCTCTGAATCGCTTAAAATTCCGGCTTCAGCAGACGGAAGATCCAAATTTCGCAACGTTATGGCCTCCAACAAAGTTCTGATGGTAGGAGGAGCATTACGCATACATGTTTTATATGATTCCGTGTTCTGTAATATCTGACTTTCTCATTCACTACTGTTTCAGGTTGCCGAGAAGCCTAGCATAGCTCTTTCAATAGCCAACGCACTCTCCCACGGTCAAGTACGACCTCTCTCCCTCTCTCTCTCTCAAATTAACCCTAGCCTCAAGGGTCCAAGCTAAGGCACTAGTTCACTGCTCATAAAATGCAAAAGAAGCTGGAATTTCAATTTCAGTATTTACATGAGTGAACACAACTAGAAAAATGAGAAATTGGCTTTCTCATTGATTATCATTCTTCTTTAGGAGATAGAGAGATTGGGGGTTGGAATTTATAGGATGGTTTGATTTGAGTGGCATATAGGTGCTTAACTGCTTACGCAATTGTGGTGTTAGGAGGACTATATAATGTTTAGGTTGGATGTTCACGGTTGCAATTGCAATCAGTTCTGTTGTATTAGTCGGGGATGATCATTCGGCTTGAGAGATAAACAGTCTGGAGAGGGCTAGATAGTTGCTCCTTTGAATGTTTCGAAACCAGTTTCGTAAGATAGTCGAATTGATTGCTAACAATATCAAAGGTTCTCAGTAGTCGGCCTTATCACTTAAAGCCATACAATTGCCTAGTTGTGCAGCTGTGCTGCAAGAAATTGTTTCTTTACTTATCCAAATACGGTATATTTTGTATGTGTTAGCTTAGTGATTCAGAACAACAGGCACAAGCCTGTTTTGTGCTTTTGTACAGCCAACTGGTGGCGACAACGTTTACAAAATTTAGGGTTTATCGGGTTCTAAGATTGAGGTTTGATGGTTTCTTTGTGTTTAGAAAGATTGAAATTTTGGGCTGTTATTGGCCTGTCAAGGGTGCCTATAACCAATGCCCAAACAGGTAAGCGATTAATTTGATGAGTCCATTTTCTTCTTCTTGGCTGGTTGAAATAAATTGAAGTTAAGCCATAACAGCATAATTCTATTTAAACATACTTTTCTTATGAACTTCCTATAGCCTGTTTCACTTGGACCTTTTTGTGTTTCTGCATTTCATGCTTTGTTGTAGGTTCTGGTTGTTAGATTCATGAATCCCATGCTTTTTCATAGTGAATTATGTTGACATTTGGGACATGTTTGCATACTACAGATGTCTACAAGAAAGGCTAGCACGGAGGTCCATGAATTTGAGGGAATGTTTCGTGGATTCCATGTACAGTTTAAAGTGACATCAGTTATTGGGCATGTTTTCAGGTCCATTTTCTCTCTCTTCTCTTAAAAATGATAAGGAAGAAAAAGCTTTATATGACGTGATTATGGATCAAATTTGTTTTTAGCAATGCCATTATTTCAAATATTATATGGTCTTTAGATTACTTGTCATTGTTTTTTAGTCCTGTTGAGTATTAACATCCATGAGTCATTATGGGAGAAATGGTGGCTCATGTTGTTACTCAATGGAGAGAATTGGGGGCCTTAAAGGTCTCATTCATGTTTCTTTATACGAGCTGTCTCACCTTGTGGCTTTTACTTTTGATCTCTGTAAAGATTTGTGTGCAATTTTGATCTAGTAAGCTGTGTCCTGTCTAAAGAATCTTTCTTGCATATATTACCTTTTGCATTCCACTGATAACAAACAAGAAAACTTATAAGTCTATATTGAGGTGTTGGTTTAAGCAGACCTATTATGGAACTAAAAGTTTCTATTATATTTTTATTTGTTTGTGATGATTGATAGACTGGAGTAGTGTACACATCCACTGAGTAATACTATGATTCACGATTAGGTTTTACAACCACTGAATTGTAAAATCCTCCACTATTGTTGAAATGTCAATGCTATCTGTTATAACTTCAAGCTTTACACATAGGTATGATAGTTTATTTGTCTCTTAACTGAGTACACCTTTTCCTTAACCTTTTTTTATTTTTTTTGAAAATCTAGTCTAGATTTTCCAGAAACATATCAAAACTGGACAGTCACTGATCCACTGGATCTTTTTCAAGCTCCAGTTCGCAAGGCAGAAGCCAATCCAAAGGTACAACTTTTTCTCCCCTGCTTTTCTTCAGGTCTATAATCTTTTTCCCTTGTGTTCTTGTTCCTCTTTGGATTACTTTGCAGAGCATCAGTTTACCTTTTTAAGAGTTTCTTACTTTTCGTGATCAGTAACTTTTTAAATACTGACCTTGGTGTAAAGGCTCATATTCGCAGGCATTTAAGCCAAGAAGCGCGTGGTTTTGGTAACTTGGTTTTATGGTTGGATTGTGATCGTGAAGGAGAAAACATTTGTTTTGAAGGTGTCTCTCTCTCTCTCTCTCTCTCTCTCTCTAAACATTGAAGTTCTTGATATGCCGTGTACTTCGTTGTGTACAATTTATCTCTGATAATAAAATCTTAAACTAGAGCCATCTATTGTATAATACGATTAGTCTTTCTTTCTAAGTTGTAACAGATTGGTAGTTTTAATTATTGATTTTCTTTTAAGTACTCTAAGATACTTATACAAGTATTTGGCAAGTTGGCTTTGAAAGATCATTTCTGTGTGGACATAGACCAGGACATTCACAGTAGTTCTCTGCTTTCTTATGCCCCCTTATCAACAAATATTATACAATTTGTAGTAATATTTGAAAGGTTCTGAAATTTTTTGTTGCAGTTATTGACTGTATTGGCCATACAAATGAGACTAAAAGAAAGATTTATCGTGCACGATTTTCTTCTGTTACTGAGAAAGACATTTTGAAGGCTATAGACAACCTTGTTGAACCTAACAGAGACGAGGCATTGGCTGTAGATGCTCGACAAGAGATAGATTTGAAAGTTGGAGTTGCATTTACACGATTTCAAACAAGTTATTTTCAGGGGAAATACGGAAATCTTGATGCCAGAGTTATCTCGTTGGTTCTCTCACCTCTCTCTCAAGTTTTGTTTGCCGATTATACAAGTATCTTAGAGTATAAGTATTTGGCCTCTTCATGTAAACAAAATATTAACCTGAAATCCAAGTATCTTAGATCCAGAATTCCGAGATTATTTGTTCTTTTTTGTAAACTAGTCATTGAAAGATGTCAAGTTGCTATTATGCGAAGATATTGCATGTCCAGATATTTTGTTCTTTTTTCAGCTTCTTTTCTTGCAATTGAATATCAATCATTTCTGTTTTTCTTCTCTAGTTATGTCTACTTTCTTTAAAGCAGCATACATTTCCTTTTACGAAGATTAATTTAGTGGTGTTATAGATTGGTATGTTAGGTGACCATAGATTCGGCACAAGTTGTTCTCGATGCGGTTTTCAGTGTTCTATTTTTCTAATATAGCATTGAGGATCTGGCAGTTTTGTTGGTTCTAATGGAGCATAAGATATGAATTTTTTAGGATTATAGATGGGTGGGCGCTTTGTGATTCAGTGCCATTTTGGTCTGCTCTATGGGATTTGGTTACTACCGACTTTAGGGACTATTTCCTTTATTCTTTTATGCTGAATTTGTTAGCTGGAGTGAAGTGAGGCTTTTTTGGCTGTTTCTTTTTGGGATGTTTTCTTTGTTAGTCTGGGGATTCCTTATCCACCTTTTGTAATTAGTTCTTTTTTCCTTTTCCTAATAAAAGTCTTGAATCTTCTAAGGAAAATATATAGCATGATGATCATACTGATTTTATTGTCTCGTTCTGATTTTTTGTTTTTTTGTTATTAATATGTCCATTCACCATGTTCATCTCTAGCATTAGCCATCAGTTAACCGATCTTAATTTTTTTCTTTCAGCTATGGGCCATGTCAAACTCCTACCCTTGGTTTTTGTGTACAGCGCTATTTGCAGATAAATACGTTTAAACCTGAAAAGTTTTGGTCTGTACGCCCTTACATATTACAAAGTGGCTATGAACTTCAGCTAGAATGGGAGCGTAACAAATTGTTTGACTTCGATGTGAGGCCTCTCTTTCTTTTATTTTTTTTATATTTATTTTACCAAGTGTATGAAGTTCCCTTTATAGTGAAAAGCTTTTTGAGGCTTTTACATATTGCAGGTTGCTGTGATGTTTGAAAAGTTAGTAATGGATGATGGAATTGCGGAAGTGACTGAAATATCAGAAAAGCAGGAAAGCAAAGGTCGTCCTTCTGGTCTTAATACAGTGAATCTTCTAAAGGTAATATAATGATCAAATTTGTAAATACATGTATTGCGAGATTGCCTATTTTTGAATGCATACTTAATAGGACTGCCTAATAAAAGGCAAAGAGGAAGAAATTGACTACTCCAGGTTATCAAGTCATCTTTATCATGCGCTAGGTAGTTGAATGGGAAGTTTGGCATATTAATATGTATAACTCATATTGACCTCGGTTGAGAGAAGAAAAGGACAAATTATTTTCCAGCTCTGTTTTGAGTTTGCAAGTTAGGAGCTTTGAGATGTTAATTTCTAGCGCTGCACAATTTCGGACATGATGTCCAATATCCTAGTTTACTAAACAAATATCTTTCTAAAAGTTAAATTTTCAAGAACTTCATGCCGGTAGAGGGTGATGTAAGGTGGATTAGTTATGCTCTTGCATATAATATAGTAAGTTTCAGTATTGCTGTTCTTATAAACCCGAAAAAGTAAAAATGAAGACTCAAGAGAACCATTCTTATTACATATCCGTAATATATAGTAGATGTCTTCTTGCATAGTCATATCCTTCATATATAGACATATAGTAGATGTGAGATGGATTAATAATGCTCTTTTATATAATAAAGTAACCATTCTTATTACATATCCGTAATATATAGTAGATGTCTTCTTGCATAGTCATATCCTTGATATATAGTAGATGTGAGGTATTAATAATGCTCTTATATATAATAAAGTACTTTCAGTATTGCTAGTTTTTATAATCCAGGAAAAGTAAAATAGAAGTCTCTTAAAGAGAACCATATTGCATATCCTTAATATATAGTAGATGTCTGCGTGCAAAGTCATAAAAAAAGTTCAAGTTCCAGTCCATTTCATCTAGAAGAGAAATGGGATTATTGATCTTAGTTCGTTGTAGGGTTGAAATGTTTGCTAGTGTTGTGATTGGAGTATGAGTTTGGAATATTGTTCTTTAAGTTCATTTCAGTAGCTCTGTCTTTCACCTAATCGGTGAGTAATTTGTAAAAAATGGTTCTGAATGTGTTGACCTTTTGTTTTTGCATTGTCCAGTTGAATTACATGTTGGAAAAGCATTTTAGGTGGGACTGTAGATCTTGTGGCTTACTGTGTGAAAGATACAAGTTTTTGTTTGGAGAAAATAGGGATTGGTGGGCGAATGCGCTGTAATGGATTTTGCGTCATTTGGTTGTAGAGAAAAAATAAATTTTTTGAGAATCTGAAAGAGGAGTTGTTGTTTTTGTGGGAAAGGGTTCGTTTTTGGATATCTGGGCATTGGTTCCTCAGAATTTAGACATGGTTCTTTCAATGCTATTCCTTACAATTGGAATGCTGCTGTAGTCAAGTTATGTTATTTGTACTGTTGTTATGCTTGATGCTATCTTCAGTTGTAGACATGTAGTCTAGATCTTTCTTTCTCAGTGGACATCTTGTCCCCTGTTTTATATTTTATTTTTTGTTTGAATAAAAAAAGTATGTTTCGTATTAATAAAAAAAAATTAGCTCCGCCTTTAGGAAAGTCAATTGAAATTTAGTCTTTGAACTTGTTCATATGTTATAGTTCTTTCTCTTGCAAGTATAATAAAAAGGGTTAAATTAGTGTCCAAGTTCTTTTATATAGATGTTCCATTTTTTTTCCTTTGCATTTTTAATTCAGGTTGCTTCAAGTGCACTAGGCTTTGGACCACAAATGGCTATGCAAGTTGCTGAACGCTTGTATACTCAAGGCTTCATCAGGTTTGTTGATGTTCTTTATGAAATAGTTCACTCTGTACATTTTGTTTATTGAAAAGGTAGGTTGAAAATACAAAACAGAAGAAAGATTTTCCAGATGTTAAAAGTAGCCTCCAGAATGAAGACTCATTAGGTTTTAGTTAGCACAGTGTACTATTGCATAGGTAGTTAAACTCGTACTTTTATTAGTGTAGTGTTCTGTTTGACATGAAAACGATTCCTGCAAGTAGTGTGGCCGTTGCTCTGGGTGCCTATTTTGCTTGAATAACATATCATGGCTAGAAAAGTTAACGGGCCTTCCTGATTGAAATGGTAAATTGGCAAACCCATAGGCCACTTTGCTTTAAGATTTTTTGTTGGAATGTGCGTCTGTCCACACATTGTTATTTTTATAATCTCATAACTTCATAAGTTTCTTTTGTTTCAAGGATTCTGATAGTTGTCTGACAATATATATTTATGCTCATTCTATAGCTATCCGCGTACAGAGAGCACAGCCTATCCTTCTTCTTTTGACTTTGGAGGCACGCTTGGTGCACAAGTAAATAACCCCATATGGGGTAGTTATGTACAGAGGCTGCTTGCTGACGGTTATCAAAACCCACGATCTGGGACAGATGCAGGTGATCATCCTCCTGTCACTCCATTGAGGTCTGCAACTGAGGACATGCTAGGCAATGATGCTTGGAGATTATATGAGTATGTCTGTAAACACTTCATAGGGACTGTATCTCCTGACTGCAAGTATGTAAGGTAAAAGCCTTGACAAACTGAGTTTACAGTCTTGATTGGCACTTGGTTTCACAGTGCTCCTTCCCTTGTGCTTGTTAGCTGAACATGAGGAATCATTAAGCTATTTTACAGCATACTCTCTTTGATTAGATTTTCTGTTGTTAATTATTGAGAATCTGCACCATTGTGTATAACTATATTTTGTTCAAATTTCTGTTAGAGATAGTAAATTAACGTAAACAGTGTTATAATATTCAATACAAATATGACATTTTATTCAAGTTGCTTATAGTTGATTCTGTTAGCTGGATGTTTGATCACTATTCTAGCTTCCTTTGTGAGCCAAATGTTCTGTATATAATGTTCTTATTATATTTGCATTTCAATGTTCATTCCAGAACAAAGGCAGAATTTTCAATTGGCGGAGAGCTCTTCCATTGTGTAGGGCAACGTGTTTTGGTCAAGGGATTTACTTCTATTATGCCATGGTTGGCAGTAAATGAGAAAAATCTTCCTCAATTTACAAAAGGGGAGAAAATAGAAGTTGCCAGAGTGGACCTTCATGAGGTGTATGGGTTGAGCCTTCATTTTCCATTTTTTACTTTTACTGTGTCTTCATTTTTTTTTAATTGAATTCTTATAGACTGATCAGTATGTCTCAGAATCTGCATTCTGTTGGATTTTACTCGTATGTTTTTCTTTTGGTCGGGCTTTGGGGAGAGGAGGGGATTATGTTTAGAATAAAGGGTTATGCTCTTGTCTAATGCGTGTGGAAATAAGCATGGGAAGAGAAGAAAAAAGGCGGAAATAACATATTGTTGTAGTGTTATGGTACTAAGTTGTCGATTTTGAATTTTTAAATTCTGCAGGGGATGACCTCTCCTCCAGAGTATCTAAGTGAGAGTGAGCTAATTTCGCTTATGGAGAAGAATGGAATTGGCACAGATGCGTCAATATCTGTTCATATTAACAACATATGTGAGCGCAATTATGTGCAGGTTTCTATTCTTGTTCGTCTCTCTGGTGAAAATTCGTTGAGATATTTTAAACTGCATTTTACAAGACTTTTGTTTTGCTTTACAATTAATTGGCAGGTACAAGCTGGCAGGAAGTTGGTTCCAACTGCCTTAGGTATTACTCTAATAAGAGGCTATCAATGTATCGATCCAGATCTCTGTTTGCCAGATATCCGCAGTTTTATTGAGCAGCAGATTACTCTTGTTGCTAAGGGTCAAGCAGATCATTTTCGTGTTGTGCAGCATGTTCTACAACAATTCCGGCAAAAATACAGTTATTTTGTCAAGCAGGTTAGTATCTACCTCATGATTTGACACATGCCTACTTTACAACATTTTTAATGATGTAGCTACTTGTGCTTGTTCTCGAAGTATTTCATGGCCTTGTTTATGTTTAACTTGCTTGTTTATGTTTATTGAATTAAAGACATCATGTGCTTCTTATTTTGTATGGGTTCATCTTCTGCTATAGAGTTGAGAGTCAAATTTTTTGCTGTTGCTGCTCTCTCTCTCTCTCTCTCTCTCTCTCTCATATTTGACTTGCCAATGGTCGTTTCAACAAAGATCTTTAATCTCTTTGGATGACAAAGGAAGCATATCTACATTTGTCACTAGTATCAGTATTATGTAATTTATCTTCATTGGTTTGAAATCTATTTATTTTTATGGTGAAGGGGTTATGATAGTTGATAGAAGCATGGTAATTATCTTAGATAGATTCTTCATTACAGAATACAGTCTTCCATTAATAAAGCTCCTCTATCCATCTTTAGGCCTTTCAGAACCACTATGATACTGTTTTTGCTCCAGGTCTAGTAGATCTAATAAGTAAAAAGTTCCTTTGTACATCCATCAATTTTCGTTAATTTGAAAGTTTGCAAAATGAATATGGACTTCATGAAGATTCAAAACATGGTGGGTCAAATTTCATTCTATTTGGTGCAGATTGACAACATGGATGCATTATTTGAATCGCAATTCTCTCCACTGGCTGACTCGGGACGAGTTCTCAGTAAATGTGGCAAATGTCTACGATACATGAAGCACATTTCCACCCAACCTTCTCGTCTGTACTGTAATACATGTGAGGAGGTTTATTATCTTCCTCAAAAGGGTACCATTAAGGTATGGACTATTAATTGATGTTCTTTAATTGGTTACAACTTACAAGTGAAAAGCATTATCCAAAATCTCAATATAGTAAGCAGCAGCATCACAAGTCGAAATCAAGGTTGTTAAATACCATTTAGTGCTGTTGTCTTTCTTTTGGAATGAACATACAATTTCCAGATTATACTGTCATAACAGTTCAGATTTGTTGATATAAACTAGTATGGATGGTGTAAAAAATAAAAATATTGAATTCCAATATTCAACTGCCAAAAAAAAGAGTACAAATATTTGCACAACAAGATAAATTCTGAATTCGAATAAAATTTTCCTAGAATTGATATAGATACGGCATTGTTCTTTATATTCCCATCTTGAAGCTGGAAAAGTGAACAATTACATGCCCTGGCTCCTGAACTCAATCACTAAAAGGGAGATCTGTTATTTGCATATTGTTTTTTTATTTTATTTTATTATATATATTTTTTATCACAAGATATCATTATCATTCATTCTCAACAGGAAGTAAAGTTACAAGTAGGATACAATATAGCCATTAAGGCCTACTTTTTTGTGTGATGAAATTAAGGCAAACACTGTTTGAGTGTTACTTTTATGTGTACTAGGTGTCGGTTTTGGTGCATTTCCAGTTTTCTTTTGAGTTTCCATGAGTTCTGAACTTGTAAGATTCCATAATTGAGGGATGAACTGCCCTGGGTTCATTGGACATTGAGCTAGTAGAATATGTCCTAAAACAAAATTACAATTCAGAAATAATGAAATGTGTAGTTTTCAGTTTGGGAAATAGCACACAATCGAGGGCATAAGCAGGATTGGCAATGGGTCTGCGCAATAGTTGTAGGTGCTTGAATATATCTATATTAATTGAATTTGGAATCTCTTGGATACAATATCATTAAGGTCTCAATTTGATTAGAACATTTTTCATCACAAGGCTAGGAGGTATATTTGATTTTGTCCATGTTGAAAGTACTACTAGATTTACAGGTATTTGAATTTGGAATCTCTTAGATGCAATATCATTATGGTCTCAAATTGATTAGAATATTTTCATTATAAAACTTGGAGGTATATGTGATTTTTGGTGAGAAAAGAAAAGCTTGTCACACTGTCTGTAAGATTAGATACAATTTTCATCTTCAAATTAGTGTTGGGCATAGTTTACATCCAGAATGAGTCTGGATTTGTTTCTGCAAAAATCATTTTGTACATTTAATACAACCAGTCATAACACTGCAAAATGCCTCGAGTTGGTGTAATTGATCTGCAACATCCTCTTTAGGGATGTTGAAAATTCATAATAATGTCGCTACATCTATCACGAGAAGAACAAATAATAGTCCTTCCCTAAGCATGTTCGTTTAACCATAATCCTTGAGATAAATTTGTGTCTTTTCCTGACCCAATACTTCATGATCAATGTTTATTTTATGGCTTTACAAAAATGAGCTGCTTTCTCTTTTTTCATCCTGAATGCTATTTTGTAGCATCCTGTTCCGAATTCTTATTAAGGAACTTCCCGTGCATAACCAAAGCAATTGTTCTTTGCAGCTCTACAAGGAACTTACGTGTCCTCTGGATAACTTTGAGCTATTAATCTGCTCCATGCCTGGCCCAGATGGCAAGTCATTCCCTCTTTGCCCCTACTGCTACAATAGTCCTCCATTTGAAGGTATTGACACTCTCTTTGGTGCTGCAAAATCTGGTTCATCTGGCAAGCTAGGAAAGGGAGCTGGCATGCCATGCTTCCTTTGCCCACACCCCACATGTCGACATTCATTGATATCCCAAGGAGTCTGTGCTTGCCCTGAATGTAGTGGAACTCTTGTTCTAGACCCTGTAAGTGCGCCCAAGTGGCGACTATGTTGCAATATGTGCAATTTCCTTGTACTCCTCCCCCAAGGTGCTCATCAAATCTCCACTACCCCAGAGCAGTGTCCTGAGTGTGACTCGACAATCATAGAAGTGGACTTTAATAAAAAGACAACACCCTTGGACGATGGAGCGACCTTATATACTGGTTGCATTCTTTGTGATGAGTTACTCCATTCACTTGTGGAGATGAAGTACGGAAAATCCTCTTTCAGGCGCATGGGTTCAAGAGGAAGGGGAAGAGGATCAAGGAGAGGTAGGGGAAGAGGGCGAGGTAGTGGGAAAATGGTGGATCCTAAAATGAGCTTTCGTGATTTCTGAGTGGTATTTACCTTTTGTCATCTTTAAGTGCCATCTTTTTCTAGCCTAACCATCATATGGCAAGATATGGTTAGGTTCTTGTCATCATGTTCCAACCAACCATTGGAATCCAATTGATGTGCAAAGAGGGTAGAAGGATTTAATTTGAAACAGTTCTGGTTGGTCTTGGGAAAATATAATCTACTTTAGTCCCGCTGTTTCTTCTACCTTGTTTACAGATTTTGACATTTTGCACCAAATCTAGTGTTACCTTATTCTTTAGAGAAATGACGCAGAACTTGAGTATGTACCTATCGTATGTCTCTATACAAGATCAAACTAACCCATACAACCAAGGGTTTCCTATCAAACTAACTCACACGTTCAACAATGTTCAAAGAGGGTTCTCTAGAATAATTAAGACAATGTCTTTAGTTCAGTCTCTCAGTGGTGGGTAAAATATTGGTGCAGGCTTTCCACACGCAGATCATTGATGAGAAAAGCTAAACGGTAAGCGGATTTTACAGTAAACTGACATTTTGAATCATAGTGCCATACTCTTCGATCTGGAGGAGCAGTGGTGCTTATTGTAATCACTTTCGAGTTTCGACACATATCACTGAGCATGGGTAAAATAAAATCACTTCTGTAGTAATAATGATTTGGGCTCCAGATGCGTCTCTTGGACTCCAGGAATCTATCCAAGCGAAGATCGATTTTGCATCACCAAACTGCCATATTGCAACTTGGCAACTCTCTCGTAGCATAAGTACTACGCCAAGAATAGGGAGTAGGGTGTTCAGTAGCATCCCAGAACGAACTTTGTGGGTATTTTGCTTTGTACATTCTGGCAATCAGTAAGTCTGGAGATCCTTGTTTAGCCAACATTGCATAATCGATCATTGCGAATTCCTGAACCCTAGACCTCCTTCCTCGGCGAGCACATAGAGTCCCAACCCTTCCAATGAATCTTTCTTTTGTCTTCTGTACCTCCCCCACCAAAATCTTGCACACATGTGTTGGATCGATCAGATCGTCGCAAATATTCTTAGTTAGCAAGAAACAACTCATAGCATAAGTTGGAAGGGATTGAGCTACTACTCGAATCAATATATCCTTAGCAGCTCCACTAAGTTTTCCTTGCCATCCTTCAAATTTCTCATAAAGTCGGTCCTTGATATATTGAAAGGTAGCGGGTCCAGAGTATTTCCCCTTGTCTAAATGACTTTACATTCATTTATGTTTTGCCTGTAGTGAGGTAATCAGAAAACACCATTGAATCTATGATGTTCAACTTATAAACGAAAAATAATGAAAATTCTTAGTTTTCAAGTGTAATCAGGATGAATTACTTTTTTCTTTGTCGGTTATGACAAGGTTTCTTATTGCCCTTTAATTTATAAGTTTCTCTCATTTATAAATAAAATTATAAAAAAAATAAAACACATTGTATTTAATCACATTCAATACAAGCCCTCATAAGAAACCTCGGAGAAATCATTATATTGATACAGAAGCCATGAATGGCATACAAGCTATGAGTTTGTTACGGAAGTGAGAGAACAAAAGGAATCACAATCAATCAAGCCTAATGAAAACCAGAATGCTAATTACATTGTATACTAAGCTATCTCCATTAGGATTAGAACATGTGTCCATCTATAGTAGCTTAACATATATGACGAGTTTTATTTATCCAAGGGTACAAGAACAATTTCAAGTTTTCAACAGCATCAAAATTACACACTTTGTTCATTCAGAAAAGGGTAGTCTGTGTACCCAACAACAGGGTCATGGGTGTAGAAAGTCTCCCTATTATATTTATTCAAGGGAGCATTTAGCTTAAACCTCAAAACCAAGTCAGGGTTTGAGATAAAACTGCGACCATACGACACCAAATCAACATCACCGGAACCCAAAGCTTCCATTCCTAGCTCTCTAGTAAACCCTCCACTAGCCATGAATGTACCCTCATAGGCGTTTCTCAAAGTCCTCATAAACTGAGCTTCGTCTTCTACCAGGCCTTGAGCAGCAAAACGAGGCATCACATGAAGATACGCGAGCTTTGAGCCTACGTTGTGTTGAAGCTTGTTGAGGCTTTCAATCACTGCAAGGCCTAGGCCAATTGGGTCGGAGTCCGTAGCATCAGTGTGATCAATAGCTGGTGAAATTCTGACAGCAACTCTTTCAGTACCAATGGCTTCAACTACTGCTTGAACAATTTGAATCAAGAATTTGCAACGGTTTACGAGCGAGCCACCGTACTCATCAGTTCGATCGTTGATCCCATCTTTCAGGAATTGATCAATGAGGTAGCCATGTGCCGAATGGATCTCAATTCCATCAAAACCTGTACATTATCAAAGATAGATCACAAGAGTCAAAACTACTAGTATATATGTACGTACGGTGAAGAGTAACATTCAACTTCGCTACACACATTAAAACAAGACGTACTATTTTGGGAGTGTGACATTACACATTATGAAGACGAACCAATTATGTGATAAATACTTAAATAGAAGCTGACCTGCTCGAATGGCATTCAAGGCAGCGTGGCGATACTGCTCAACAATCTGGGGTATTTCATGGGTTTCGAGGGCTCGAGGCTTAGCGTAAGTGTCATGAGACCCATCCGGCAACAGAACTTTCCACCTCTCAGAAATGGGGTTGTTGGTTGAAGAAACTGGTGATCCTCCACCAAGTTGGTAAACTACAACATTATTCAAAAACATAATTAACGAAATGATAATTCTACTGCTGAAAAATAAATTGGAAAAATGAATCTCCTGCGACATATGCATGTGTATGTAACACAAAATTACCTCCATGAGAAGCACGACCAACATGCCATAGTTGACAGAAAATAATGGCACCTTTGGCATGAACCGCGTCGACCACCTTCTTCCATTCCTCAACCTGTTCATCTGTGTAAATCCCAGGAACATGTGGAAACCTGATTCCACCATAACAATATAAAAAACTAACTCTTCAGTCTTCAAACTATCAAATTTAAAATAGAGAACTTAGAGTTCGAGGTCCAAAGAGAAACTAGTCCATGAAATTTTTTAAATGATTAGAAACTAGTCCATGAAATTTTTTAACATTGAGAATTATGAACTTACCCAACGCTTGTGTTCGATGGTGAAGTGCCCTCGCTGATTAGAAAGCCACCGGCGGTTGACCTCTGAGAATAGTAATCTACCATTGCTGGTTGCGGAACTTCGTTCAAGGCTCGACACCTCGTCAATGGTGCAAGCACAACCCTGTAAAAACAAGGACAAATTCAACATTAAAGATAAAAAATCTATAATGAATAAAAATAAAATGACATCAAATAAGTACTCTCTAAATTTGTACCAATACACCTATATTGGCTTAGTGGCAAAAATAATACATTTTGTTCATATTTTTTGTCAATGAATAAAAATAAAATGACATCAAATAAGTACTTTCTAAATTTGTACCGATACACCTATATTGGCTTAGTGGCCAAAATAATACAGTTGTTCATATTTTTTGTCAATGTTTTAAAAATCGTAGGGGCACCCCAAAGCGTTTTTAGGAGCTAACGCCTTAGGCTTAAAAGCATAAGCTTCAGAGGTTTATTTTTTTGGTCAGATTTTTTTTTAAATGAGTTTTGGTCTGATCTTTAGAGGTTCAAGGTATGTTGTGTTTTATAAACTCTTCCAAAATGATCATATTGGCTAATAAAAAGACCGAAGTGCCCTTAGATAACTCATATCTCTTAATTAACCTATCGTGTTCATATGGTTTAGACCTCTTCTCCTCTTTTTCCCCCCTTTCCTCCCTTTCTTCTTTGTTCCCATTCACAACACAGAAGGTCGTAGCTTCTTCATCCGGCCACCTCTGGATGTCTGACTGGTGGAGGGGTGTGCCTCTCATAGGCGTGAAGCAAACCCTAGTATTGGTTTGTCCAACCGGTTACGGGCAATGGCGTAGCCAGAGAAATATATCAGAGGGGGCAGTATAGAAGTTTAGGCAATATAAAGAAAAATTTAATGTCTCACCTTAATTAGTAAAGTAAGATTTTTATTGTAGCTAGTATACGTAATTAGTGTAGAATAATTTATATAATGTTATCCATAAGAAATTTCTAAATCTAGAATGCTATTCTTATGATCGATCTTACGCACTGTGCTAGTATATAACCTAAAGTTAGTACAAATATATACATATTCAATGAAAACGGGGGGGGGGGGGGGGGGGGGTCAGTTGCCACTCTCGACCCCCCCAAGCTATGCCCCTTGTTACGGGTGGTAATGAATCGAATTGAAGAAGATATTCCTCAATACTTCCGGCGATTTTCACGGCGTTTTCCGACAACTCCGGCCACCATTTGTGGCTAATGAGCTATATATGAAAGTTAATCCTCTCGTTAAGATTTTCCTATTGGTATAATTAGATTTCGTTTATAAGCGAAGTTTGGAGAATTGTTATAATTAGAATTTTTGGCCGCCGTTTTGATTCTAAGAAAAAAAACTTATGGGCTTATGCTTATGAACGCCTTTCATACCTTTTCGGTTTCAAGAGTGCGTCTTTTGCTCTTGGTCGCCTAGGTATCAAAACTGGAGCGATTTCATGGAGTTTTTGCGCCTTGAGGGGGCCTAGAGCGTGTTTTTTAAAACATTGATTTTTTGTTATCAATTTAATCCGCTTAGATAAAGTGGTAACGCATAACATGCTCAATCTTAAGTCTTAACATGCAGAATTATGGACACAATTATCAAATTGGCCGATGACGAAACTGTGCATGTTCTTATATATACAGTTACCACTTTGGGATTTCTCTCTCTGGCGCTTGTCAGTTGGACAATTTCCAAGGAAATGGGAAAGCACCAAAAGCTTTGATGCAACCGCGAAACGTACATGGAATCGAAGAAGGGTGACTGACCTGTGAGAGAGATTGAACTTGCCCATCTTGTAAGGAGAGAACAGAGTGAGTCCTTTGGATAAAGAATCTGCCATTTTCTTTTTCCTATTTGAGGTATAGAATTTGATCTCAGATCAATAACTAAAGCTGAATAATACCCTGAGTTTCAAGTCGTAGAAAGAAATGATAGAGCTCAATATAGAGAACAACGGCACTCTAAAACGTCAGCGATGACGGTTTGTTGTTTTAGTGGACTAGTGGGTTCTTGTTTTGGAGTGAATCTGGTCCATACGAGGATTCCCATATTTGACCGGTGTGTTGATGACGGGAGGCTTGTTGACTGGTGTTGATGACGTTCTGGTTAGCCAATCCTTGGGTTTTGAATTGGGCTTGGCGTTTGATATTGGGTAGGAAGGTTATATCTAGGCCCAGTCCTTGGGTTTGAGAAATCTAAGTGTATTAGTAAAATCCTGAAAGACCCTAAACCCTGAAAAACCCTAAATCAGAGCAAAAGAAAAGAAATGTATCGGCAGGGATTAGCAGCGGCAGCAAGGCTAAGAAGAGGAATCGGATTAGTTTCTTTAATGGGGGATCATAAGAAGAAGGAGATGATGAGGAAAATTAGCAGAAGAAGAATCTTCTTCAGCAGCAGCGTCCATGCAGACGAAGGAGGACTCACTGAAGGGAGCAAGTGACCCCGTCGATTTTGTGGGATTTGTAAGAACTAAGAATGAAAATAATGCTTAAACAGTTGAGAGGCGCCGACCAATTTCCAGATGTGAGATGGCAATTCATTTTTATATTATGTATACTTAATTTGGTATGTAGATTCAGTTTAGGGATTAAACCTGAAATATTGTTCTCTAATCTAACAATAAAGAGAAATCACTGTCCAACAGAAAACAAAAAAGAGAGAAATTGGAAAAATTAAGTGATGCATCAAGCACATACAAATAGCTGATTCAGAAGAGGCTCTACAGAATCATTTGTGCCTGATCATAACAGATTTTGCAGAATCATGATTAATAACAGCAGCACCAAATCAAAAAGTAATATATATAAAACTGAAATTAAAAAAAAAAATCAAAAAGTAAGCAGCCGGACAAACCAGGGTCAATGAGAAGAGAATTCCAATCATTCCCCCCCCCCTCCCAAAAAAAGAAAAAAAATAAAAAAAAAAAAAAATTAATTTAAAAAAAACCCCCATTTTTGGGCCCCCCCCTCTTTTTTTCTTACAAAAAGGGTGGGTGGGGTGGTTTTTTTTTTTTTTTTTTTTTTTTTTTTTTTTTTTTTTTGTTAAAAAAAAAATTTTTTCTTTTTTTTTCCCCCCCCCCCCCCACCCCCCCAAAATCCCCCCCCCTTGGGGGGGGAAAGGAAAAAAATTAAGGAGATCGATCAAACGAGAATATTTGGAGTTCCCAATAGAGAAACTTAATCTTGTTTCAAACAATCTCACATTTGAAAAATGCTCAACATACATTGATATGTTGCATATACATATTTTTTTTTTTGGTCAACTGTTTATACTTATAATAGTACATAATATGTTCTCAACACCATCGATCTACTTCTCGTTTCACATTCAACTCTTAAGAGGAGATCAATACACATTTTCCCCAGCCTAAAAAAAGAAAAAGAAAAAAAAAAGAATTTGTTATTCTTATAATATAAAAATTAAAAAAGTAAGTAAAGCAAGCAAACAAATGATGTTGACGACGTACTTGGGTCGGTGGTGACGATCTGTGCTCTTCCTTCAAGATTACAGTCGGAGTCCTTCTGACCATTCTTTTGATATCTAAGATTCATGGCGTAGGATGCCTTGGACCATATAGATTCGTCATAGCATAGACCTTGTGGTCCTGTGGGCGAGCAATCGACCTCTTTGCACAACTCCTCGAAGGCCGCCTTCAAAAGGCCTTTCTTAATATTTTGGTTCCCAATGCACCACTTCTTTCCTCCGCCGTTTCCGTGGGCTCGTCTTGTTGCCGTGCTAGGTGCAGGAATTCCACATGCCGAACCCCCAGGTTGGTTAGGAATTCCTTCAGCCGGACCTCCAGAAATTCCTCATGCGGGGCCTCCTGGGTTACTTGGAATTCCCCTTGTCGAAACCCAAGGCTTATGGTGGTGTCCAATATGGTACAAGATTGCATGTGGCATGTGTTGCGATAGTTAGAAAATGAGAGACATGCACTAAGTTCCCATTCGAAATTAAAATCAAACACATGTGGTTTTGGACAAAGAAATAAGTAAACAACCAACCAACCAAACAAACAAATAGATGAAAAAGTGGGTGATACACTAATCATAAAGTACTAACATATGGCATGTGTTTGCAGTAAGCGGTCGCCACAAGCTGGAAGAGGAGAAGAGAGACGAGCACGAGCTTGGTGGCCATTTGAAACTCTTATATATTAATTTCGGTCGTACTGATGAGATTTGGAATTGTGGGTTCTGTATATATACTGTTGAAAATGCACTAAACGATTTCTATTTACAACTAATTATTGTTGCTTGATTTATGTTATTAATTAAGAAAACAACCTAAAGGGATGGTTAAACTTTCAATAGCCGAAATACGCCCCTGATTTATTAAGTTTTAATAGTATG
This sequence comes from Rubus idaeus, assembly GCA_030142095.1. Lineage (NCBI taxonomy): Eukaryota > Viridiplantae > Streptophyta > Magnoliopsida > Rosales > Rosaceae > Rubus > Rubus idaeus. The sequence continues at coordinate 21,735,549 of CM057968.1, read as the reverse complement.
CAACCTAATATGTAACGGACATCATGATAAACTCACAAATATAGATTTCTATATGTATATAAGAGATGACGGAAATTCAAACCGGCCAGCTACTCTTAACTGCAGTTGCCATAGAAACAAAAAAAACAAATCTGTTATCACAGTTTGAGGAAAAACAAGAAAAACTTCTTTGAAGCTATTTTTGTATTATATTTAACAACAAAAAGAAAAAAAATTTAAAAAATTAGTTTTTAAATTAGGTTTTTTTAATGATTAAAACCAAAGCGAAGCCCTTGAGGTTAGCGTAAGTGGTGGGGGAGGGTAGGAATTGCCTTATGATTAGACTACGTAAGGAGTTCCATCCCATTCGATGTAACCAAAAGCAAAAAGAATGATTTCAAATGTAATTATTCCTACACCTAAAAAGAAAATATATAGAATAAATAATGTCAATCGATTAAAGTATATGTGAACGCATGTCAAAATGCAAGAGTTAGATAAAATACTTAATGTGTGTCAAAATGCAAGTGTTAGATAAAATACTTAATGTGTTACGGTGAAGATGAATGATGATATCGGGCCAGATTGTGAAAAACGCCTGATATACTTGGATTAAAACAGTCAAACTTAATTTGTTATGGGTAATCACTCTTCCATCTTTTATGAGACATGTTTGTATATATATATCAGTCCCCTTCACATGCGGACGTCTGCACGTAAAGTAAAATACGAACATATGCATCCCGACCAATTAACAACATAACTCAATCATCGGAACCGTTTATCATTTATATTTATTTTCAAGAATTATCGTTGCAAAAAATCAGCCAAATTGGAGATTATTTGGTCATGTGTTCATTGTATAGTTTACAGACAAATACAGTCCGTCAGATAAGGTTGAAACGATGAATGTGGCAATCAAATGGCTAAATAATTTTCAATTTGAATTTTTTTATATCAATATGATCCTTGAAGGATGACCTAAAATATTGACGGTTTTGATCATTAGTTTGCACTCGCAATGAAGATGTTCGCATTTTATTTTACATGCGGACGTCCGCATGTGAATGAGATATATATATATATATATACATGTATTTTCAATAATCTGTTTAAAATAATCAACTAAGAAACCCTAAAATTAGTTTTCTATATCCTATGTATAATTCTGCCAGTAGCTAGAGGTGGTAATCCTACTGCTACCAAATGAAGATAAGCACAATGTTCCAGTCGTCCCTAAAGCACAAACAACTATGAGAAGATTTATGAATTTTGAAGATCTCCCCGGTTTTGTATTGGTTGAAATCATTTGTCGACTTTCTTACTTTGGATTGCTCTCTCAATGCAAGTGCGTATCCAGTTGTTAGTGCATCCTTATTTTATTGGCTGCTTTCGATGTCAACCAAGGGATAATAAGCATTTTTAGTTGCACGTGCCCAAATAAACAATTGTCCAAAGGAATTGCTTCCCAATAAGAGAGATTTGACTGACCAATTAAGTTGCTGACTCTAATGTTCAGATGACTCATGAGTCTCAACGGTTTGAGAGATGATCCAAAAATTGTATGCACTTGTAATGACTTAGTTTCGTGTCATCGAGGCCTAGGTTATTGTTGACCTAGATACTATATCTGTAACCTACACAAAATGGAATGTACTCTTCTCCCTCTACCCCTACCTCAAGGATTCCAGAAGTACTATGTACAAGTGTGATTTGTCTGCGAATTTCCCTTCTATAACTGTGAGACAGACAATAGGAAAGGCCAAATTAATATCATCCAGCTCAATGCTAAGTATAGGTTCAAGGTTGTAATATTAATTTTCGATTACAACCCACTTGACTACTCAAAATACAGATCTTCTCTTCTAAGATGGATGAATTGATGAACTGTATTGTTGCCGCTAGGATTCAAAGTCTTACAGGCACACCACTATAAGTATGAGCTTTATTTCTAATGGTATATTAGACTGGATGAATTATGGTGATGAAAAGATTCTTATTGTGTTGGATCTATTCATGGCGCGCTAACCTCCTGATAGTTTACCCAGTAACACTAGAAGGACAATGGTGATCGCTATAAATTTCGCTTTATTGAACTTGGTAATTGTGAATCTTTGAGACTTCGGTGTCCAGTAACAAAAATCAATGATATTTTGAATATTCACCATTTTTCACTCCAACCCTCCCACATATCAACACCACCAATCAAACCCGTAAAATTTTCATCACCAACTCGCCTGGGCATTGAATACATCTCCGATTCAATTTTATGTGCCTACTTCACAAGAGTGACGTACTGTTTTACAAAGCTACTAATAAATTGTGGTGAGTATAAAAAAGGTGCTATTGGGGAAAATTCTACTAGTGAGCTGTCGTCCTCAAAGAAAAGATGACTAACACTTGGTGCTCCAAGACAAATAGTAATGCCTGGCAATAACCCCAATGCCACTTTTTGTTGAAGTAGAGAAGAGAAGCCCTCGACCCCTAAAGGAAATAAATAAGGAGATATAGAGGATCTCCTTGCCGGAGTCCTCTAGATGGAATGACATATCCTATAGGTTTCCCTCTCACCAAAAGAGAATATTGTACTGATCGAAGTTACACACTTCATCACCATATCCAAGAATCAACAAAACCAAATCTCCTCATTACCTTCTATAGAAAGGACCATTCCATACGAGCATAGGCTTTACTCAAATCCAAGGCCGTCCCAATCTTAACAGAGGCCTAAGGCAAAAAAATATTAGAGGCTTTAAAGAACAAAAAAAAAAGAAGATTTATGTATTTATATTTTTCCATTCAAAAATCTATTATTTTTTCCTTTGTCATGCAAAGTTATTTATTAAAAGAAAATGACATGTCCTAATTATTTGAAATAGAGTCTCTTTTTGGAAAATTCTAGTGACATATCTCATCCGTATGATTACTAGTTTTATAATTTAATTACTCAAACGAGAACATATTTACTCTAATGAGGATTTTATTTAGCTTAACGAGTGCTTTTTTCGTAGTTACCACATAAGTTATCGAAGTCATAATATGTGTTTTCAAGTCGTAAATATTATAGTTACCACTTTTAGGACTTAATTACTCAAATAAAAACCTAATTACTCTAATGAAGACATTATTTACCTTAACAATGACATTCTCTTCTCATTATGTAATTATGTATATAAATGTTAATATCTTATAGCCTTACTCGTCTTTTTTTCTCCATAAGAGTTTGCTCATGCTTCGATACAATTCATTTTTATAGTTTGTATTTTACTTATAAATGAAAATATAGTTAAATTATTATATTTAACATATAAGAATTTAACTTTTTTATTTCCAACATACAAGGCGCATACAACAAAAATCTACCATCTACTGATTTCACAATAAACCACTAAATGTGTGCAGAGTTTTGAATTATTTTTTTTTAATGTGGGGTCCTTTCAATGTTTAACTTTTGTTTGAGGCCTTGTTATTTTGTGTCAAATATGCATAGGATCAATTAAGAATGGAGGCCTTTCTGAAGGTGAGGCCTAAGGCGGTCGCCTAGGTCGCCTGCCCTTTGGGCCGGCTCTAGTCAAATCTAATTTCAAAGACATAAAACCATCTTGCCCTACTCGTTAATTGTGCATAAAGTGCACTACTTCATTTTCCACTAGTATATATATATATATATATATATATATTAATTGTCAGTAATAGTACTTTTGAAACGGTGATATAATTAAGAGTAATATTGAAAAAATTAATTATAAATAATATAAAAAAATGAAAAATGAAAAATTGTGTTTTGGATGAGTTTTAAAAGCACTTGAAAGTGGTTTTGAGATGCACTTGTCAAGTACTTAATTCCTCGTACAAAAATGCTTTTACCAAATTTGCAAAGTGTTTTTAGACTTTTCAGAAAGAGTGCCAAACATATATCCAGAGTGTACCCCGTTGTCTAAATTACATTTTGCCTATAATGAGGTCATCAGAAAACACTATTGAATCTATGATGTTCGATCAACTCATAAACGAAAAATAATGAAAATTCTTAGTTTTCAAGTGTAATCGGAGTGAATTACTTTTTTCTTTGTCGATTGTGACAAGCATTTTTGCAGAGATTTCTGGGGAAGTTTGAAACTTTCGAGATGGGTCTTCATTTATTGACCTATAATTGAGTTTTGGGTGAAGGTATTTTCAGTTGGTTGCGTTTATCAGTAATAGAGCTCTTGAGAAGAAATGGTTCCCAATCTTCTTTCTGTAGCTCGTGTAAATGCTTTTGAGCCATATTCAAATTGGCAGGCTTGATAGGAAAGTGTAATAGGAATATGCACACCAGGAACAAATGCCATTCCTCCTAGTCAATGAATTAATGAGGAATATATGGCAGACAAGAAACAAAAATAATTAAAGAGCTATGGATTTGTTCATGGTGTTTGTTTCTGCCGTTTCCCAACTGCCCGGTAGTGTCGTGTGCGGGTACCTGAAAGCACAAGATTGGTCAGGGAGGTTGGCGTGTACCGACCGAAGACCCTCCGACGCTCAAGTTAGTACCGATGGGTATTTGAGAGCAGAGAGTTTGGGATTCGGAGAGAACATACCTGAATGAGGAGTGAGGACTCCTTATATATGAGGTGAGGTCGGAGACAAGCTTCCCTGGCGTGGGGGACATCCCCTGACACGAGGAATATTCTCTGGTCCACTGCCTCGACGTGCGCATCGAGGGACGGCGGCGCCTAGTGCAGCATGGGCGTGCGACTTAGTGCGATCTGCAAGGTAGTGGACAAGCACACGTGCCGGGTGGCCGTGCCGGCACGGTGGGGCTGGCCACTCCGGTACCTGGTCAGGAGACGTGTATGTGCAGCCGGAGGGAGAGCTTGCTGTCGGTACACCCGGCCTGGTCTTACCGGTACCGCGGGGTACTGCCGTGGCTTCGACCGCGGCTCGGGGCAGTATACTCGGTAGGGGATCCCTACCGAGTTGGTAGATGTCGCCGGGCGTTGTAGAGATTATGTCCTCGGTAGGGGAGCCCTACCGAGTCAGTCATGGGGCTATAAGAAGGCTGCTCCGGGTGATAGTGAGCTACTTCGGGCCTATCCCGGTAAAGATATGAAATGGTAGCAACAGAAGTCCCCCAAGTCCCGAGCAAGAGGAAGCTCATGGTCGGGGACTTAATCCAGAAGTTCATATCGGGATGTAGCGAAGTGTCGGTGGGGCAGCCGTTGCGACGCTTGGTACCGTCCCATGTAGTCCCCCAAGTCCCCGAACAAGGGGTTCCTCCCGGTTGGGAATTGTAACCGCTCCGGGTTTCAAGGGGAGTTGAAGGGTTGTGGCCGTTGAGCTCCTCGGCGTAACTGCCGAGGTAGTGGGGTGACACGTGTCATGCCCAGGTTGCTCTGGAACGTCGTGGGGGAGCTCAACCGTCTTGTTGCCACGTGTCATCATCCTGGACCGCGACGGTTCACGTCGTACGGTCAAGATGGGTTGACTACCGCTATATATATGGGGGTGAAGAGAGTTCTCTTCACTTCATTCTTGCGAATTTCACTTCCAGAGCTCTGCAATCCGTCGGTAGGAGAACGAGAGCGTGCATCGGTAGTGTGAGTTTGATCACTCGGTACCTCGACTTTCAGCCTGCAACAACTGTAAGTACCGATGCCCTGATCCCCCGTATTTTAATTTCCCGCTTTCTTTGTTGTAACGTAGTTTGAGTACCGGTGTCCAGCCTTAGTACCGAGCTAGGTTGCATAGGCATAGGTGATCCTTCCCGTTAAGAACCTTAGTCCGTTTTTGCAGATGTCTACCTCGTGGAGCGAGAGTGCGCAAGAAGTGGCAATGCCTTTTCCGGTGAAGAGCCGAAAGGAGCTCATCGGTGGAGGAGGCTGGTTCGGACTCCGGCTCAAGCACCGGAACCAGTAGTTCTTGCTCGCCAAGAACCGGCCGGTTCTCGCTCGGACGGGGTGATTCGGACGGTGGTGAGGGGGATAACCACCGGTGAGGACTTAGAGCCCCTCGCCTCGGAACCGTACGTCAAGTCCCGGCCCAAGTAGTAGTAGGACTCCGCACCGGTAGGGTTCGCGGTGGACCGGCTTAAGCCGAGTGCGTCCACCGAGGGGGATTTGGTGGCGTTGAGGAAGGCGTTCAACATCCCCAAGACGGTGAGCATGCGGTTACCGGAGAAAGGGGAGCTCGAGAGTGCGTCCGCAGCACGGGCGAGACCCTAGTGCACCCGGCATTCTTTGGAGAGGGTCTGCGGATTCCGCTACCGGCGTTTCAGCAACGGGTCCTGGCCGAGGTAGGCCTGGCCATTGCTCAGCTGAACCCGAATACCTGGCGGTACCTCAACGCCTTGTATACGTTGTACTACCACTGTGGGTTCGGTGAGCCAGACCTGGCGGTAGTCTTCAACCAGTGGGCCCTGGAGGGTCACTCGAAGGCCGATAAGGGCTGGTACAAGCTGCGGTCGGTACTGAAGCCTTGCAGCGAGCTCCCGCCGGATACCGAGTGGGTGGACTACGTGTACAAGTACAAGCAAGCCACTCGGTGCTGCTTGAAGAAAGATGCTCGCATCCGGGAAGGGATGAACGGTGAGCATGATGTGGAGAGTCACGAGTGTGAGAGTCCCGAGATTGTTAGGGATCCACTCATGTTTGGCAATCCTACTTCCCAGCAGACTTGGAAGAGTAGGTACTTCTTCGTAGGGGGTCAGTGGGAGTTTCCTACCGGTGCGGCCATACCGGAGAAGAGGGTCCCGTCTGCCTTTAGTGAAGCTCCCGGTACTGAGACTGTTTGATATGAAGCGTTGTATGTGTGTGTACTTCCTTTTTCCTACACTAACCGTTGCTTCACTTGTTTCTTTTTGCAGTTGACCAGTCTTGGAGGAAGCTTACCGAGGAGCAGGAGAAGGAGATCGCGTGGATTCGCGGCAACATCTCTTTGGTGTTGAGGAGGTCTACCGTTCTGCTCAACCGGTACTCACTCCATTTATCGGGCCTAGCTCCTGTTCCCAGCCCATATAAGTGACTTTTGGGTCGGTGCCGTGGCTCCTCCTTGTTACTGTTGTGTTTTTTGTTTTTTGTTTTTTTTTATTAACCGGTGGTTCTGACTGCAGTCCTTCGCCAATTCCGTCGGTACCGAACTCTCGGGGACGACGAAAGCATGGTCCGAGAGCGGAGGGATTTCTACCAGGTCAAGAAGGTCCTGGGTCAGGACCCGGTGCCCGAGGCTCAGCTGGTCGAGGCTGAGCAGCCAAGGCCGCGGCAGATGATGCCGGTAGGAAGAAGAAGAAGAGGGCACACAAGGTCCGCCGGGCCCCGAGACGACTCCGGTGGAGTTGGAGGCCAGCACCGATGCCGATGGTGCCGGCGGGCCGGAGCTCGAGGTTGCCCCCCGAGGTACCGGGCGGGGCCTCCAAAAAACGCACTGCCCGCGAGGAGGTAAGCTTGTTCCCGTCTTCGGTGTTCCGGTTGTACCGGTATGTATCGGTACTAAACTTTGTAGTAGTTTGTTGAACAGGTGAGGAGCCACCGGAAGAGGCAGAGGGAGCAAGATGCTACCGCCGACGAGGTGGCCCAGGTTGCGGCGGGTACCGGCACCACCCTGGCCATGCACAGCTCGGAGTCTGCTTCAATCTTCGGGAGGGAGATCCCGGCCGAGAACAATGCGCTGTTCCGCGGCTGCGTGAAGAAAGCGCCGGAGGATCCGCTCCCGGTCTCCCGGCTTCGTCGCCTTCCCGGAGATGAACCTCAAGGACCAGAGGGATCTGCTCTTCCAAAGTGCAGCGGAGGGTACCGTTGCTTTACTTCTACACCTCCTTCTTTTTTTTTTTTTTTTTTTTTTTGACCCCTTGTTGTGTCGGTGTTACATGCCGGCATTTGAAGAGTTGGCCCGGACCGCCGGGTTTGGAAGGAATGGCACACGTTGGGTGGGCAGGTGGAGAACCTGCAGAATGGCTATGACACCATGTTTGGCCGGAAGGAGCGGGCGGTGGCCGAGCTTCGAGGAGACAAAGGCCGAGCTCGAGAGGACCAAGGCCGGCCGGTAGGCTTGTCCGGAGGCCGAGGATAAGGCCAAGGCCGCGGTGTCGGCCGAGAGTGCTCGCCTCCAAGTTGAGTTCGATCGTCGCCTGGAGGCGGCTCTCGGTGAGGCCAAGAAGGAGGCCGTCCTCGCCTACCTTCGCGACCGAGGGCGAACTGTGGAGCAGGCCACCGCCTACAACGACGGTGGTGCGTACATCCTTGGCAAGATCAAGGAGGCCTTCCCCGAACAGGACTGGAGCCAGCTCCCGGTGCCAGAGCTCACCGATGATCATGTTGATGATGAGCACCGGGGCATCCTCAAGGAGATCGAGGAGGAGTTAGCCGGTGGTCCTAGCCAATCGGAGCAGCAGCCGCCACAACCGGAGGAGTAAAGTCCCCCATGTTTGGGTGGTATCGGCCAAGGGCCTTGTAATCTTGCATTTCTCTCCTTTTTTTTTTGGGGGGGGATTTAAAGCCTTTTTGGAACAATTCTCCCGGTAGGGGGTGCCCTATCGGGAGGTAGTACTTATTGGCCACAAGGCCCTTTATCTTTTTCTGCCGTTGGAACAATGGCGTGTTTCGCCGATTTTATGAATTCTGCTTTTTATATGACATCCAAGTGTTCACCCGGGAGGGTTGGTTTATTCAGTCTTTCCCTCGGTATTGTTCCCTTTACTATTCATATCATGTAGGTAATTGATACCGGTAGCATGATGAATCTATCGTAACAAAACTTATGCATGGGGGTCGCTGGTACCGGCCACATGTCTTACAGAAGTTTGGCATGGGGGTAGCTGGTACCGGCCGCATGCTTAATAATATAGCCAAAACTTATGCACGGGGGTCGCCGGTACCGGCCACATGTCTTACGAAGTTTGGCATGGGGGTAGCCGGTACCGGCCACATGCTTAATAATATAACCAAAACTTATGCATGGGGGTCGCCGGTACCGGCCACATGTCTTACGAAGTTTGGCATGGGGGTAGCTGGTACCGGCCACATGCTTAATAATATAACCAAAACTTATGCATGGGGGTCGCCGGTACCGGCCACATGTCTTACGAAGTTTGGCATGGGGGTAGCGGTACCGGCCACATGCTTAATAATATAGCCAAAACTTATGCATGGGGGTCGCGGTACCGGCCACATGTCTTACGAAGTTTGGCATGGGGGTAGCCGGTACCGGCCACATGCTTAATAATATAGCCAAAACTTATGCATGGGGGTCGCTGGTACCGGCCACATGTCTTAGAAGTTTGGCGTAGGGGGTAGCCGGTACCGGCCACATGCTTAATAATATAGCCAAAACTTATGCATGGGGGTCGCCGGTACCGGCCACATGTCTTACGAAGTTTGGCATGGGGGTAGCTGGTACCGGCCACATGCTTAATAATATAACCAAAACTTATGCATGGGGGTCGCTGGTACCGGCCACATGTCTTGGCATTTATGCATTATCGGTAGGAGAACAAGCATTCATGAAGACACAGATTTTATAGTGGTTCACCTGGCTCAATGCGAGTCCTAGGCTACGTCCACTGTAGGAGTTTCACTATGGTAAATAATGATTACAAGTGTTTGGGAAGTGGCAAAGTCCACTTAGCCGGTATGTTCCGGGCTTTATATATATATATATATTTTTTATGGGTAGTAGTAGCGAAGGTGCTCAATATTCCATGGGTGCGGGAGCATGCACCCGGTGGAGTCCATGAGCCGGTAGGTTCCTGGCTTGAGGACTTCGACTACCCGGTATGGGCCTTCCCACCGTTGGTTGAAAGTCATGGCTGCTGAGTTCTTCGTACTTTGCTTTACCCTTCGTAGTGCCCAGTCCCCCAGCTTGAGGTACCGGCACTTTGCCTTCGCATCAAACTTGCGCTTGAGCTGGTTTTTGTGTTATGCATTCCGGAGGTTGGCTTGTTCCCGACGTTCCTCGAGTAGGTCCCGGTTGAGGCACAACTGTTCTTCATTTTCATTTGGATCATATGTGTCGATCCGGTGTGTTGTGGAATTGATTTCAACCGGTACCACGGCTTCTGCACCGAAAGCAAGGGAGAATGGCGTCTCACCGGTGGCAGCCTTGTACGAGGTGCGGTGATATGCGGTTTTACCGACGTCATTAATTATTACCTAAACTTCCTAACAATTTGTCGTTGAATAGTATAATGGGAAGTAGAGGTTTTTCCCACAGAGGATTGTTTATTTACTTTTCTAATGTCACGAAATTAATTAACCTATATTGTTTCTATTTACAAAAATGTACAATATATACAAAGATGATATTTTTGGGTTTTTGAAATTCTTTTGAAAACAAGAAATAAATAAAAAGGAAATATTTTTGGTTTTTAATCTTTTTGAAAATAAAACAAGAAAATACAAATTATAACTACAATTCAAACTAACACAATTAAATAAAACATACCAGAAATAAAATAATTAAACTAACACACAAATAATCAAATAACATATTTTTGGGTTTTTCAATATTAAATCACACAAATATTCAAAATACAAATTAATCAAATAAAAATAAAATAATAAATTCACACAACTTAAAATTAAAAAGAGTTTGAGAAAGAAATGCTCATTTAATTCCGGCGAAGGATCTTATCGGACTCGCCGGATTTTCGTGAAGACGCGGGAGCATGGGTGTAGAGAACACTTTCAGATTGGGCCTTGGGCCTTGGGCTTTGAGGCATTGGGCTAGGAGGCCCATAGTGAACAGCCAGTCAAGCCCAGCCCGTGACTTCCCTTGGCTAGCCTTTGACTTTTCAACGCATTTTTCATTCTTGTTTCTTTGTTCCTTCTCATCCCGTACAGCAGCCATCTCTTTGTTTCAGTTTCTTCTTTGCTCTTCTATTCCGTGGAGAGCTTCAGGTTGTTTTCATTTCAGCAGAGAGGAGAGAGCTGGCCGGCGGCGCTGCAAGGAAGAATGGAAGAGCAGCGGCGCGACAGAGAGATGCGGAATGGGCTTCACGGTGGCAGCTGGGTTCGTCGGCGACGGCAGCTACGACGCCGGCAAATCTGGGCAAGAGAGCTGGAACGGCGACGGGGGCTAGGTGTGCAGCAGCGGTTTGCTTGGGCTTTGGTGTCGGTGTCGCTGGGCGAGAGAAACCGGATTGGATCGATGGGGCGCCGGCCGGGCTTTGGTCGACGGCGAGACGCGGAGGCGTTGTGGTGAAGCGGCGACGACAGCGGTGGGCTTGTGGAATCGACGCGGATCGATGATGGCAGCGGTGGATTGGGCGTGCTGGAGGCACGGGCCTTGCCGGTGGATTGGGCACGGTGAAATTCAATCTGCACTTAAAAAAAATGATTTTGTTAATTGTTGGTGAAATTGAATTAATTAAAATGCAGATGAAATGTGGTGGGGTGAGGGTGATGATGTTTGTGATGATTTTGTGTAATTGCAGATGGATTGGAGCTATGAGTGATGATGTTTGTTAATTAGACTAAGGGCTGTTGGCAGGGAAGAAAAGAGAAACAGAGGGTGCAGAGAGATTGTGGCCGGGGGGGGCAGAGAAAGATTAATAGCAGACGAGAGAACGGAGAGGGGAACCAGAGAAGAGAAATAGAAATAGAGGGTGAGAACAGAAATGTAGCTAGGTGAGCTACATACGTACGCCAGAGAAAGGGAGGAGGAGAAGGGAGAAGGGAGAAGGGAGAAGTCCCCCCCCCGCCCGAGAATTGTGAACAGGAGCCGGGTATTTATAGATGAGGAAGTGATGGTCTCGGCAGAGAATGATGATCTGAATTTGAATTCAAATTGAGGAGTGGGTGGATCATAGTGGGAGATTAGCTGGAGATGGAGATGCTGTCGGCATGTGAGGGAATGAATTGCTTGGCTGGAAAACCAGCTCAAATGGAGTTGAATGCAAAGGGAGGAAACGGGTAACATGGCACCTGTAAACAAAACAAATATAAAATAAAATAATTAAAGTAATTAAAGAAAATAAATATAAAATAAAAGAAAATAAAATTAAAATAATAAAAGAAATAATTATAAAATGAATACTAAAGTAAAAATATAAATAAATATAAATATAAACAAGAGAAAATAAAATGGAAATTCAATTTGTCTTTCACCACCGCGTGTGGTGGTTGCGCCTCCGTGAGTGGTGGTTCGCCGGCAAAATTGCCGGGATTCGAAACGTCTTTCGAAATCTTCGTACAATGTTGTATTCCATCTCCGAATGATGACCGGTGTCATCAGATAATCGAAAAGTCACGGTTGACTTTCCGATATTGCGCTGTAAATCTCCTAAATTCACCTTTTATGTGTAAATAAGCATTTTTCACATATTTTCCCTGAAAACACGAAAACAAACATTAAACCGACAAATAAGCTTTCAGAATAGCATCCATCCAAGTATTTAGAGCACTTTGTGAACATATTTTACGTTCACATCATGCGGTACGTCCAAAGAACCTCCGGTAGCAGTTCAGGCCATGCGCCTTTCTTATCACCGAGCTTGGTCCTCATAGTTCTCTTCAGGATTTTGTTAACTGCCTCCACCTGACCGTTGGTCTGAAGGTGGGCTACCGATGCGAAGAAAAGGGTGATGCCCTTCTCCCAGCAGAATTTCCTGAAGGATGCAGAGTCGAATTGTTTACCGTTGTCGGTGACAATGGCTTGAGGGATACCGAAGCGGCAGATGATGTTTTCCCAGATGAAGGACTGTACCTGCCGGGAAGTGATGGACTTGAGGGCCTTGGCCTCTGTCCACTTGGTGGAGTAGTCGGTGGCGACTACCACGTGTTCAACACCACCGGTACCCTTGGGCATGGGCCCGATCAAGTCAATTCCCCACTGGGCAAAAGGACATGGGTTGACCATCGTCTCCAGTGGCTGGGACGGTTTTGGTACGTTTGGGGCGTTGAACTGACAGGCCTTGCATTGCCTTGTAAATGATATAGCGTCCCGGAGGAGTGTTGGCCAGAAGTAACCAAGGCGGATGAGTTTGTGGGCCAATGCTCTTCCTCCCGGGTGGTTGCCACAGATGCCCTCGTGTACCTCCCTGATGGCGTCTCGGGACTCGGCCGGTCCGAGGCATCGTAGGTATGGCAAAGAGTGAGCTCGCCGGTAGAGATGGCTGTTGATGATGAGGTACCGGGAGGACCAGAATCTTATTTTCTTGGCCTCATCATTGTCTCTCGGGAGGGAGCCGTCACGCAAGTACTCGAGGATTGGTGTCATCCAGTTCGCCTCCTCCAGACGTAAGTGATTTACCTCGGTGGGCACTGTCTCGGTGCTTCGGCTTTCTAGCATGTCAATAGGTACCGAGTTCCCGGGGTTGGGATCAATAGCGGAGGCTATCCTGGCCAAGGCGTCAGCCCTTTGATTTTCTTCTCTCGGTACCTTCGTTAGCTTGAAGCATGAGAAACCGGCAGTGAGCTCTTTTGCCAACGTCCTATACCGGGACATGATGGGATCCTTGGCCTGGTAGTCCCCCGAGACTTGGTTGACAATGAGCTGTGAGTCGCTGAAGACTTGGAGCTGCTGGGCTCCCATGTGCCGGGCCAGCCGAAGGCCGGCCAAGAGTGCTTCGTACTCGGCCTCATTGTTGGAAGCTTTGAAGTTGAACCGGAGAGCACTCTCGAGCCGAGATGTGTCGGGACTACCGGTGTGGGGAGTGATAAGAATGAGTCCGGCCCCGCTACCGTGGGTGTTCGAGGCACCGTCCATATATAATTGCCGGATCGGTAGTGCGGGATCAACTGTGTTTCCTCGCCGGTGGCCGGGCCGTCTCGGCCGAGCTAGCTCCCTCTACCGATGTGGGTGTGGACTGCACAAAGGTGAATTCGAGACGAAGTCAGCCAGTACCTGTGCCTTAATTGCCGGTCGAGGTCGGTAGGTGATATCGAACTCGCTGAGCTCGATGCTCCACTTCATGAGTCTGCCAGATGCCTCTGGCTTTTGCAGGATCAACCTGAGTGGGTGATCGGTAAGCACCACAATGGGGTGTGCTTGGAAGTATGGGCGAAGCCTTCTGGCCGAGATCATGAGTGCGAGGATGAGTTGCTCGATTTCGGGGTACCGAGTTTCGGTATCCACGAAGGATTTGCTTGTGTAGTCTACCGGTAGGTCCTCCTTGTTGTGGCTCCTGACTAGGATCGAGCTCACAGCAGTTCTTGATACCGATAGGTACAGGAAGAGAGGTTCGCCTAGTACCGGTCGGCTGAGCAGCGGTGCCGCTGCCAGATACTCCTTCAATGCTGTGAAGGCTTGCTCGCACTCGGTGGTCCAGCCTTCGAACTTCTTCCCGGTCTTCAAAATTTTGAAGAATGGGGCACACCGGTCGGTAGACCGTGATATGAACCGGGAGAGAGCTGTGATCCTACCGTTAAGGCTCTGGACGTCCTTGAAGGTTTTGGGAGATTCCAAGTCCAGGATCGCTCTGATTTTCTCGGGATTAGCCTCGATACCCCGGTGGCTGACCATGAAGCCAAGGAATTTTCCTTCGCCTACGCAGAAGACGCACTTCTCGGGATTGAGCTTCATCCCATAGTCCTGGAGGATGGAGAATGTCTCCTGTAGGTCGGTAAGGTGGTCGTTTTTCTTTAGGCTCTTGACGAGCATGTCGTCAACATATACTTCCATGGTCCTCCCGATCTTCTTGGAGAACATGCGGTTGACCAACCGTTGATAGGTGGCGCCGACATTTTTCAATCCGAAGGGCAGGACCTTGTAGCAGTATAGACCTTGGTCGGTCATGAAGGAGGTGTGCTCCTGGTCCTCGGGATCCAGCTTGATCTGGTTGTAGCCTGAATAGGCATCCATGAAGCTCAAGGCCTCGTGACCGGCAGTGGAGTTGACAAGCTGTTCGATCCTCGGTAGAGGGAAGCTGTCCTTGGGACATGCTTTGTTGAGGTCGGTGAAGTCGATGCACATTCGCCACTTCCCGTTGGGTTTCTTTACTAGTACCGGGTTGGCCAGCCATCGGGGGTATTGAACTTCCCGGATGAAACCGATACTCAACAGTTTGTCGACCTCAGTCTTCATTGCCTCGTACCGTTCTTGGTCCCCGACGCGCCTCTTCTGCCGTACCGGCCGGTAGGCAGGATCGATCCCAAGCTTATGGGAGATGGTTGCGGTAGAGATACCGGGCATATCGGCGTAGGACCAAGCGAACACCGAGGCGTTGTCCTTGAGGAGCTTGATCAAGTCGGTACGCAGGGCGACCGGTAGGCCGGTACCAATCTTGACTACCCTGTCAGGCTGTTCAGGGAACAAGGCAATCTGTTCTACCTCCTCGTGGGGCTTCCCCTGTATGACTACCGCTCCTTCCCGGGGATCATCCGGCCGTCCGCCGCCGCCGCCGCGTTATTACCGGGTGCGACGCTGCACACGTCCCGGTAGGGCTGTCGTGGCTTTGTCTCTGGGGCGTAGCAGGACCGGGCCATGGGCTGACTTCCCCTGATAGAAGCAACTCCGGCGGGAGTAGGGAACTTCAGCATGAGTAGGTGGTAGCACACGCAAGCCCTGATTTGGCAGAGGATGGGTCTACCGAGAATGAAGTTATAGGAGGATTCACAATCTACTACTAGCATGCGGGCCGACACCTTCCGGGACCGGGTACCGTCCGACCTCGACGTTGAGCCAAACGCTACCGAGGGGTTGGACGAGGTCTCCCGAGAAGCCGATGAGTGGGTTTACCGTCCTTGAAATGTTCTCGAGGGGTAGTCCAACTTGAGGTAGGCGCTCTGAAGATAACATTGGCGTAGCCGCCACCGTCGACCAAGCACCTTGTGCATCGGGTCGGTATGGACCTTGGCAGATATCACGAGTGGGTCATCGTGGGGGGTCACGATGCCGGTTTCCTCCTCACTGGAGAACCCTATGTTCCAAGGTTCCCGTTTTTGCCTCTTCTGCACCGGCGCAGACTGTACCGAGAAGCATTGCAGGTGCTGCTTAGCCTCCTTCACATGGGATCTGTGTTCGGAGCGAGTGGTACCGAAAAGAGTAGGGCCTCCACTTATGGTGAAAATTTCCTTTCGGTACCCCTGAGGGGCTTGGCCAACATACTGGGTGAGTTTCCCATCTCGGTGCAACTGCTCAGCAACATCCCTCAGGGCTTGGCACTCCTCGGTATCGTGAGTACCGGACTGATGGTGGGTGCAGAATTTACCGGTGTTGACCCGGTTATCAGCATACGGTGGTCTCTTCCACGGCTGAGGGAAGAGCTGGGGGTTCTCCTTGTAGATGTCCTCCATTGGTTTGTTGAACACGGTGCACACCGGTAGGCTATCATCGGCAAGGTCCTGCCGGTTGGATTTCTTGGACCGGTTTTGCTTCCAAGAATTCTTTTTCTTGGGGTACTGGTTGTACCCGGTTTCAGTCCAGCCGTGGCTTGGAGTGTTTATCTGGTTCACGCCGGTAGCCGGGGTGCACGGCCATCCACCCTGGTAAGCCGGGGGTGCGCTCGGGGCTGAGTAGCCGGAGCTCTGCCCCTGGCTTTGCTGACTGAAGTAGGGCGGTACTCCCGGCTCGCTGTGGCCGGAGTCAACCTGATATACCGGTCGATACTGGTTGTTCTGGGGGGCTTGGTATTGGTGATTCTGCTCCCGATGGGGAGGATCATACCGTTGATTGTTATTCTGGTTCCCCCAGTTATTGTTCCGGTTGTTTCCCCGGTAGTTGTTGCCCCGGTTGCGCTTGTTATCCTGCCTAGGTTCCTCGACCTTGGGCGCGCTGGTTTGCTCTTTCCTGCGTTTATCCTCGGTAGGGTCCACGATCACCGTGGAGGCCTTCTTCGCCTTTGTGCATTTCTTGGAGGTGAGATTTCCTCTCGTAGGTCATATAGTAGCTACGGGCGTACTGGCTGGTTCTGCTCATGAGCTCGGTATAGGTGAATACCGTCTTTGGTTGAGTTCAGTTCCCTGAGGAACTCTCCCGGTTCTAGGCCATCCCGGAAGATCCGGGGCCGCGCGGATATCATCCTTGGTATTGCAGCGCCGGTAGGCAGCTTTGAACCGCTCCATGTAGTCAGCCAACCGTTCGCCCGCGGTCTGTTGGAAGCCGGTGAGCTCCCCTACCGAGTAGAAGAAGCTGGACTTGGTGGCATACTCGGTGGTGAAGGCCTCGACCAGCTGTTCGTAGCTGTCGATGGACTCCGGCTCTAGTTGATAGAACCATAACATGGCCTCCTGAGTCAGAGTATTGACAAAGGCATGGCACCAGTCCTCATCGGTGTAGCCCCTGCCGTTGTAGGCAGACTGGAAGGCAGTTACATGCATCACCGGGTCCTCCTTGCCAGTGTAAGGGTCCAACTTCAGATTCTTGAAGTCCCGGTTGTGGTTATAGATCCTTCCGGTGAAGGGACCGATGGGTTTTTTGGCCATGCCGAGGCTAGATGAACTCCTGGCGGTACCGGTCTCAACTTTTCTGAGACGGTCATTGAGCTCTCGGAAGAGGCTGGTAAGTGTGTCCTCTTCCACCCGTGACCTAGGGATGACGATGACAGGTTCCTCACGGAGGGCGTCGCAGTCTTCATCGGTATCTTCTTCGTCAGCGGAGTGGACCACACCCTCAGCGTCAAGGAACGAGACCAGGGGAGTCGGTAGGGGCCCAGTCCGCCTATCCGGTATTCGGTGCCTCGGCCGCAGAGGGGTGTCAACTCTCGGGAGAGGTGCCGACACCGATTGGCTGGGGTCAGCATCCCGGGTGAAGCGCTCCCTTAGCAGATTTATCTCCCGGGCACTAGCCTCTTGAGCAGCGAGCTGATCGCGGCGCAATTGCTCATTGCTCGCCTGGAGTTCTCGGATCATGGCTTCGAGTCTCGCCACCATGGAGGGCTCAGTTTGGTGGGATCCTGGGGTCTCTGACTCGGTAGAGTGGACCGCCGTTGGTATGTCTTCTGGAAGGGTCTCCAGGCCAGTGATGGTCATGGGTTCCTTCGCGGCTTTGGATTTCTTGGTTTGTTTCGCTGGCTGTGAGCCATCGCTAGCTGACTTGGTCATTGCTTGACCGGTAGAACACCTCACGGAGTGAGTGAGCTTTGGTTATGAAGTGGTGGAATTGTTCCCACAGACGGCGCCAAATATTTCTGCCGTTTCCCAACTGCCCGGTAGTGTCGTGTGCGGGTACCTGAAAGCACAAGATTGGTCAGGGAGGTCGGCGTGTACCGACCGAAGACCCTCCGACGCTCAAGTTAGTACCGATGGGTATTTGAGAGCAGAGAGTTTGGGATTCGGAGAGAACGTACCTGAATGAGGAGTGAGGACTCCTTATATATGAGGTGAGGTCGGAGACAAGCTTCCCTGGCGTGGGGGACATCCCCTGACACGAGGAATATTCTCTGGTCCACTACCTCGACGTGCGTATCGAGGGACGGCGGCGCCTAGTGCAGCATGGGCGTGCGACTTAGTGCGATCTGCAAGGTAGTGGACAAGCACATGTGCCGGTGGCCGTGCCGGACCGGTGGGGCTGGCCACTCCGTGCCTGGTCGGGAGACGTCTATGTGCAGCCGGAGGGAGAGCTTGCTGTCGGTACACCCGGCCTGGTCTTACCGGTACCACTGGGGTACTGCCAGGACTTCGACTGCGGCCTGGGGCAGTATACTCGGTAGGGGATCCCTACCGAGTTGGTAGATGTCACCGGGGCGTTGTAGAGATTATGTCCTCGGTAGGGGAGCCCTACCGAGTCAGTCATGGGGCTATAAGAAGGCTGCTCCCGGTGATAGTGAGCTACTTCGGGCCTATCCCGGTAAAGATATGAAATGGTAGCAACAGTGTTCAAGGTGTACACTTTCCTTATGAATTTCCAACTTGTCCTGGCATTCAAGGCATTCCTAATCACCCACACCAATTCAAGTTATAAATCCAATGTTATATAACTACTCATGTATGCATTCGCAGGTATGAGCGAGTATGACACCTTTGTATAAATCTTTGTAGTCTTCTATATATTTTTATAAGCTTTTTTTCTATATCAATTAAGAACAATGCTTAATTAATTTCCTATATATGTATGATTAATTTAACAATAAGAATTTGATGTCAAATTTTATAGGGAAACATTCAACTGCAATCTCAAGGATTGGCTCGTCAACTGAACTTTTCAGATTAAACAACGTCTTAAGTCAAGTTATTAAAATTGTATGAGTGGTTCCAAGAGCTGGAAATTTTCATAGATTGTGAAACCACAAAGATTTTGACTCAAAACATTGTTTAAAAAACTTTTATTGACCTCTATAAATTTTTATTGACTTTAATAAAACAGTTTATCAACCTCAATAAAATATTATTGAGGTTAACAAAATATACAAAAGTGATGCTCTTTTGTTCTTTCTCTCCTACCACAGAAAGCATTGATTCCTTTATTTTTTTTTATTGAGGCCAATAAAATTTGTCAGTAGCAGTTTCATAATTTTTGTAAAATGAATAGGACAGAAGCGTAAATTAATCAATTATTGGACCGGATGAACACTGTATTTTTGCCTTGTCCTTGATAGTAAATATTTGTCTAAATTTAGAGCTTATGGTCAAGAACCCTTAATTTATAAGTATATCTCATTTATAAATAAAATTTAAAAAAATATCGATTTCAAAAAAAAAAAACACATTGTTTTCAATCACATTCAAATCACAATCTCTCTATATGACAAGGTTTTATTTATCCAAAGGCATAAGAACAATTTCAACAGCATCAAAATCACACACTTTGTTCATTCAGAAAAGGGTGGTCTGTGTACCCAACAACAGGGTCATGGGTGTAGAAAGTCTCCCTAATATACTTATTCAAGGGAGCATTCAGCTTAAACCTCAAAACCAAGTCCGGGTTGGAGATAAAACTGTGACCATACGACACCAAATCAACATCACCGGAACCCAAAGCTTCCATTCCTAGCTCTCTAGTAAACCCTCCACTAGCCATGAATGTACCCTCATAGGCGTTTCTCAAAGTCCTCATAAACTGAGCTTCGTCTTGATCAAACTCTATTAGGCCTTCAGCAGCGTAACGAGGCTGAGTCACATGGAGATACGCGAGCTTTGAGCCTACGTTGTGTTGAAGCTTGTTGAGCCTTTCAATCACTGCAAGGCCTAGGCCAATTGGGTCGGAGTCCTTAGCATCATGGAAATAATTAGCTGGTGAGATTCTGACAGCAACTCTTTCAGTACCAATGGCTTCAACTACTGCTTCAAAAATTTGAATCAATAATTTGCAACGGTTTACGAGTGAGCCACCGTACTCATCAGTTCGATCGTTGATCCCATCTTTAAGGAATTGATCAATGAGGTAGCCATGTGCCGCATGGATCTCAATTCCATCAAAACCTGTACATTATCAAAGATAGATCACAAGAGTCAAAACTACTAGTATGTACGGTGAAGAGTAACATTCAACTTCGCAACACACATTAAAACAAGACGCGCGTACTATTTGGGAGTGTGAAATTTCACATTATGAAGACGAACCAATTATGTGATAAATACTTAAATAGAAGCTGACCTGCTCGAATGGCATTCAAGGCAGCGTGGCGATACTCCTCAACAATCTGGGGTATTTCATGGGTTTCGAGGGCTCGAGGCTTAGCGTAAGTGTCATGAGACCCATCCGGCAACAGAACTTTCCACCTCTCAGAAATGGGGTTGTTGGTTGAAGAAACTGGTGATCCTCCACCAAGTTGGTAAACTACAACATTATTCAAAAACATAATTAACGAAATGATAATTCTACTGCTGAAAAATAAATTGGAAAAAAATGAATCTCCTGCGACATATATGCATGTGTATGTAACACAAAATTACCTCCATGAGAAGCACGACCAACATGCCATAGTTGACAGAAAATAATGGCCCCTTTGGCGTGAACCGCGTCGACGACCTTCTTCCATTCCTCAACCTGTTCATCTGTGTAAATCCCAGGAACATGTGGAAACCTGATTCCAGCATAACAATATAAAAAACTAACTCTTCAGTCTTCAAACTATCAAAATTAAAATAGAGAACTTAGATTTCGAGGTCCAAAGAGAAAACTAGTCCATGCAATTTTTTAAATGATTACCATATTAAGTAACATTGAGAATTATGAACTTACCCAACGCTTGTGTTCGAGGGCGAAGTGCCCTCGCTGATTAGAAAGCCGCCGGGGGTTGACCTCTGAGAATAGTACTCCACCATTGCTGGCTGCGGAACTTCGTTCAACGCTCGACACCTCGTCAATGGTGCAAGGACAACCCTGTAAAAACAAGCTCAAATTCAAACATTAAAGATAAAAAAAATCTATAATGAATAAAAATAAAATGACATCAAATAAGTACTCTCTAAATTTATGCCGATACGCCTATATTGGCTTAGTGGCCAAAAGAATACATTTTGTTCATATTTTTTGTCAATGAATAAAAATAAAATGACATCAAATAAGTACTCTCTAAATTTGTACCGGTACACTTGTATTGGCTTAGTGGCCAAAATAATACATTTTGTTCATATTTTTTGTCAATGTTTTAAAAAGCGAAGGGGCACCCCAAAATGTTTTTTCTTTGCCAAAAATAAGAAATCAATAAATAAAAAAGGAAGCAAGTAAGGGGGGACATCAAGAAGCCAAACCCCTTTGAAACATGAAAAAACCAAAGCAAAACAAGATATGCAAAAAATCAAAGATTAAGACGCACAACAGGCATTCGAGCACGAGCAGAGTGTCGTGAACTTGTTTGATCTTGTTTGTTCTTCAATTTCTTGGGACGGATCTTTGGGATAGACTGCAGAAGTTTCTCCGCATCCAGATTTGTGTTAACCTCATCAAGCCAAGAATTATCAAAATTGGAATCAAAATTGGAATCAGATTTAGTAGAGTGCCCAAGGGGTGCCTCATTTTCCAAATCACCCCAACAAAATTTTGGAGCTTGAGGTTCTACAAAAGCAGAACCAATAAAACAGTGGGCCCAGAAACATGCTCTGCTAGAACATTGACGTTGGTAGCAACCTCACCAATGTTCTCCTGAGGAACAGTTATTGGCTCAGTGATTACATGACTATGGTCCTCATAATAGCAAACCTGTTTTCAGTCTCTACATGAGGAGAAACTAAAGGAGTCTCACCATGAGCTTTCTCAAGTCCCTGTTGATCAAGGAGAGGGGCATTAACTGAAGTAGTTTTGACCCTGTATTCTTGGCGATGAGGCAGTCTATCAGCCACAGGATGGTCAGAAAGATGACCACGCTTACGAGAGCGAGACCTAGGCTTTTCTCTGGCATGAACATGATTTAATTTATCTAAAGAGGTCTCATAATCAATAGCCACAGAGAAAACATGATTACCTCTTTCCACCATGAGAGAAGTCGGATGATCCTTAGATAAGTCAATATCAACCAAGATGCGGGCATAGTAGCCAAATTGTCGATCCTTTGTTGCTTTATCAATTTGTAATGGTGTCCCAATTCCATTAGCAATCTCCATAAGAATACGAGGATGCCAATAATCTTGGCTCTAACCTGAAATTCGGATCCACAGCTGCGAATGAGACTGAGAAAGAGCCTCCCCTGGTTTGAAGTCTGGTTTCCATTTGACAAACAGAAAATACCACCAGTAAGGACCCAAGTCCCACGATTCCAAATTCTTTTCATATCAATCTCACTGTCAAAATGGATATCAAAAAAGCCTCTACCGAGAGGATCCAGATGCCATGACTTTGATGGATTCCATAAGGCATCAAGAGAGGCCTTGAGAGCATCAGTCCTCAAAGGAACGGATCCCCTGCGAAGCAGAAGCCTACCAATTAGGTTTGTCTAAAACAAATTCAATTGTTCCTCATACAAATCCTCACTAATCTTAACAAAGATTTTGTCACCACGAATCTCAGGAATGGGCAAAGAGAGATTCAATGGTGCGACTGCGTCTCCAACAATGGAGGCGAAGGAGGGAGTCATCTTTGCCGGCGGCGCTTGGGGCATCAATGGATCCAAGAAAGACCAAGGGCAGCAGATCTGAGGACCTGTAGGAGCGATCGGAGAAGTCGACATAACTTCACGAGCAATTGAAGAAGACCCATTGACCGGTGAAAGTAGATGGGTGGTGCCAGAGGAGGCAGCTACCACAATGAGATGGTGTGCAATATCAATAGCAGATGCCGGACGTCGACGATGAATGCCGATGCGACCCTTCATTGCTGCTGGAGATGGTATGCCGTGGTTCCGATGGCGATGGAGAGCCATCAAGGAGGCGGCCCTCGTGAAAAGAAAAACTTAGGGTAGTAGAGACGCGCGTGAGCCGCATTCCCAACTCCCCATTAGCTGTCATCCCTAAAGCCTTAGGCTTAAAAGCATAAGCTTTAGAGGTTTTTTTTTTGTTTTTTGTTTTGGTCAGATTTTTTTTTAAAAATAAGTTTTGGTCTGATCTTTAGAGGTTCAAGCTATGTTGTGTTTTATAAACTCTTCAAAAATGATCATATTGGCTAATAAAAAGACCGACGTGCCCTCAGGTAACTCATCTCTCTTAATTAACTTATCGTGTTCATATGGTTTAGACCTCTTCTCCTTTTTTTTTCCTTTCCTCCCTTTCTTCTTTGTTCCCGTTCACGACACAGAAGGTCATAGCTTCTTCATCCGGCCACCTCTGGATGTCTGACTGGTGGCGGGGTGTGCATCTCATAGGCGCGAAGCAAACCCTAATATTGGTTTGTTCAACTGGTTACGGACAATGGTGGAGCCAAAGAAATATATCAGAGGGGGCAGTATAGAAGTTTAGGCAATATAAAGAAAAATTTAATGTCTCATGCACCTTAATTAGTAAAGTAAGATTTTTTTGTAGTATACGTAATTAGTATAGAATATTTTATATAATGTTATCCATAATAAATTTCTAAATCTAGGATGCTATTCTTATGTTTTTTGTTAAAGTTTAGATAAAACATAGGGTGTTAATTGCATATCTTACGCACTGTGCTAGTATATAACCTAAAGTTAGTACAAATATATCTTGCCCACTCTCGACCCCCCAAGCTACGCCCCTTGTTACGGGTGGCAACGAATCGAAGAAAAGATTCCTCGATAGTTCCGGTGATTTTCACAACTCCGGCCACCATTGTGGCTAATGAGCTACATATGAAAGTTAATCATCTCGTTAAGATTTTTCTATTGGAACCTAACTTAATTTTCATGCCCTAATCTAATTGTGTTCTTTGAGGATAACGTTGGAAGGATACTTTGTGTTTTAGTCTTCATTGTGTTTGCTCGCGGACTAGCAAAATAAGTGTAGAGGTATTTGATAGGCGCATAAATATGCGACGTTTATATCTTATTATCCTATATTTACTTAGTTAGTTCATTGTTATCTCTATCTATTTATGTTATTTACACGTTTTATAGGTGTCTTGGAGCAAAGAGGAAAAAAAGAGGCAAAAGAGGCATTAAAAGCTAAAATGACAAAATCTTCCTGTGGAGATCAGTCCACTTCGACGAAGTATTGAGAGCAGCTCACAATAAACCAGAAAATGTGTCATATATGGATGGGAAGCCCCGGATGTCTATTTTCTAGAGCTTCAACAATTCATGATTTCGATATTTCTACAGGTATCTATGATTGTTTGAGTATTGAAAGGTCAAGCTGCACGGATCAGCGCACAACTCTTTTCTTCTTTTATCTTCAGTGCCGCACCATTCTTCTTTGATTGATTAATTAAACCAAAAGAAAAGAAGAGATGTAACATAATGTTGTCCTCTTCCCAGCACCATGATTAAATAAATAAGAGCAGCCTTGTCTCTTCTTCTTTCTTTCTTTTGCCACCATGCCACATACACCCACTCTCCCTTCTTTTCACTCGTAGTACTGCACTTCCTCCTTCTTTTCCTTATTTTATTTCCCTCTCATTTGTTTATCCTTTCTTCTTCCCCACTTGCTGCGCCACTCTCCTCTCCTCTGCCTCTATATAAACCATCTTCCTCCTCTTCTCAAATCACCCCGGGAAGGAGGAGAAGCCCCTAAACCTCCTCCTTCCCTCCTCTCTCTCCATAGTTTATGTTCTATATTTTTAGTTTCTAGTTCATTATGTATCATAAATAATGTGAAATTAATTGTGTGAATAATTCGGGGTTGTTCTAAGCCCTAGACATGTGTAAATTGCAATATTAGCTTTAATTTACCATTTCTTGGATAATTGAATGATTATCTCTTCACTGATTATTCATCGATGAATTCTTATATGTGTTTCTTTGAGTGCACGCTTAGATACATGTATTAGAATTCTATTGCTAGGATTATATGTGGACCACCATATCATCATATATTCTAATTAAGTAGCAAATGAATGAATTAAAACTTATTCATGTGATTAGATTTCTTGGTTGCATAAGATACATGCCATATCTTATAGTCAATGTGATGTTCGTTCTCTTCAATCGTAATGATTCTTGAGTGTTGAGTCTATGACCATGTCATTCTAGGTTGCATCTTAAGGACTAAGTTGGAGAGTACATGTCATGCACGTAACATATCAAGTATGAGAGAACAATAGGATATAATCAACATGTCATTGGTTTATCTTGAATATCGTCATTCAATTTGAAAAGAAGTGTGTGGGTTAACATATCAAGAATGAAACATTATCTAGTAGTGGATAACAGGTCCTTGTTACTTTTATTTTAAGCCTAATTTTATTTCTTGTTTATTTTCTACTTTATTTTCATTCAATATCAATTCCGAAAAAGTTCAAAAATATTTACAACGTCTTTGTATATTAGAAAAGTGATTAGACACAATCCTCTGCGGAAAAGACCTCTATTTGCCTATGCTACAATTGACATTCTTAGTGCATATAAGGAAAATCAATAGAATAAATTGTGTGCTATTTATAATGTGCTTTTACAACCTATCAGTAACGCATAACATGTTCAATCTTTACATGCAGAATTATGGACACAATTATCAAATTGGCCGATGCATGACGAACTGTGCATGTTCTTATATATACAGTTACCACTTTGCGATTTCTCTCTCTTGCGCTTGTCAGTTGGACAATTTCCAAGGAAATGGGAAAGCACCAAAAGCTTTGATGCAACCGCGAAACGTACATGGAATCGAAGAAGGGTGACTGACCTGTGAGAGAGATTGAACTTGCCCATCTTGTAAGGAGAGAACAGAGTGAGTCTTTTGGATAAAGAATCCGCCATTTTCTTTTTCCTATTTGAGGTATAGAATTTGATCTCAGATCAATAATTAAAGCTGAATAATACCCCGAGTTTCAAGTCGTAGAAAGAAATGATAGAGCTCAATATACAGAACAGCGGCACTCTAAAACGTCAGCGATGACGGTTTGTTGTTTTAGTGGACTAGTGGGTTCTTGTTTTGGAGTGAATCTGGTCCATACGAGGATTCCCATATTTGACCGGTGTGTTGTTTTGACAGGCTTGTTGATTGGTGTTGATGACGTTCTGGCTAGCCAATCCTTGGGTTTTGAATTGGGCTTGGCGTTTGGTATTGGGTAGGAAGGTTATATATATGGTAAGAATGAAAATAATGCTTAAACAGTTGAGAGGCGCCGACCAATTTCCAGATGTGAGATGGCAATTCATTTTTATATGTATACTTAATTAATTTGGTATGTAGATTTAGTCTAGGGATTAAACCTGAAATATTGTTCTCTAATCTAACAATAAAGAGAAATCACTGTCCAACAGAAAACAAAAAAGAGAGAAATTGGAAAAATTAAGTGATCCATCAAGCACATACAAATAGCTGATTCATAAAAGGCTCTACAGAATCATGCATAACAATTTATTGTGCCTGATCATAACAGATTCTACAGAATCATGATTCATAACAGCAGCTCCAAATCAAAAAGTAATATATATGAAACTGAAATTAAAAAAATAAATCAAAAAGTAAGCAGGCGTGGATCAAACCAGGGTCAAGTGAGAAGAGAATTTCCGAAGTCAATTTCCACAACCCTCACAATGAAGTAGCAAAGTTAAGTGAAAATAAGACTTAATTACTAAAATACCCCTAAATTTGGCGAACTTGCCCATAGTTTACTCTGTAACACTAGAAGGATTGACAATGGTGATCGCTATAAATTTTGTTTTATTGAATTTTGTAATTGTGAATCTTTGAGACTTTGGTGTCCAGTAACAAAAATCAATGATATTGTGAATCTTCACCATTTTTCATTTCAACCCTCCCACATATCAACACCACCAATCAAACCTGTGAAATTTTCATCACCAACGCACCTGGGCATCGAATACATCTCCGATTCAATTTCATGTGCCTAATATAATTGGGAGGTCAGAAAAGGAAATGTACGCATTGTGCATCTATTATTTCTTCTCGATCCATAACGGTTATTATATAAGAGGAGAAATACAATTTGATAATTTATAAAAACAAGGAGATCGATCAAGCGAGAATATTTGGAGTTCCCAATAGAGAAACTCAATCTGGTTTCAAACAATCTCACATTTGGAAAATTCTCAACATACATTGATATGTTGCATATACTTTTTTTTTTTGTCAATTGCTTATACTTATAATTTTACATAATCTGATCTCAACACCATCGATATACTTCTTGTTTCGCATTCAACTCTTAAGAGGAGATCAATACACATTTTCCCCAGCCTGAAAAAAAAAAGAATTTGTTATTCTTATTGTATAAAAATTAAAAAAGTAAGTAAAGCACGCAAACAAATGATGTTGATGATGTACTTGGGTCGGTGGTGACGATCTGTGCTCTTCCTTCAAGATTACAGTCGGAATCCTTCTGACCATTATTTTGATATCTAAGATTCATGGCGTAGGATGCCTTGGACCATATAGATTCGTCATAACATAGACCTTGGGGTCCTGTGGGCGAGCAATCGACCTCTTTGCACAACTCTTCGAATGCCGCCTTCAAAAGGCCTTTCTTAATATTTTGGTTCCCAATGCACCACTTCTTTCCCCCGCCGCTGCCTTGGGCTCCTCTTGTTGTCGTGCTAGGTGCAGGAATTCCACTTGCCGAACCCCCAGGTTGGTTAGGAATTCCTTCAGCCGGACCTCCAGGAATTCCTCCTGCGGGACCCCCTGGAATTCCACCTGCGGGGCCTCCTGGGTTACTTGGAATTCCCCTTGTCAAAACCCAAGGCTTACGGTGGTGTCCACCCTATATGATAAAAGATTGCATGTGACATGTGTTGCGATAGTTAGAAAATGAGAGACATGAACTAAGTTCTCATTCAAAATTAAAATCAAACACATGTGGTTTCAGACAAAGAAATAAGTAAATAAACAAACAAACAAACAAACAAATAGATGAAAAAGTGGGTGATACACTAATCATAAAGTACTAACATGTGGCATGTGTTTGCAGTAAGCAGTCGCCGCAAGTTGGAAGAGGAGAAGAGAGACGAGCACGAGCTTGGTGGCCATTTGGAACTCTTATTATTTTCTGTCGTACTGATGAGATTTGGAATTGTGGATTATGTATATATATTGTTGAAAATGCACTAAACGATTTCTATTTACAACTAATTATTGTTGCTTGATTTTTGTTATTAATTAAGCAAACAACCTAAAGGGATGGTTAAACTTTCAAAAGCCCAAATACGCATATGGTTTATTAAGTTTTAATAGTATGAAACCTAATATGTAAGGGACATCATGATAAACTCACAAATATAGATTTCTATATGTATATAAGAGATGACAGAAATTCAAACCAGCTACTCTTAACTGCAATTGTCATAGAAACAAAGAAAAACTGATCTGTTATCGCAGTTTGAGGAAAAACAAGAAAAACTTCTTTGAAGCTATTTTTGAATTATATTTAACAACAAAGAGAATTTTTTTAAAAAAAATTAGTTTTAAATTGTTTTTTTTAATGATTAAAACCAAAGCAAAAAAAAAATCCTTGAGGTTAGCCTAAGTGGTGGGGAGGATGGGAGTTGCCTTATGATTAGACTACGCCAGGAGTTCAATCCCATTCGATGTAACGTACCAAAAGCGAAAAGAACGATTTCAAATGTAATTATTCCTACACCTAAAAGAATATATATAGAATAAATAGTGCCAGTCGATTAAAGTACGCGTGAACGCATGTCAAAATGTAAGTGTTAGATAAAATACTTAATGTGTTACGGTGAACATGACTGATGATATCGGGTCAGATTGTGAAAATCACCTGATATACTTGGATTAAAACAGTAAAAATTAATTTGTTAAGGGTAATCACTCTTCAATCTTCTATGAGACATGTCCATATATATATATATATGTACATATGTATATGTATGTATATATATGTATGTATGTATTTTCAATAATTTGTTTAAAATAATCAACTAAGGAACCCTAAAATTAGTTTTCTATATCCTATGTATAATTCTGCCAGCTGCTAGAGGTGGTAATCCTACTACTACCAAATGAAGATAAGCATAATGTTTCGGTCGTCCCTAAAGCACAAACAATTATGAGAAGATTCATGAATTTTGAAGATCTCCCTGGATTTGTATTGGTTGAAATCATTTGTCGACTGTAAGAGCTCTGCAATAGATATGAACTAGTTAATATATACTGTATGGGTCCGGTTCAAGGGACACATAGTTTTACACAGATTTTTACGCTCTTTATTAACCTTTTGATTTAACTACATCTGAAGGTCCTCATAACTTCAATATATGATGTGTCATTGATGTAAAATAAAAGTATTTTTTCTTTATTACAAAAACAACAATTAAAAAGAAACTAAAAAAAAATTAAATAACCTGCACCACCACTCCGAAAAAATGTCCTTCCAAAACAACCCTCCAGGAACTCCTCGGCGCTGATATTTTCAACGCCGACAAGGACAACCGGAAGTTTTAGAGAAGTCTCTAGTAGTATTCAACACCAAGTCTCTGAAAATTTGTCAAGTTGTTGGTGGACACAATTAGCCTCAAAACCTAGAGACGTTGAGGTCGGCATACCCAGAACCCAATTAGCCTCAAAACCTTTGAATTCCTTGAAAACTATCAAAATCCTTACTTGGGTATTCATCACAAGGTTTTTCTCAATTGGATCACTCTTCCTTCACTTGAAAAGACGTTTGGATTTTGGTGGGTATGAATTTAGCCATTTCTTTGTGGGTACTCTTGTTAGTATCATCTTCTTCATAATCTTGGCTCTGTTCAATTGGTGGATTGATTGTTCTTTCTGACTCTTTATGGGTATGAATTTGCTTGGTACAACCATTTCTTTGTGGAAGGGAATGCTCTGGCTACATTTGGGTATCCTTTTTGGTCACCAGTTGCAACACGACCTTGATGGTTTTGGCCTCTGGGTTGTTTAATATTTT
Organism: Rubus idaeus; assembly: GCA_030142095.1. Taxonomy (NCBI): domain Eukaryota; kingdom Viridiplantae; phylum Streptophyta; class Magnoliopsida; order Rosales; family Rosaceae; genus Rubus; species Rubus idaeus. Next base: position 21,705,330 of record CM057968.1, on the reverse strand, counting down.
TTGAAGGGGAGTGATTTTCGCACCCTCCTTTTCTCTCTCTAATTACTCCTCACACTCCACTTTCACTTTTCATTTGATTTTATTAATTTATACTTCTTAACTTCCCAAACTAGCCACCCGTTATCAGCAACGTTCTCTCACTTCGATCAGCAGCGACGACGACGGAGAAACCCATTAAACTTAGCGTTGCTGATCAAGCATCCAAAGATTACGACTTACGAGGGTCTACAATTTGGGTGAAACAGGCAATTTGAGCAGCAGTTCTTCAAGGAGTCTTGATCTAAATTTGATTCAAAGCTTCTTGCTTTATACAAAAATCAAAAGTAGAAATGGAGAAAGCAAATGGATCGATTTCAAGAGAGGGATCGTTTCTGGTGTGCTAAAGTGAAAACTTTCATCTATATCTATGAACTCAAACGCAAATTAAAAAGAAAGGCTAGGAAATTGGAGACAAGAATCACATACTTCAATTTCGCAACCAAATAGATCATCCATCCATTTCAATTTTTCACCCTGAAGTCCCAAACAATATTCTGAAATTGAAATTTCAGAATAAGAATGGTTTTTTTTTTCGAGCTGCAATCTTCATTTCTCCATGGAAAAAAAAATCTTTCTCTAGATGATTTCGAGATTATGACATAAACGTTTTTCTTTTAATTTGAGTGAGGGGGTATAAGTTTCAATGCTATTTGAATCAAGATCTCCGATATGATGTAAAGAAAAAAAGAAAATTGAGAAAACCATGGAGAGAGAGAGAGAGAGAGAGAGTTGGCTGGATGAGAGGTCGTTGGTGTAACTGAAATTAGTAGAAACTCTAAGGATAATTTGGGAAGAGACGAAAATGAATGGATATATAAAGATTATTAAAATAAGAAATGGAGTGTGGGGAGTAACATGAGAGAGAAAATAGGAGTGCGAAAATCACTCCTTTTTTTTTATTTTCTTTTCAATTGTTGTATTTTATTATTTTAATAGAAAATATTTTTATTTTACATCAATGCCACATCATTTATTGAAGTTATAAGGACACTTGGATGTAGCTAAATCTAAAGGTTAATAAAGAGAATAAAAATATGTGTAAAACTATGTGTCCCTTGAACCGGACCCATATTAATATACATCAGTTAGTGTAAGTGAACTGTTTTGAATTCAAATATAAGTACATTAATCAATGTGTATAAACTACTAAGTAATCGAATGCAGTTTGTACATGTAAGTATCTGTTAAATAATTTGAATTTTGAATGTGTGGTTATCCAGACAAAGTCTATTAGGATAGGTAGTTATTTTGACAGTTCCTTGATGCATGTAACTGCTGTTTTTTTAACAGCAATATAAATATGCAGACTTTGTATTCATGATCCCTGCTATAACACAAATCATCCTCGTTAAGATTGTCCCATCAAGCAATGCAGAGATATATGGTGTGTATCTAGAAGAAGATCAATGGATATGAACAACAATCAATCAACCAAGTTAGTTATTCTATTTTATATTTTGATCTAATATCTGATATAGTTTACTTGTATTAATACAATATTGAATGTTTATGTTTCAGATTAAGACTTACAATCACCATATCCAAGAATCAACAAAACCAAATCTGCTCATTACCTTTTGTAGAAAGGATCATTCCATACGATCATAGGCTTCACTCAAATCTTTTTTTGTTTGGAAAGAGAAAAGGATTAGGCGATATTAGTTCCTCTGTAATGACTAATTTGGGGTGTCAAACGCCCACTCACAACCCGAAGGAAGGGGGCCAAAACAACCGGGATCCCACTGCCCGTCCCTTTGCTCATGATTTAATAAAAAGAAGAAAAAAGATAAGGTACTTGGAAGGGGGACCAAACCAAAACCTTCCCAAGAAGAGTACAGATAACAGAAAGAAGGATAGCAAAAGGAGACCAACATACTGAACAAATGAAGGAGACAAAAATGGAAAAAAGAAAAGAAAGAAACATGCGTCTGCATGTTCGAAAGTGAAAACCTCATAAATCAACTGAACTGATAAAAGATCATAGAGGCCAAATCCCAACCATAGAGAGGGTAGAGGAAGGTTGGAAGTTGGAGCCACCATATTGAGCCTGAAGTAGATGCACCAAAATTTGCTAACTTGTCTGCCAAAGACATATACCCATCTTGCCCCACTCGTTAATTGTGGATAAAGTGCACTACTTCATTTTCCCCTAGTGTGTGTGTGTATATATATATATAGTCTCATTCACATGTGCACGTCCGCACATAAAATAAAATGCGAACATCCACATTGCGAGTGCAAACTAATGATCAAAACCGTCTATATTTTAGGTCATCCTTCAAGGATCATTTTGATAAAAAAAAAATTCAAATTGGAAATTATTTAGCCATTTGATTACCACATTCATCGTTTCAACCTTATCTGACGGACTGTATTTGTCTGTAAACTATACAACGAACAGATGACCAAACAATCTTCAATTCGGCTGATTTTTTGCAAGGGTAATTCTTGAAAATAAATCTAAACGATGAACGGTTCCGATGATTGAGTTATGTTGTCAATTAGTCGGTATGAGAATGTTCGCATTTTATTTTACGTGTGGACGTGCGCATGTGAAAGGGACTGTATATATATATATATTAATTGTCAGTAATAACACTTTTGAAATGGTGATATAATTAAGAGTAATATAAAAAAAATTAATTATAAATAATAAAAAAATTGAAAATAAAATAAAATGTGTTTTAGATGAGTTTTGAAACCACTTGAAAATGATTTTGGAAAACGTTTTTAGACCTTTCAGAAATAGTCTCAAACATATCCAGAGTGTACCCCATTGTCTAAATTAATGACATTACCTTCATTTTGCTTGTAATGAGGACATCAAAAACACTATTGAATCTATGATGTTCAACTCATAAACGAAAAATAATGAAAATTCTTAGTTTTCAAGTGTAATCGCGGTGAATTACATTTTTCTTTGTCGATTGTGACAAGGTTGTAAGACTTAATATGGACATATCAAAATTCACTTTTGCATATGACAACTAAGTTGCCTTAATTACAGAACAAGCAAAGACATTCCTAGTAATTCATCTATCTATTCCTATTGATGTCATGACAACTTAAATAAGGTTACTTACCTATTGATGTTAACCTTACTGTATATGGTAAAGGAATAACTAGGCCTAAATGTAAAACGATTAGGAAACCTTTATGGGAGGAACCTAATTCTCAATTGCCTGTAAATAGACCTTGATCCCTATTCTAGCAATCACAATAAGCACTACAAGTTCTCAGCCCCATTAATTGAGATTGCCTTCATAAGATTGCTCAGAGGAGAAGATCGAGATGTCTCACCAAGGTTAGTGTTTCTAACCACAACGTGTTCTTATATCGAGTACATTACTTGTATACATTACATCTACATTATTCATTCTTACATTTGGTACCAGAGCCTTTTGTGCTCGATTAAGAATCTTTTTTTTTTAAAAAAAATTAAATAAATAATAATCTTTTGGGCTACGTATTTTCCCAAAAGATGATGGCAAGCCCAAAACTCTCTCATACGGCCTAAAAAAAAAAATCCCAAATAGACCGTTCTTCATTCAACGGACAACAAATCTCAAAAATTGATCGTTCTTCCCTCAACGGACAGAACTTCCAATCTTCATTCCTTCATTCCAAGCTTTCTAGGTTCTTCGACTGTGATTTCGATTGCAAATTTTCCGCCTAAAGTTTTTCAAAATTTCTTGTTGAAATCATGGTCGACCAACCTAATTGCTGTATTGAGTTTTGGTCTTGTCATCGATTATTTGCAACGAAAAATTAGTATCCTGGTACGCTTCTGCATTTGATTCATTAGTTTTTCCTTGCAATTTTAAATTCAGTTCCTTAGCCTTGTTGAGGCCGATAATTGTGACTGTTGTTTGTGTTTCCTGTGTTCTTGTTCTTTGTTTGCTTAGTGAATTTGTTGAGCATTGTTTTGATTGCTGTGTGTGTTTTTAATCTCCCAAATCTGTGTAAAACACCTTGTCAGTAATCGATTTTTAACAAGACTCGAAATACAACAAACTCTCTTGGTCCAGTTTAATTAAAATTCTTTGTAAAATTGTATTGTCAATAGCAATCGGTTCTGGAGTTTTTTGATTAAACCTGAGTAATTGGATCAACAACTTGTAATTTAGAACCTAATTGATAGTATCCTTGCTCCACCTAGGAGATATAAATGATTACATCTTTTAGTTTCTAAATTAGCATATAACAGGAGATAAAGGTGCATTTAGAGGCTGTTAGAATGTGTTCTTCTTGCCACTCTAGGTGTTGACATAAGCTAATTAGCCTAACGTTACCCTTGTTTTCTGATTATATGATTCAGTCAAGTGTCTTTATGTTCTTTGCCACTCTAGGTAAGACAGACACAATATGAATATTGGGGCAAAATATCTGAATATTTTACTAAATTTTGAACTGTTAATGCTTTTTCTACAGCTTTGAACCTCCCTTTAGGTGTTAATCAAATTGAAAACTTAAATGGCACAAACTTTAAGAGAAGGAAGCAGGACATAGAGCTGCATTTAGGCATGATAGATTTTGACCATGTCCTTAGAGAAGACCCTCCTGCAGACTTAACAGATGGTAGTACTAATGATCAGAAAAATAAGTATCATGCATTGCACAAACACAACAGATTGTCTGTGGTTATAATGAAAAAGAGTATGACTGAAGCAGTGAGAGGGAGCATTCCTGAGTCAGAATTGGCTAGGGAGTATTTTAAGAATATTGAAGATAAGTTCAAGGTTTCCGATAAGGCAGAAACTGGAAATTTACTAAATTCTCTTATTAATATGAAGTTTGATGGTGTTGGGAGCATTAGGGAATACATTATGAAAGGCATTGAAGTGGTTGCAAAATTGAAGGCTCTCAACCTTAATTTCGATGATGCTATTCTGGTTCATATGATCTTAAATTCCTTACCTCAATAATATAGTCAGCTTCAGTCAAATTATAATACCCAGAAAGAGAAGTGGACTTTGAATGAATTAATCTCTATATGTGTTCAAGAGGAAGAGAGAATCAAGAAGGGGAAACGTGTGGCTATTAACCTCGTTAGCAAACCTCAATTTAAGAAGAAAGGCTACCAGAAACCGCACCAGTCAGTACCCTCATCTTCTAAGACTTCTCAGGGGTCTAATAGCTTTAAAAACGTCAAGAACACTTCTGTTAAATGCTTTTTCTGTCGAAAGCTTGGTCATGTGAAAAAGGACTGCAAAAACTTTAAGGATTGGCTTGTTAAAAAAGGTACCAACTCTAAAACTGTTTTTCATATAGAAACTAATATTGTCAGTGTGTCCTCTAGTTCTTGGTGGTTTGACACTGCCTCACCTATACATATAATTACATCAATGCAGGGTTTTCTAAGAAAGAGGATTCCAAACAAGGATGAGGCTAGGATTAGCTCGGGGAATGGAAACCGGGTAGCAGTGAAGGCTATAGGAGTTGTTAGGCTTGTTTTTCCTAGTGGTTTTGTTTTAGATTTGAATAATGTATACTACATACCTTCTATGCAGAGAAATTTAGTGTCGGGATCACTTTTTGTCCAAACTCTTGGTTATTCTTTCAGCGGTAATAATAAAAGTCTAGATTTCTTTAAATTTTCTGAATTTATTAGTAATGCTTCTCTTATTGATGGATATTGGCATTTAAACTGTAGGAATTCTCTTGAAGTGTTTTTAATGGAGAAAACTATAGGAGTTAAGAGACCTAGACATAATGAAAATTCAGCTTTTCTTTGGCACAAGAGATTAGGACATATATCTAAAGAAAGACTAAAAATACTTGTGAAAGAAAATATTCTGCCCTCTTTAGATTTCAGTGATTTTGATATCTGTGTTGAGTGTATTAAAGGTAAAACCACTAAGTCTAGGAAAACCGGGTCTGTTAGAAGCCAAGAACTGCTGGAATTAATTCACACTGACATTTCTGGCCCTTTTCCTCATAAAACTCTCTGTGGAAATCAGTATTTTATTACCTTTATTGATGATTTTTCAAGATTTTGTCAAGTTTTTCTTATTTCTGAAAAATCACAAGCATTAGAAGTTTTTAAAATTTTTAAAGCTGAGACAGAAAAGCAGTTAAATAAGGTTATTAAAGTTGTTAGATCCGATAGAGGGGGTGAGTATTATGGAAGGTACACTGAAGCTGGGCAAAATAAAGGTCCATTTGCCCTGTATCTTCAAGAATGTGGCATTCAAGCTTAGTACACAATGCCAGGGACGCCTGAACAGAATGGGGTTGCAGAGAGGAGGAATAGAAAACTGATCAACATGGTTCGTAGCATGATTTCTAAGTCAGGACTTCCGAGATTTTTGTGGGGGGAAGCATTGAAGACAGCCAACTACATCTGTAACAGGACTCCAAGTAAGTCAGTAGCTAATCAGACACCGTTTGAATTATGGTTCAGCAGGAAGCCTAGCTTATTTCACTTTCATGTATGGGGATGTAAGGCTGAAGCTAGAATTTATAATCCTAAGGCACAGAAACTTGATCCGAGAACTTCCAGCGTTTTCTTTGTTGGATATCTTAATAAGTCCAAGGGTTATAGATTTTATTGTCCTCAACATCATACTAGAATTCTGGAAACAAACAGAGCTACCTTTATAGGAGAGATGAATGATGCTGACAATGTTGTCATGGATGAGCTGGACTTAGAAGCTGCTAGAAATACAGTAAATGATATTGATGAATGGTTTGTGTATGATCAAGAACAAGAAAGTGTTACTGAAGATTTGAATAATGTTGTAGTTGAGCCTATCGTTGAAAATAATTTACAGCAGCCTATTATTGAGAATAATTTACAGCAGAATGATGAGGTTATAAATGAATATGTGAATCATGATCAGCCGGAGATTGAACAGCAGAACAACTTAGAAAATCACGTTCAAGAAGAGCAACAAGAGCAGCCACAACCAAATTTACAGCAAGAACAGCAACAAGAAGCAGTAGTTGAGTTAAGAAGATCTCAGAGAGTAAGACGGTCTGCTATTCCAGAAGATTATCTAACTGTTTTTCTTAATGAAGCTGACTTTGATCTGGGAATGGATGATGATCCTACTACTTATTCTCAAGCCGTGGAGTCAACTCAAGCAGATAAATGGATGGAGGCAATGGAATCTCAGCTCAAGTCTATGGACATAAATGGCGTATGGGAATTAGTTGACAAACCAAATGGTTTTAAACCTATAGGGTGTAAATGGGTGTTTAAAATAAAGAGAGATGCACAAGGGAATGTAGAAAGATTCAAGGCCAAACTTGTAGCTAAAGGGTTTACTCAAAAGGAAGGAATAGACTTTACAGAGACCTTTTCTCCAGTGTCGACTAAGGATGCTTTTAGGATAATGATGGCATTAGTTGCTCATTATGATCTTGAGCTACCCCAGATGGACGTTAAAACAGCCTTTTTGAATGGTGATTTGAATGAGGAGATCTACATGTTACAGCCCGAAGGATTTATGGCAGAAGGTAATGAAGATAAGGTATGCAGATTGAAAAAGTCAATTTATGGTTTGAAGCAGGCTTCCAGACAATGGTACATCAAGTTTGATTCAGTGATCACTTCATATGGCTTCACAGAAAACAGGTTAGATGAGTGTATTTATATGAAAGTCAGTGGGAGTAAATTTATTTTCTTAATATTATATGTGGATGATATCTTGCTGGCGAGTAGTGATATGGGATTATTGAAGGATACTAAGAATTTTCTGATGAAGAATTTCGACATGAAAGATGTGGGAGCAGCTATGTTTGTTCTTGGCATAGAAATTAAAAGAGACAGAGAAAGAAAATTGTTGGGATTATCACAAAGAAACTACATTGACAGAGTGCTCAAACGTTTTTCTATGGAAACATGTAAAGCTGGAGAGTCACCAATGTCTAAAGGAGACAAGTTGCATGCTGGTCAAAGTCCTAGGAATGCAATTGAAAGAAAAGAGATGGACAAGAGGCCTTATGCTAGGTTGGTGGGCAGTTTAATGTATGCCCAGGTTTGTACTAGGCTTGATATAACATTTTCAGTAGGTGTACTGTCCAGATATCAGTCAAATCCAGGTAATGATCATTGGACTGCTGGAAAGAAGGTTTTGAGATACTTACAGAAAACAAAAGATTACATGTTGGTTTACAGAGGAATGGATTCTGAACGGGAAGTAGTTGGTTATAGTGATTCAGATTATAAAGGGTGTGTTGATGATCTCAAATCAACTTCTGGATATATATTCATGTTAGCTGGAGGTGCAATATCTTGGAAAAGTGTCAAACAATCCTTGACAGCTACTTCAACTATGCAGGCTGAGTATGTTGCTATTCACGAAGCCACTAGTCAGGCACTTTGGCTTAGAAACTTTGTTACTGAGGTTGGAGTCATAGATTCCATTGAGAGACCTATGAAGCTTTATTGTGACAATGCAGCAGCCGTGTTCTTTGCTAAGAATAATAAGAGATCTTCAGCCTCAAAGAACATTGATGTGAAGTATTTTGCTGTTAGGGAGAGTATTAGGGATAATGAAATCGAGATTATCAAAATTGGTACTTTGGATCAGCTAGCAGACTCACTTACCAAGGCTTTAGCAGTAGCACCTCATCAGTTGCACGTTAAAAGGATGGGGGTCTTAGAAAGTTTTGATGTCATAGATTAGTGGGAGGATTAGAGTCTGACTGGTGGTTATTTTTTGCTGTAGACTTTAAAATTTTTCATAAGCATTAACCTTTTGAAGTTCCTACATTGATATTCTGTTTTGCAAATTTCTGACTTAAGAAGCATTGTTGAAAAATATTCTGCATATACTATAATTATTACTCGAGTAAGACAGCTATTTTGGTATTATAGCATTGTTTGCAGGTTTTTCAATGTGCTGATGAAATGTGTGTTATGCTTCACTGATGATCGAAGCCTTAAGTTACAGATTCCTATGTTCATGAATCTCTGCAGTTTTTTGGATCATTTATTTAGTTACTTACACTACATTTTGTAAAGTAACATTAAGATCATAAACAGTTTTGCTCCTGTGCTTTGTGAATGAGTATGCTGTGATTGCAGGGTGCTTGTACTTTGAATAAGTATTTGATGCCCTGTGATTCAACATAATTAGACACAGAGTGACTGAGTGTTAAGGATGATTTGATGAATCTGGATTGTTCGGATTGTATACACTTCAGTTTTGCTATATCTGGTGTAGCAGCTTTTCTTGTCACTTTGAATATTGATAGTCCAAGTGGGAGATTGTAAGACTTAATATGGACATATCAAAATTCACTTTTGCATATGACAACTAAGTTGCCTTAATTACAGAACAAGCAAAGACATTCCTAGTAATTCATCTATCTATTCCTATTGATGTCATGACAACTTAAATAAGGTTACTTACCTATTGATGTTAACCTTACTGTATATGGTAAAGGAATAACTAGGCCTAAATGTAAAACGATTAGGAAACCTTTATGGGAGGAACCTAATTCTCAATTGCCTATAAAGACCTTGATCCCTACTCTAGCAATCACAATAAGCACTACAAGTTCTCAGCCCCATTAATTGAGATTGCCTTCATAAGATTGCTCAGAGGAGAAGATCGAGATGTCTCACCAAGGTTAGTATTTCTAACCACAACGTGTTCTTATATCGAGTACATTACTTGTATACATTACATCTACATTATTCATTCTTACAAAGGTTTCTTATTGCCTCCTTCTTTAAGGAAACTATCCAATAAATACACAATTTCACTTTACATTTCCCATCAATATTGGAGATTTATAGGTTTTCCCAACATGCATGAATTAAGCTTGTTTTACTCCTATCAAAGACAAAATGTGCAAGGCCTGATCTATTATAATATTTTTCGAACATTTCTGCCCTTGCTGCCAATTTTTCAGTTTAATTACAGAGGAGCGGCGGAGCCACAGCTGGGCACGGGTTCTGGGGTAACAGAGGCAGAGAACAGAGAGGGATGAGTGCCTTGGTGGTGGTACTGATGATTGCGGCATGAATTGGGTAGAGAGAACAGTAGAAGAGCTGCTGTGTTTGAGCGGAGACGCGGCGGCAAGTGGCGTTACTGTCTGAAAAGAGTGGGTGCCCAGAGCAAGTCTGGGCACAAATTGGAGCAGTGATGGCAGCTGCGAACAGGAGCGACGAGTCTTGGAGGGAGAAAAGGCAAGCATTTTTGCAGAGATTTCTGGGGAAGTTTGAAACTTTCGAGATGGGTCTTCATTTATTGACCTATAATTGGGTTTTGGGCGAAGGTATTTTCAGCTGGTTGCGTTTATCAGTAATATAGCTCTTGAGAAGAAATGGTTCCCAATCTTCTTTCTGAAGCTCGTGTAAATGCTTTTGAGCCATATTCAAATTGGCTGGCTTGATAGGGAAGTGTAATAGAAATATGCACACCAGAAACAAATGGCACTCCTCCTAGTCAATGAATTAATGAAGTAATATATGGCAGACAAGAAACAAAAATAATTAAAGAGCTATGGATTTGTTCCTGGTGTTCAAGGTGTACAGTTTTCTTATGAATTTCCAACTTCTCCTGGTATTCAAGGCATTCCTAATCATCCACACCAAGTTAAAATCCAGTGTTATATAGCTACTCATTTGTGCATTCCCAGGTATGAGCGAGTATGACACCGTCGTATAAATCTTTGTAGTCTTCTATATATTTTCATAAGCTTCTTTTCTATATCAATTAAGAACAATGCTTAAATAATTCCCTATATATGTATGATTAGTTTAACAATAAGAATTTGATATCAAATTTTGTAGGGAAACATTCAATTGCAACCTCAAGGATCAGCTCGTCAACTAAACTTTTCAGATTAAACGTCTTAAGTCAAGTTATTAAAATTGTATGAGTGGTTCCAAGAGCTGGAAATTTTCATAGATTGTGAAAAACAACTAAGAATTTGACTTAAAACGTTGTTCAATAAACCTTTAACAACTAAGAATTTGACTTAAAACTCTAGAAATTTTTATTGACTTTAATAAAACAGTTTATTGACCTCAATAAAATACTTTGAGATCAATAAATACATAAAGGTGATGCTCTTTTGTTTTTTCCCTCATACCAGGGAAAGTATCGATTCCTTAACATTTTTTATTGAGGCCAATAAAATATGTCGTTAGCAGTTTCATAATTTCTGTAAAATGTACAGGACAGAAGCGTAAAATGGTCAATTAATGAACCGTGTGGCCACATTGTTTTTGTTTTGTCCTTGATGGTAATTATTTGTCTATATTTGGACCTTATGATCAAAAACCCTTAATTTATAAGTTTCTCTCATTTATAAATAAAATTATAAAATTTCAAAAAAAAAAGAAAAGACATTGTATTTAATCACATTCAAAATCACAATCTCTCTATATGACAAAGTTTTATTTATACAAAGGTATAAGGACAATTTCAACAGCATCAAAATCACACACTTTGTTCATTTAGAAAAGGGTAGTCTGTGTACCCAACAACAGGGTCATGGGTGTAGAAAGTCTCCCTAATATACTTATTCAAGGGAGCATTCAGCTTAAACCTCAAAACCAAGTCCGGGTTTGAGATAAAACTGCGACCATACGACACCAAATCAACATCACCGGAACCCAAAGCTTCCATTCCTAGCTCTCTAGTAAACCCTCCACTAGCCATGAATGTACCCTCATAGGCGTTTCTCAAAGTCCTCATAAACTGAGCTTCTTCTTGATCAAACTCTATTTGGCCTTCAGCAACGAAACGAGGCTGAGTCACATGGAGATACGCGAGCTTTGAGCCTACGTTGTGTTGAAGCTTGTTGAGCCTTTCAATCACTGCAAGGCCTAGGCCAATTGGGTCGGAGTCCTTAGCATCAAGGAAATCAATAGCTGGTGAGATTCTGACTGCAACTCTTTCAGTACCAATGGCTTCAACTACTGCTTGAACAATTTGAATCAATAATTTGCAACGGTTTACGAGTGAGCCACCGTACTCATCAGTTCGATCGTTGATCCCATCTTTAAGGAATTGATCAATGAAGTAGCCATGTGCGGCATGGATCTCAATTCCATCAAAACCTGTACATTATCAAAGATAGATCACAAGAGTCAAAACTACTAGTATGTACGGTGAAGAGTAACATTCAACTTCGCAACACACATTAAAACAAGACGCGCGTACTATTTGGGAGTGTGAAATTTCACATTATAAAGATGAACCAATTATGTGATAAATACTTCAATAGAAGCTGACCTGCTCGAATGGCATTCAAGGCAGCCTGGCGATACTGCTCAACAATCTGGGGTATTTCGTGGGATTTGAGGCCTCGAGGCTGAGCATAAGTGTCATAAGACCCATCCGGCAACAGAACTTTCCACCTCTCAGAAATGGGGTTGTTGGTTGAAGAAACTGGTGATCCTCCACCAGGTTGGTAAACTACAACATTATTCAAAAACACAATTAACGAAATCATAATTCTACTGCTGAAAAATAAATTGGAAAAATGAATCTCCTGCAACATATGCATGTGTATGTAACACAAAATTACCTCCATGAGAAGCACGACCAGCATGCCCTAGTTGACAGAAAATAATGGCACCTTTGGCGTGAACCGCGTCGACCACCTTCTTCCATTCCTCAACCTGTCCATCTGTGTAAATCCCAGGAACATGTGGAAACCTGATTCCACCATAACAATATAAAAAACTAACTCTTCAGTCTTCAAACTATCAAATTTGAAATAGAGAACTTAGAGTTCGAGGTCCAAAGAGAAAACTAGTCCATGAAATTTTTTAAATGATTACCATATTAAGTAACATTGAGAATTATGAACTTACCCGATGCTTGTGTTCGAGGTCCAAGTGGCCTCGGTGATTAGAAGGCCGCCGGGGGTTGACCTCTGAGAATAGTACTCCACCATCTCTGGCTGAGGAACTTCGTTCAACGCTCGACACCTCGTCAATGGTGCAAGCACAATCCTGTAAAAACAAGGACAAATTCAAACATTAAAGATAAAAATCTATAATGAATAAAATTAAAATGACATCAAATAAGTACTCTCTAAATTTGTGCTGATACACCTATATTGCCTTGGCGGCCAAAAAAATACATTTGTTCATATTTTTTGTTATCAATTTAATCCGGTTAGAAAAAGTGGTAAAGCATAATATGTTCAATCTTTACATGCAGAATTACGGATACATGTATCAAATTGGCAGATGATAAAACTGTGCATGTTCTTATATATACAGTTACCACTTTGGGATTTCTCTCTCTTGTGCTTGTCAGTTGGACAATTTCCAAGGAAATGGGAAAGCACCAACAGCTTTGATGCAACAGCGAAACATGGAATCGAAGAAGGGTGACTGACCTGTGAGAGAGATTGAACTTGCCCATCTTGTAAGGAGAGAACAGAGTGAGTCCTTTGGATAAAGAATCCGCCATTTTCTTTCTCTATTTGAGGTATAGAATTTGATCTCAGATCAATAATTAAAGCTGAATAATGCCCCGAGTTTCAAGTCGTAGAAAGAAATGATAGAGCTTTATATAGGAAAAAAGTGGCACTCTAAAACGTGAGCGATGACACTTTAATTGGTTGTTCTAGTGGGTTCTAATGGTAGAGGCGGGTCGAAATGGAGTTGAGGAATATTAGCCGCTTGAATTGTTTTATGGATCTCCGAGCTCGTTTGTTTTGAATTGTCATACGAGGATTTCCAATGAAAGACTTCGACGTGTTTGACCGGAGTGTTGTTTTGACGGGAGGCTTGTTTGACTGGTGTTGAACTGTTGATGACCTTGTGGTTCCAATCCTTGGGTTTTGAATTGTTATATTGGGTAAGTCGTAAAACTAATTATTTTGAAATGCAATTGCATTTTGAAATGGCAATTGCATTTTTAGAATGACAATTGCATTTTTTGGAATGACAATTGCATTTTTTAAATGTATAGTTTCACATTTTTAAATGGCAATTGCATTTCAAAAATGCAATTGCATTTTTTAAAAAAAGCTGCATGCTATGCAGTGATGTATATTAGATTTTTCCTATTATATTTAGGCCAAATCCTTGGGTTTGAGAAATCTAAGATTAGTAAAATCCTGAAATACCCTAAACCCTGAAAAACCCTAAATCAGAGCAAAAGAAAAGAAATGTATCGGCAGGGATTAGCAGCGGCGGCAAGGCTAAGAGGACGAATCAGATTAGTTGCTTTAATGGGGGATCAGAAGAAGAAGGAGATGATGAGGAAAATTAGCAGAACAAGAAAGTTGGGCTAAATTCAATTTACTACCCTATACTTTACATTCAAAATCTATTCATTTCTTATACTTTCAATTTCATCAAAAACACCCTTATACTATATAGATTTGATCAATGTCATCTAATTGTTAAATTTGAGATTTCTGATGAAGACATTTTCGTCATAAAATAATTATTTTCTTTAATTTTTAATTTTTAATGCATTGGAAGTTAGCATTTTTTTTAATCCTAACTTTCAATTTATGAAATTATTTTATTTTCTTTCTATTAAGAATAAATTTTTTATTTTATTTTATTCTTGTATATAACTCTATATATAATTGAAATAAAATATTTTATTTTATTTTATTGTCGTATCGTATATGACCCTATATAAATATTTTATTTGTACTCTCGTACTAATAAAATATTTATTATTATTACTTGTGAGCACCCGGGATTTTTATTTAATGTTTCAAAGTAATTTTCCACCAATTACAGAAGTTTCAAAGCTTTGGACGGGTTCGACGAAGCTTTTCGTGAATCAAGTACAGCCTACAAGGGCATTGAAGTATTTTTGCACAAGGGCATTTTGGTCTTTTCACCTAAGGGGTTAGAAATCCCCAGAACTCTCCTCCTTCCTCATTTCTCCCGCACGCACCTCTCTCTCTCTCTACTCAGCCGCGACACCACCAACACCACCTCCTCCGTCCGGCCGTTTCACGGCGCCGGACCGGTCCCTTTCTCTTCCCCTCACGACGGCGAGTCCAACAGTGGTGGTAGCTTTTCCAAACGACGACGGAAGAAGGAGAAATGGCTCTCCAAAGCTTCGCAAGCTCCGATGACACTTTCCGTTTCCGGCGACTACGGCGGACGTAAACGGTACCAATAGTTTCGTCTTGGTGAGGCGATCTCGTCTGTGGTCTCAAATTCTAGAATCGTCAAGGGACGAGAGAGAATCGAAGAGAGAAAAGTAGCGTTTTCCGGCGGGTTTTGCAGTGTTTCCGGCGACTCTGGCGACGGATTCCTTCGAGTCAGGTATCCATATTAATCCTCTCGTCGAGATCTACGCGTCTATAGTCTTAGATTTCGATTTTGATTAAGGTATGGAGATTTGGGTTTTTGGATTTTGTCCTGCCACCGTGAACCACTGTGGTCAGTGGCAATTCTGGTTGGTTTCGTGTCTTTCCAGCTTAATTACCACTTGTTTGGTTCGGATTATGTATTTAGGAACCTTGAAGGAGCCTTGAAATTATAGCATTCAAGATGGTGGATTGGAACAGAGGTATTTGTACCCTGTTTCGGGTTCGTTGGGAGCCTGTGCTGCTCGTGTTTTCTAATCCGGTTAAGAATTCAATTCAGGTATTAAGGTTCAAACTCAATTTGAATGGGATATCGTTGTGGATCAATAATATTGTTGTGATTCGAATAGAGAATTTGGAAATTGGTTGTTAAATGGTGATTATGGTTTATGACGGAAATTGTTAAGAAATGGTTTGAGTTGTGTTGAACTAGTATACGTCAAAGAAATAAGAATTGGTTGAATTGGAACTTTGTATCGATAATTGGATTTGGTTAAGAAGGTGTGTTGTTGGGTGCACAGAGTAATTGAGGGTGTACACCCAAGTACCCAACCAAAAGTAAAGGTTTGATATTCGGGAAATAAGTTTGTGTTATTCTTTTCAATTATGGGAAATTAGATATTATTGAAGTATTTACTGAAGGGATTTGACGGATTACTCATCGAGTTTAATTTATGATAAAGGACTCGAGGGTGTGCAGCTCCACCCACACAAATAACAGAGAGAATGGAATTCCTCCGTAGGTGTAGTGCACAGAAACAAATAAGAGACCTCAATTCTCTCTCTAACAAAGGGTTGCGTCTGCCATTCAAAGAGAAGAACTATTTCTTCTCATCAGCCGTAGCTCTCTACATCTCACCTCTTTCTCTTCCTTCCCACAATTCCCATGCATGCACACACATATATACATAGGCACCAGCTCTCTCACGTTCTCTCCTTTGTCTCACACTTTCTTACCTCCACTCACATGCACCACCAAATGAATATATAAATATAGCAAGTGCATGCAGCAGCCCACGTTTTCTTTCTCTTTGCTGCACTATATTTACATATACATAATTATCTATCATGCATCATGCATGCATTAATAATACATTAGTGAGGTAGGACAAAAGCACTCATGCAATGAGTCAGACAAATGCCAAAGCCACATCCTTTTTCTTTTTTGACTTGGGCAGCACAAAACCAAAACGTGCCTTATCAGCTACTTCTCCATAATACAAGTGGAGCCAATAATTAACAACTACCAACCTCAACCATCCTCGAGGAACCCTCATATTTACCCATCAATCTGATTTTACTTATTATGTGACTAGGACTCCTGATCAGATCAACAACATTAGTGTACAAGTATTGCTTATGTCTCATAATTTGGATTCTTTGGAAGCTATGAACCACCCCCTGCAGCTGGCATGGATCAAATAATCCCAATCCCTCCTGAACTTCTTAATGATAGATCTCTGGGATCAGCAAATGGTTTAACCGAATCTTGTCTTGTGCATCTAGGAGGTCAAAAAGTCTGCCTTATTCTTCACAAATATTTCTACTCATTATACTTCACCGGCGAGATCGGTGAAGAATTATTTGATGATTCTGGCAGAAACAAGGGGATTCTTCGTCTGATAACATTCGAATATGAAGTTAACCCCAACTTGGACATCCAGTACCGATTTCTCACTGCTCGCAACTTTGAATATTATACCAACTTACCAAGCTACCTAACAATGAATATGGAACGCATACCGCCTTTAATTGCCTCTTTGACTAAAGCCTAGCTTTGTCATGTAAAAACTAACTAGCTGTAAGTTTTGTTGATTAATTTTATTTTCTTTAATTAATTTCTTCCATACTGAGATCTATTTATTTATTTGCATTTAAATTGACATTTACATTGATATTAATAGAGTGATTAGAGTCATATATATATATATATATATATATATATATATATTCATCAACAATAACAACCTTATCTTGTAAAACAAACCCATAGGTACATTCAAAGACTTGGAGTACTATTCGACTCTTGTTGCCAACTTTTGCGAAAGAGGTCCAAGATTAACTTGTAAAACCACATTTCTACTACTAGTACGTGATAATATGATAATCTCCATCCTTTTTCTTCCTGCCTATGCTAACTTTTCTTTCCATATTCAATCTGAGTTTGATAACTTATAATGTAGATTATGTAGACGACCTTCAACATGGTTATGATGTACTCATGAAGTCATGAGTAGTCGTTTCTTAATTTGCATTTGATAGCCCTCATCTCCACAGATAAATTAATTAGATTTAAGTTTTCAGAAAAATCAATCAAATTGATTATAAAGTTACAAGGAAAGGGGTAATGTCAGTTAATAGTAGAAAACACATGAAGAAAAAGTCTTGTAAGTTATGAATTTTTTTTGTCACATGATTTAATGGTAAAGACTAACTGGGTCGTGAACTGGATGGACCGGTCGCAAGCTAATTCATCAAAGAAGACAATATAATTAGACTTTATCATCATGGAACGATTGGAATAACCGAGATATATATATATATATATATATATATGCAATTATTTTCTGCAATTCTTTATATATTGCTCATCAATTATCTACAGGCTTTGCCGCTTCAATCCTCTACTTTATATTATGTATTAGTTCAATTAGAGGAAATTCTATCTTGATCAACTAAACTCCGATGCATAGTTTGGATTTGATGCAACAATCTTAGCTACACTATCATGTAGCCCTGATCATGGCACTCTTGTGAGAATTAGCTACATAAGGCATATGCATTATTGCATGATTCAGATACATTTAACATGACATGAGCAATCATGACAAAAATACGGTTTTTGCCATTTAAAGAGATGAGATATAGATTAATTGTATGTAATAGTATCCTTTCATTTTGTCTTGATAGTTGGCTATTCATTAAATATTACTGTAACAACAAGAGATGACTGTTACATTTGAAATATTGGAAGAAACTAACAAACTTTCACCCAATAAAGATAAATACTTTATATATATCGAAGTTGAAATTTTCTTGATTGTGTATGTGCATGCTCAAATAGACATAAGCTTTCATTGTGTATGTGCATGTCCGGATGGACAGAAGCTGTCATTGTGTTTAGTGTTCATTACCACATTGGTCTACTATATATTCGGTGAAAGTACCTTTAGATTTGGTACAAAGTCTAAAATCAAGATTTAGAATTGAGGCGGAGCGCCAGTATATCATCCTCTTGGTCTTCATTATTCTCTCGTTTTTGGTTGATTTCTTGCTCGTTATTCCTCCTTGCCATTTCGTCTTCGTCGTCCTCTATTGGGAAAAAGCAATCAATTAAGGTTTGATGGGAATTAGAGTAAAAAAATTGAAATTGTGAAGTGAGTTTGATTCAATGTAGACAAGAGATAATAGACAAGATGACATTACCATATATATTATATATATTATATATATTTGGTACACACCCTATTTTTTTCGTAAAAGTTTCCGCTCTTAAAAAATATGCGGACATTATCTCATTGGACTTTGTCCGGAAAAGATTTTAACGAGATTGCTTATTTCAATGATAATGTATGAGTTCGACCTTCATCGATCACAACTCATGGACAAGAATAATTATATTTTTATACTCAACTATATTTGCTCTTTTTATCTATATTAATTAACTTTATATTATGCATGATTAAGGAGAAATTCATTTTCAGCCGCACTTGGGCTCACCCCAAATTATGAGAAAAGCTTGAGACTTGAGTTAAAATTAAGCTAAGTCAGGGATTTGATCCCCTCCAATAATATAACAAAAAAACCAAAGAATATATCTTTTTCTCTTTTGATCGATGAACATGCTATAGATTAAACATTTGTTTAAATTCCATCACCTTATAATTGATATACGTTATATTCATTTATTGTATCTTCTTGAGGAAACTTGGTACTCTTTTTTTGTCCGGGGTTATATCTCATTGGACTTTATCCGGAAAAGGTTTTAACGAGCGTAGTAAATTTGGCGATCCCTCATCCTTTGTACGTACGATCCTATAATAATCAAACATAACTTTTTAATTGGATACTGAAAACACTACTTGAAAATGTGCCTATTGTACCCATACAAACAAGGGTGTTGGTGACAAAAAATTCCAATTGAACTTAATTTGACTCACCACGGTTGTCAGACTGGATGGTTAACCAATTACGACTGAAATACTTTGTTTGACGTACCGTTGACTCAACCTTTTTTTTTCAGACGTGAAATGCGGGGGAGGGTACCTACAAGAAAATCGTCTCATGTTAAATAGTTCATGTACTATATGTGACAAAAACTCATTTGTTTTAAGTTGAGTCTAGTACGTGGATAATTGGAGATGAAATGTGTTATCTGGCCATTGATCTTCATGTTTAGCCGAGTCGCTTCTTGGGCTGCAAGTAACTCATCCCTAAAGTTGGGCCGTTCATGTTGAGGCCCAACCCAATGCCTCGATGCCGTGTGTCCCTTAATGCCACAAAAGTGACAACACTATGGAATTTTGTTAATTGTGGATAAGGACTCAAATTTTCTTGGGTCTTACCCAATTGGCTGGGATTGCCTAAAATTGATTTATCTATGTAATTTTTTAATTTAATTTTTGTTATGGGATCAAGAGAGAACTAATAATGTAAACCTTAAACTTGTTTATGAGTTATTGCATGTTCAAAAAAGAAAAAGAACATGTTTATGAGTTCGTTATTCATTTGCAATATAATAACCCTCATCTCTACAGACAAATTAGACCACGTCTTCAAAAAATAATCAAATTGGAAGTAGTTTACATATGCAGCATATGTAACCTCTTTAAAATTTCCTTCTTTTTTCTTACATCCCGATATTTTCTCCTTTTTCCGCCATAATTTTGTCCGATAAATGTTTTAAATGAAAATCGAAACTTGAACAAAGTGTTTACAACTTTATAGATACATGTACATAAATTGATATCAATATATTTGAAACAATAAAAATATTAGGTAATGAACATTAAATAATTTTAGAAAATAAAATCATAAAACCATAATTAAAACATACCAAAAAAATAAAATTTGTGCCAAGAACCCATAAAAAATTTGAACTTTCTTTAACAAAAAAAATATTGGACAATTCTTGAGGTGAACCTAAAATTGTTTCAGTCAAAAATTGATTTGAAGATCAATTCTCATATGAAATTATACTCGCTTTTCTTGATCCATATTTGACCCACGTTACAATGTGTTTACATCATCATTAAGTACTAACTAGCTCTTATTCTCATTTGCAAATCGACAATGGTTTACTATTTTCATCAGGATCGGTGTTATGTACTAACTAGCTCTTATTCTCATTTGCAGTATATAGATATATGAACACATATTTTCTGATCAAAATGGTAAACCATTGTCGAACACTCGAACTTGATCTCCTCCTCGATCTATTGCCTTGTAAGGTTTTTCTATGGCTTCCCCGAATTCGAGATCTGATGTGCGCTTCCCAAAGTTTCAAAAATGAGATGGCGACCAAAGATTATGACATGGCCTGCAACTGCGGTTGAGGCTCTATATTCATTGCATTAATTCAGTTTCTTTGACTCCTTAAGCTATTTTTATTTATTAAAATATGATATAAATTCAATATTAGCTAAAGTATAGAGCATTAGTGTTGATATATTTTCAAATTAGCTAACCAAAATAGTTTTTTAGCTACTTTAATTAAAATTTGGTTAAAAAATAGATAGTGTTGCCAAAAATGCTCTTATATATTTCCGTACGTAAGTCGTACGGTTTTTTTCTGGAACAAATAAGTCATATGTTTTGAGGGCTGCATTACATTCAATATACTCCCACAGAAAAATGTTTACAAGAGCAAATAGTAAAGTCTGATAAATACAGAAAACAGAAGGTGAATTATTCATATAGGTAGGTGGCATGGACTAGTTCTCTAATCCTATCTCTTTATACAGCACAAAACAGAACAGCCTATGCAGAGAACCTCAAAAGCCGAGAAACCTCAAGTGGCTGAATCCTCAGTGGAGTTCAACCAGATTGCTAATATATATATACTCCTTCAGCACAGGATATTGAGTATGCACTGCATTCCTTCACTTCATTTAAACCTTTTTGTTTTGTATATATATACCAAGACTTAGAACAAAATAATAGAGAATGCTGCTTCTTCTAGCAAAAACAGAATCAGAAAACCTGACAACAGCCAAAACAATAAAATTACTGAACCTGACTAGAAAAGAGCAAATGCCAGAGCACTTACACTTGTACTGTTGTACATTTTGTTTTACTCAACTTTCAAGAACTAAGGGATGAAACTCCACACGACATTACGCAAGAATCTAAAAATAGTCATTTTTATAAAGAAAAAGCAATGCGAAAATAAATAAAGTTCTCAAGTTTTTCCAATGACGTCATAGTCATCACTGGAAGTCTCTTTGGAATTCTTTTATCGCATTTTCATTAGATATTCTAACTTATACCTTACAAGCCTAAAATTCCTTCTATTATGAATCTAGCTTGAGGCAGTCGAAGAGAACACTGAGATAAGTAAGGTGTTAAACAGCGATGTTGCTACCATTTCATATCTTTACCGGGATAGGCCCGAAGTAGCTCACTATCACCGGGAGCAGCCTCCTTGTAGCCCTATAACTGACTCGGTAGGGCTCCCCTACCGAGAACATAATCTCTGCAACGCCTGATTAGCGGTAATTTACCGAGGTCATTAAATTTATTACCTAAATTCCTAACAATTGTCGTTGTAAAGTATAATGGGAAATAAAGGTTTTTCCCACAGAAGATTGTTATATTTACTTTTTAATGTCACGAAAAATTAAATTAAATAAAGAATTATATTTACAAGTATAAAGAATAAAGAATATATATATATACAAAATTAAATGAACTATACAGTATTGTTTCTATTTACAAAAATATACATTATATACAAAAGTATTTTTGGGGGTTTTGATAATTTTGAAAACAATAAAAGGAAATATTTTTGGATTTTTATTATTTTTGAAAACAAGAAACACACACAAATATTGATTTCTCCAAGTCATATGATCGAAACTAACATTGTGAAATATTAGAAAGCTAATTATTTCCCAATTAGACTTCTCTCTGAAAATTAACCTAAGTGAAAGCACCTAGATCAATCAATTAAACATGCCATCTTAGTCTAGAAAGCTAGCTAGTCAATCCATGTTCAAAGCATCGAAAAGAATCGTTAATTCAAGTGCACAACCTAGTATGGAAAAGTCCATCTATTTGCAATCCTTTTTAATTGATTCCGACCTTTGTCCAAAGCCTTTACTACTTGTGAATTAGGTTTCCAAAACTATTAGGTGAATCGGATTCCTAACTCTAGCTCCAATTACATGTAAACATCATAAGTGTCGACCCCTATAACATAAACATATAAAAGTTTTCCGTAAAACAGAATCAAATAAACAATCACAAAAGCAACTTAGAAAAATCAAATCACAATTATTATGCAAAAATAGAAAATAAACAAATATTTACACAATAACATTTCCCAAAATTATTCACGAATAGTTAATTAAACAAAAATAAATTATAATAAATAAACGAGTTTGGGAAAAATGTTACTGTTGTGTCCATGAAAATGGACACTGTCTGGCAGGCGAAGGTGGCAGACTCAGCTATAGAAATCGAACATGTAACTTTGGATGTGGCGGGTGCACTTAGCAAATTCAGATTGGGCCTCCGGGTGTAGAAAGCAGATTGGGCATTGGGCTGGTCAAACAGTCAAAGGCCCAAGTGACTTATTTTGCTGTGAAATTCCGGAAATGGCCCCTTGATCCTTCTTTTCTTTCTTTCTGGCCCTTGGCCTTTTTGGTCATTTCCTCTTGTTCCTTTCTCCCCCATCTTTTCTTTCTTTTCTCCTTCTTTCCCGTGCGTGTTTCTTTCTCTTTCAGCTTTGACTTTTCAACCCAAACTTGTTTATTCTCTTCTCAACAGCCCGTGTTTTGCTTATGGTTCCTTTCTTTCTTCCTCATCTTCTTTTCTTCCCTGCTTTCTTTTTTTCTTGCTGTAGGTTGCAGCGTGGGGGATGAGCGGCGCCGGAAAGTGAGCTGCTGCAGGAGGCGTGGATTTCCGAGCTGGATCGGTGTGGTGATGCTTCACGGCTGGGCTCGTCGCAATCGGAGATGGAGGAGCACGGCAGCAGCGAGCTGGGCTCTGAAATTGAGGCGGCTTGAGGAGCGGCCTGGTGAGGACAGAGAGCAGAGGAGCCAAGCACGGGCATGGCTGGGCACGGCGAAGGTTGTTGCCGGCGTAGAAGGCGTGAACATGGCAGTGGCTCTGCAAACTGAAATTTAGC
Source organism: Rubus idaeus (assembly GCA_030142095.1). Classification (NCBI taxonomy): domain Eukaryota; kingdom Viridiplantae; phylum Streptophyta; class Magnoliopsida; order Rosales; family Rosaceae; genus Rubus; species Rubus idaeus. Next base: position 21,681,677 of record CM057968.1, on the reverse strand, counting down.
ACAAGATTAATTAATTCATGGGTGATTTGAATTTGTGTGAATTGAACAAAGAATAGAGAGAATTTAGAGAGATGCCGGCTTGGGCTTGCTGCAATTTAGCACGGGATCGGTGCCGGCGTTGGTTTTGCTGGAATGGGCAGGAGCTCATCTTGGGAATTTGGTGGATTGAGAACTCTTGAAGTGATGAGTCTGCTGATTGTGTATGCCCAAAGAGGTTGGGTGCTGCCATGGTGAATTGGGAATTTGCAGCTGCGTTTGTGATTTGCAGGTGATGAATTCAGCTGTAATTGAAGCTGTGATTGATGTGAAGGCTCGGGTTTGAGCTTAAATAGGAGAGGAAGATGGGAGCTGGTGGTGTTGGTAAGGTGGAAGAAGGTTGGTGAAGTGGAACGGTGGTGGAGGTGGAGTAATGGACTGTAGTGGTGGTGGAATTTTGGTGGAGGTGGTAGGTGAAGTGGGAGGCTTGGTTGGTGAAGCTACCAGCCAAGGGTGGCTCGGTGGAGATGGTGACTGTAACAAAAATCCAAAACAAAAACAAATACAAAATAAAACAACACATAAACAAACAAATGCACATAAATATAAAAATAAAAATAAATATAAAATATAAACATAAATATAAAAATAAATATAAATATAAACATGGGAAAATAAAATGGAGATTTAATTTGAGTTTCGCCACCGCGTGTGGTGGTTGCGCCGCCTTATGTGGTGGTTCGCCGACAAAATTGTCGGGATTCGGAACGGTTTCCGAAATCTTCGTACATTATTTTATTCCACAAATGAAAGTCACGGTTGACTTTCCGATTTACGCTGAAGACCTCCAAAATGCACCTATTCTGTGCAGATAAACATTTTCCTGGTATTTTCCCTAAAAACACGAAAACAAATATTAAACAAACAATTAAGCTTTCGAAATAGCAAAATCCAGTAATTAAAGGCACTTTGTGAACGTATTTTACGTTCACATCACACCCCTACACTTGAACTATTGCTAGTCCTCTAGCAAACACAGAACAAAACATCACAAAACAGAAAAGGAAACACAAAACAGACGGTCTTTCCAACCATAATCCTCAGCGAGTTCGAAAAAATTATAATCAAGAGAGTAAGAATTATATACCAAGGTTAAAGAATTTGCTAAGCATTTAATATGTACATCTCATTTATGCTCGGGTGTGTGTGTGAAAACCAAATGTACAATTAATGTCAAGCAATCCAATAGGCACATATGAACAACATTAACCACTAAACCTCACAAGATTCACTAAATATTTCCGCTCAGTGTTTAGGGTTAAGTGTTTACTCTCAAAACAATTACACAAGTAGTGTTCCCATATGCTTGCTCATTAACCAACTCTCTACAATTAATCCACAAATCATTAAATCATAAGGACTTTCAGGTGAAACAGGGACCAAAGGATGAATGGTAAATGGTGAATGGTAAATGGTGTGAAAGGACTCGAAATGGAAAATGTTTCACATGTTTGCAAGACAAGTCAACGACTTTGAAACTCATACCTATGCTAAACCCGAAACAACTCCAACCTTTTATTGAAAATAAAACAAGAAAATAAAATAACTCTATTTTTGTGGTATTTTTTTTTTTCTTTTTCTTTTCCACATTTTTTTTTTTTTTTTTTTTTCTTTTTTCTTTTTTTTTTTTTTTTTTTTTCTTTGAGGAATTTCATTCCTTCTTTTTATTTCTGAATTTTTTTTTTCTATCTTTGAACAAATACAACAAAATAAATACACCCCCACACTTGCCTTTTGGTATACTACCATACAAATCCGAAGCATAAAACATAAGAAGTCACTATCATCGTCTTGCAAACACAGTAAAACAATGGTGAAATGGTGTGGGTGAACAAAAGAAACGGCTAATGAGTGATCAGTTCAAAAGGGGATTCCTAAAGTTCGTGTTTAAATGGATGGTGAATATTTTGGCCATGGTGCTCAACTAATGCCTTACTCATTTCTAATTCATTACAGATTAACAAAAAGTTTCGAGAGGTCTCTGAGCAAGTTCTAGGTTCAAAAACTTATGAATTGTGCACACATGAAGAACGAGTAAATGTATGAATAATGCATACATGTGAATATACAATAGGCTCAAATCCTCACATTTTCTGGGTATGCATGACAATGTAAATTCAAATGTGCTTCTCGGATTGCAATCAATTAATCGAAACAGGTTATGTGAACATGAAATTTCGAGCAATCACAAGTTATGCATATTAAATCCAAAGCAAACTACGCAAAGCCTTGACATATAAGAAACATTCTCAAAATCATAACAATTAAACTCAATTCATCATCGGGATTGGAAAGAATACAACACACAAACAGAAGCAAATATTTTTGTAATTTTTCAGATTTTTTGATTTTTTTGATTTTTTTCAATTTACGTAACAATACGTGACCACAGTGACTTACTAAGTGCAATGGTAGGTTCAACGCTACCAAGGGAGTAAGTATGATTTAGTCGATATACCGTTACAGTAGAAAACGAAAACAAGTAAATTATTTTTTTGAATTTTTTTTTTTGAATTTTTTTCTTTTCTTTTCAAATAAACCTTCCCCCCACACTTGAATTAAACATTGTCCTCAATGTTGACAAATATTTCACGAAAATGAATAATTCAAGCATGGTTATTGAATTTAAACACACAAACAGAAGTAAACACACAACATATATACAAATGAAAAACAAATAAGTTAAAGAAAAACTCCCCCTTGAAGATCGTAAAGCTCCTCCCGAAGCAAGTCACCAACAGTCACAAACAAGGCTAGCAGGGCCTTGCATCCAACGTTTGCTCCTTAGTTGACTGCGGTTCTGATCCTTTGAAGTGTGTCCTGGACAAGGGTAGTTGCCGACTCCACGGCAGACTTGGCTGATGTAGCCCTCACTGAGATCTGGAACACCATAGTCAGTAGTGTTCCGTCAAGAATGGCTCCGGATACGTTAGGCAGAATGGAGAAGCCTGAAGACATAAGCGGAAATGGCTCCGGTTGAACTCCATATAGCAAACACTGGAGAATGGAATGGTTAATCGGCGCATATATCACAGACGACCCCGTTGCATCGGTGCAACACTCCTGAAGGATGAGGAAGTCGTTGTGACTATCTATGGCGAGCACCGAAATCTGGTTCCGCGGGTCAAGACCGATGGTGAAATTTGCTAACACACGCACCGAGCTGTCCATCGACATACTATCCCACATTGGTCTAGTCTGAACGTCTTTGAGGAACTCAAAGATCCTGGTGTGATGGGAGAGATGAATGACGGAACAACCAGCAGTACGATTGACTCCAGGGGGCTTGCTTGGATCACCCCTGCGCTTGTTGGTCCTGACCTCCATTCGAGTGTCTCTTGTTCGGTTCGAACAAGTCCAGTGGTGATATGTGGAGTTGCTGATATCGTTGAAGAAACAGATTGTCATCTGTTTTGCCATTTCCGCCAAGCCTCTTCTTCCTTCAAGAGAAATAATCGAGTCACCGGGTGAAGAGTGTATACCTGTGGCGCACATGTAGCGCTCGGCTTGTCGTTGGAGGGTTGAGATCCAACGCTTTGCACCAAAAGCGAACCCTGAATGAACAAACGGTTCGAAACTGGCCTTCATCTCTTTCTCGCGTACATCCACGTGCTCCACCCAAGTGACTAAGGAAGATCCATTATGAAGATCACGTATCAGGCATCCGGAGGGACGTTTTCGGCAAATCGATCTCACGGAAGGCTTCGGATTGGAACGCAATTCATCCACGGAGACATCCACGACGATCCAACTTCCATCTAGTTGTAGGTGGGAGTACCTAACAAACTGGACTTCACGAGTCGAAACGATGTTAGATGGCACAAGAAACTCGGCCGACATCACTTGCTTCTGCTCCTCGTAGCCTACTGCGTTGTCGGAGGGTAGGATCTCCAACGTTTTGGCATTTGTGATCATGCTACAGAAGGCGGGCAACCATCGACCAACATCCATTAAGATCTCAACGATGGTGGTCGGATAAAGATGGATGGTTGCCGAGTGTCTCGACGATTCGGCTTTGAAGTACGATGCAGGTTCAGCTCGTTGAAACACTCGCAAGTACTCGGCCCTATGAAGAGTCTCGGGATGAATAGACGTGTCGGGAGTCGGTGAAGTTATCCACAAAGGAAATCCGGCAGTGGCCATGAGCAGGAGCTCGTGTTTGGCCTTATGGACGATATCCGAGATCAAGTCGGTGTGGACTCCGACAAGATCATGAGCAGGTGCGGGATGGGTATCAGATGGCAAGGGTACGGATGGGCGCTCGACTAAGGTAGGCATGAGGCTCCGCACATCCCGTCTCAAGTGGTCCATGTCGATGGAATCGTCGGACAACTCGAGAATAGGCTCTTGTTGTTGAGGAACAACTTCGAGCCTTCGCCGTGGCACATCTGAGTGCGGAACAGGACCTCCGCAATTGGGACATATGCCGCTGTGGAGAGCATCGACGAGTCTTTGATTTTGAAGTTGAAGCCCCTCGTTCTTGCTCACCAACTGATCGTTTCTTTTCTCTAGCTCGGCAATACGCTGCTCAGCCGTCACGATACCGAACTTCTTCCTATTTCTCGACCCCCAATAATAGACTTGGTCCTCCTCAAGTCCGATTTTCGGACCAAATCGTTCTCGTTGTGGCTTGGTGGGGTGAGAATACACCGCAAAGAAAGCCGCCAGTGCATCTCTCTGAGCTTGGGTGTATTTGTGTCTCGGAAGTCTCCTATAGACAGGAGCGGCTTCCGGCTCAATAGGTGGATCAGCAACCATGATTGGTGCTTGGGGTAGTGGTTGTGGTTGTGGCAGTGGCTCGGTCGGCATGCTAGCATCGGCGCTATTGAGCATGCTCGGTGGAATTATTTCAGCCAAGTCTTCAAAGATCGGGTTCTCTGAAGGACCTGCCTGAAACAAATCGCTGAAAGAATTAACTCTCTTGGCCATTTCTGGGTTGGGAAGGGAGGATAACTTTCTGGGAATTAGGGAGGTTTCTGGGAAAACTGAACAACACGAAGAACACACGAGAGAGAAAACGAGAGAGAGAGTGAGAGAGACTAAGGGAAAACGCGTGCAATGACCTAAGGCACTAACGCAAATCGAAGGGAAGGGAAACGAACGGACGGACGCGTGTCCAAAGTCGAGGACAGAGATCCGTAAATCACGGATCAAGCGACGAAAGTCGCAAAGGGAATAGTGAACACGCACGTCGATTTATTAAACAATTCGGCCGACGCAAAAGTCGTGCGTCGGCCCAATCAGAATTTTTTTTTGATTTTCGGTTTTTTATTTTTTTATTTTTTTAATACTTTACGAAAAATCGTAAAGTGAACAGTGAAAATGCGTCGCACACGCGCTTGCCGACACTCTAAACGGGCTTGGGCCATCGAAATGGTCTGGGCCTTAAAGTGGGCCTCGGGCCAAAGAAATCTCCGGCCCATTATTGGTGGGCTTAACTAATGGGCCTAAAAACGAACAGGCCCGACACACTAATGGGCTTGGGTTACGGGTTTTGGGATTCGTGAATGACACGAGCCCAATGGGCTAAAATTTTATTTTATTTTTTAATTTTTTTAATTTACGAAACCTAAAACCCTAACCAATCACACAAACGAATGGGCCTAAGGCCCAATAACAAATAACTACAACAAGCCCGAAAATAAAACACACAGTAATTATAAATAGTAAAAAGAAATAATTACAAAACAGTAAAACAAAAGCAAACACTCTTTTTTTTTTTTTTTTATTATTTACAATTACAAATTTTCTATTTTTTATTTTTTATTTTTTTAAATAAATAACGAGAGTGAAAAGAAAACTTACCTTTTTACTCCCGAGGAAACCGAAAATCACCAACAAGACATCAACCTCAAGGTTTTTCAACCTTGACTTCCTAAACGTATGCTCCGATGTATGTGGTAAAATTTTCGATAAACCCGGATTATTTCCTATACAAAATAAAAAGGTTAGTAATAAATTTACAAAATAAAAAACAAAATATTTACAAAGTTAAAAAGAATGTCACAAATTATCTATACAAAATGAATGAATAAAATTTCCCATGTCTAAGTATATTCCTATGTCTACGTATATTTTATTTACACAATACACTTACGTGTACAAAAATATTTTCCTTTGTCTAAATATAGTTGAAAAAAGTGAAAGTTGATTCCAAGCGGTAACTCAAGGTGGACTTACGGCCTAGGTGCAATGCCTTGACTTAAATGACTTTCCGTGTTTTCGAAGGCGAATGGCCAGATCATATGAGAATAAGCGAGGGGCAGGATTCATTTGGTGGACTACGGAGGCAAGCCCCTATCGACTTTCGTCTGTCTATAGTCCTCTGAATCCAAAACCTGTCACCCAGGGTCTCGACCTAGACACCATCCATGTGCCCCTTACTCAGTTGAGAAAGCACTTAAGTGTTCGACAATTCTCCAAGTGTTAATAAAGGCCGCCCTCAACCTCAAATAACCTTACGGTAAAAATGAAGGGTTTAGGCCAATATTAACAAAAGGACCTTACCTAATCCATTCAAGTTACAACTCACAACAACAAAAAATAATCAACTATATAAAGGACACCTAAATAAATTACTAAGTGTAACAAAATATAAACAAGTATAATTAGTGAGTATAAATAAAATTAACAAGTATTATTTACAAATAGTAAAAAGTAAAAAGTCAACAGTCAATAGTAAAAGTCAACAGTCAAAAGTAAAAAGTCAACAGTCAATAGTAAAAAGTAAATAGTCAATAGTAAAAAGTAAATAGTAAAAAACAATCCCCGGCGAGCCGGCGCCAAAATGATTAGCGGTAATTTACCGAGGTCATTAAATTTATTACCTAAATTCCTAACAATTGTCGTTGTAAAGTATAATGGGAAATAAAGGTTTTTCCCACAGAAGATTGTTATATTTACTTTTTAATGTCACGAAAAATTAAATTAAATAAAGAATTATATTTACAAGTATAAAGAATAAAGAATATATATATATACAAAATTAAATGAACTATACAGTATTGTTTCTATTTACAAAAATATACATTATATACAAAAGTATTTTTGGGGGTTTTGATAATTTTGAAAACAATAAAAGGAAATATTTTTGGATTTTTATTATTTTTGAAAACAAGAAACACACACAAATATTGATTTCTCCAAGTCATATGATCGAAACTAACATTGTGAAATATTAGAAAGCTAATTATTTCCCAATTAGACTTCTCTCTGAAAATTAACCTAAGTGAAAGCACCTAGATCAATCAATTAAACATGCCATCTTAGTCTAGAAAGCTAGCTAGTCAATCCATGTTCAAAGCATCGAAAAGAATCGTTAATTCAAGTGCACAACCTAGTATGGAAAAGTCCATCTATTTGCAATCCTTTTTAATTGATTCCGACCTTTGTCCAAAGCCTTTACTACTTGTGAATTAGGTTTCCAAAACTATTAGGTGAATCGGATTCCTAACTCTAGCTCCAATTACATGTAAACATCATAAGTGTCGACCCCTATAACATAAACATATAAAAGTTTTCCGTAAAACAGAATCAAATAAACAATCACAAAAGCAACTTAGAAAAATCAAATCACAATTATTATGCAAAAATAGAAAATAAACAAATATTTACACAATAACATTTCCCAAAATTATTCACGAATAGTTAATTAAACAAAAATAAATTATAATAAATAAACGAGTTTGGGAAAAATGTTACTGTTGTGTCCATGAAAATGGACACTGTCTGGCAGGCGAAGGTGGCAGACTCAGCTATAGAAATCGAACATGTAACTTTGGATGTGGCGGGTGCACTTAGCAAATTCAGATTGGGCCTCCGGGTGTAGAAAGCAGATTGGGCATTGGGCTGGTCAAACAGTCAAAGGCCCAAGTGACTTATTTTGCTGTGAAATTCCGGAAATGGCCCCTTGATCCTTCTTTTCTTTCTTTCTGGCCCTTGGCCTTTTTGGTCATTTCCTCTTGTTCCTTTCTCCCCCATCTTTTCTTTCTTTTCTCCTTCTTTCCCGTGCGTGTTTCTTTCTCTTTCAGCTTTGACTTTTCAACCCAAACTTGTTTATTCTCTTCTCAACAGCCCGTGTTTTGCTTATGGTTCCTTTCTTTCTTCCTCATCTTCTTTTCTTCCCTGCTTTCTTTTTTTCTTGCTGTAGGTTGCAGCGTGGGGGATGAGCGGCGCCGGAAAGTGAGCTGCTGCAGGAGGCGTGGATTTCCGAGCTGGATCGGTGTGGTGATGCTTCACGGCTGGGCTCGTCGCAATCGGAGATGGAGGAGCACGGCAGCAGCGAGCTGGGCTCTGAAATTGAGGCGGCTTGAGGAGCGGCCTGGTGAGGACAGAGAGCAGAGGAGCCAAGCACGGGCATGGCTGGGCACGGCGAAGGTTGTTGCCGGCGTAGAAGGCGTGAACATGGCAGTGGCTCTGCAAACTGAAATTTAGCACAAGATTAATTAATTCATGGGTGATTTGAATTTGTGTGAATTGAACAAAGAATAGAGAGAATTTAGAGAGATGCCGGCTTGGGCTTGCTGCAATTTAGCACGGGATCGGTGCCGGCGTTGGTTTTGCTGGAATGGGCAGGAGCTCATCTTGGGAATTTGGTGGATTGAGAACTCTTGAAGTGATGAGTCTGCTGATTGTGTATGCCCAAAGAGGTTGGGTGCTGCCATGGTGAATTGGGAATTTGCAGCTGCGTTTGTGATTTGCAGGTGATGAATTCAGCTGTAATTGAAGCTGTGATTGATGTGAAGGCTCGGGTTTGAGCTTAAATAGGAGAGGAAGATGGGAGCTGGTGGTGTTGGTAAGGTGGAAGAAGGTTGGTGAAGTGGAACGGTGGTGGAGGTGGAGTAATGGACTGTAGTGGTGGTGGAATTTTGGTGGAGGTGGTAGGTGAAGTGGGAGGCTTGGTTGGTGAAGCTACCAGCCAAGGGTGGCTCGGTGGAGATGGTGACTGTAACAAAAATCCAAAACAAAAACAAATACAAAATAAAACAACACATAAACAAACAAATGCACATAAATATAAAAATAAAAATAAATATAAAATATAAACATAAATATAAAAATAAATATAAATATAAACATGGGAAAATAAAATGGAGATTTAATTTGAGTTTCGCCACCGCGTGTGGTGGTTGCGCCGCCTTATGTGGTGGTTCGCCGACAAAATTGTCGGGATTCGGAACGGTTTCCGAAATCTTCGTACATTATTTTATTCCACAAATGAAAGTCACGGTTGACTTTCCGATTTACGCTGAAGACCTCCAAAATGCACCTATTCTGTGCAGATAAACATTTTCCTGGTATTTTCCCTAAAAACACGAAAACAAATATTAAACAAACAATTAAGCTTTCGAAATAGCAAAATCCAGTAATTAAAGGCACTTTGTGAACGTATTTTACGTTCACATCACCGCCCCCGGCCTCCCCCGCGCGGGGGGGGCCCCCCCCCCCCCCCCCCCCCCCGCCGCGCCCCCCGCCCCCCCCCCCCCCCCACACCATCCTCTCCACTATTACGGAGATTCCCCCTCACGTCCGGGTTGCCCGCCCCCCGCGCCCCCCGCCGCCCCCCCCTCCCCCCCCCCCTCTCGTAAGACCAGGCGGGTGTACCGACCACAAGCTCTCCCCCGGCTCCGCATGGACGTCTCCCGACCAGTACCGGTGTGGCCGCCCCCACGGCACGGCACGGCCGGCGGCACACGTGCTTGTCCACTACCTCACGATCGCACTAAGTCGCGAGCCCACGCCGCACTAGGTGCCGCCGTCCCTCGATGCGCACATCGAGGTAGTGGACCGAGAGAATATTCCTCGTGTCGGGGGATGTCCCCCACGCCGGGGAAGCTTGTCTCCGACCTCACCTCATATATAAGGAGTCCTCACTCCTTATTCGAGGTACGTTCTGTCCGAATCCCAAACCCCTCGCTCTCCAACACCAATCGGTACTAACTTGAGCGTCGGAGGGTCTTCGGTCGATACACACCGACCCCCCCGACCAATCTTGTGCTTTCGGGTACCCGCACACGGCCACTACGGCAGTTGGGAAACGGCGAAACATTTGGCGCCGTCCGTGGGAACAATTCCACCACTTCATAACCAAAGCATACTCACCCCGTGAGGTGTTCTACCGCCAAGCAATGACAAAATCGGCTAGCGATGGCTCACGCCCAACGAGGCAAACCAAGAAATCCAAATCTCGCGAAGGAAACCATGACCATCGCCGGCCCGGGACCCCTTCCCGAAGACATACCGGCGGCGGTCCACTCTACCGAGTCGGAGACCCCCGAGTCCCATCAGGCCGAGCCCTCGCGGTGGCGAGGCTCGAGGCCATGATCCGAGAACTCCGGGAGAGCAATGAGCGATCGCGCCGCGATCGGCTCGGCGCTCAGCAGGCTAGTGCACGGGAAATCGCCCGCCGAAGGAGCGCTTCACCCGGGAGGCCGACCCCGGCCAATCGGTGTCGGCACCACTCCCGAGAGTTGACACCCCTCTCGCGACCGAGGCACCGAGTACCGAAAGGCGGGCCGGGCCCCTACCGACTCCCCCGGTCTCGTTCCTTGACGCCGAGGGTGTGGTCCACTCCGCGGACGAGGGGGATACCGACGAGGATCGCGACACCCTCCATGAAGAGCCCCGTTACCGCCGTCCCTAGGCCACGGGTGGAGGAAGACACACCGACCAGCCTCTTCCGAGAGCCGAACGACCGTCTCGGGAAGGTCGAGACCGGTACCGCCGGGAGCGTGTCTAGCCTCGGCATGGCCAAGAAACCCATCGGTCCCTTCACCGGGAGGATCTATAACCACAACCGGACTTCAAGAATCCGAAGTTGGATCCTTACACCGGCAAGGAAGACCCGGTGATGCACGTGACCGCTTTCCATCGCCTACAACGGCAGGGGCTACACCGATGAGGACCGGTGCCATGCCTTTGTCAATACTCCGACCCGGGAGGCCATGCGTGGTTCTATCAACTAGAGCCGGAGTCCATCGACGCCTACGAACACCGGTCAAGGCCTTCACCACCGAGTATGCCACCAAGTCCGGCTTCTTCTACTCGGTAGGGGAGCTCACCGGCTTCCAGCGGACCGCGGGCGAACGGTTGGGCCGACTACATGGAGCGGTTCAAAGCTGCCTACCGCCGCAATACCAAGGATGACATCCGTGCGGCCCGATCTTCGGGATGGCCTGGAACCGGGAGAGTTCCTCGTGGAACGAACTCCACAAGCACGGTATTCACCTATACCGAGCTCACGAGCAGAACCGGCCCAGTACGCCCGTAGCTACTATCCGACCTACGAGAGGAAGTCCCACCTCAATGAAATGCACAAAGGCAAGAAGGCCTCCACGGTGATCGTGGACCCTACCGGGGATAAACGCAGGCAAGAGCAAACCAAGCACGCCCAAGGTCGAAGAACCTAGGCAAGATAACAAGCACAACCGGGCAACAACTACGGGGAAACAACCGGAACAATAACCGGGGGAACCAGAATAACAATCAACGGTATGATCCTCCCCATCGGGAGCAGAATCACCAATACCAAGGCCCCCAGAACAACCAATATCGACCGGTATATCAGGTTGACTCCGGCCACAGCGAGCCGGGAGTACCGCCCTACTTCAGTCAACAAAGCCAGGGGCAGAGCTCCGGCTAGTCAGCCCCGAGCGCACCCCCGGCTTACCAGGGTGGATGGCCGTGCACCCCGGCTACCGGCGTAAACCAGATAAACACTCCAAGCCACGGCTGGACTGAAACCGGGTACAACCAGTACCCCAAGAAAAAGAATTCTTGGAAGCAAAACCGGTCCAAGAAATCCAACCGGCAGGACCTTGCCGATGATAGCCTACCGGTGTGCACCGTGTTCAACAAACCAATGGAGGACATCTACAAGGAGAACCCCCAGCTCTTCCCTCAGCCGTGGAAGAGACCACCGTATGCTGACAACCGGGTCAACACCGGTAAATTCTGCACCCACCATCAGTCCGGTACTCATGATACCGAGGAGTGCCAAGCCCTGAGGGATGTTGCCGAACAGTTGCACCGAGATGGGAAACTCACCCAGTATGTTGGCCAAGCCCCTCAAGGGTACCGAAAGGAAATTTTCACCATAAGTGGAGGCCCTACTCTTTTCGGTACCACTCGCTCCGAACACAGATCCCATGTGAAGGAGGCTAAGCAGCACCTGCAATGCTTCTCGGTACAGTCTGCGCCGGTGCAGAAGAGGCAGAAACGGGAACCTTGGAACATAGGGTTCTCCAGTGAGGAGGAAACCGGCATCGTGACCCCCCACGATGACCCACTCGTGATATCCGCCAAGGTCCATACCGACCTGATGCACAAGGTACTGGTCGACGGTGGCAGCTCTGCCAATGTTATCTTCAAGAGTGCCTACCTCAAGTTGGACCTACCCCTCGAGAACATCTCAAGGACGGTAAACCCACTCATCAGCTTCTCGGGAGACCTCGTCCAACCCCTCGGTAGCGTTTGGCTCAACGTCGAGGTCGGACAGTACCCCCGGTCCCAGAAGGTATCGGCCCACATGCTGGTAGTGGATTGTGAATCCTCCTACAACTTCATCCTCGGTAGACCCATCCTCTGCCAAATCAGGGCTTGCGTGTGCTACCACCTACTCATGCTGAAGTTCCCTACTCCTGCCGGAGTTGCTTCTATCAGGGGAAGTCAGCCCATGGCCCGGTCCTGCTACGCCCAAGAGACAAAGCCACGACAGCCCTACCGGGACGTGTGCAGCGTCGCACCCAGTAATAACGCGGCAGCGGCGGACCGGCCAGATGATCCCCGGGAAGGAGCGGTAGTCATACAGGGGAAGCCCCACGAGGAGGTAGAACAGATTGCTTTGTTCCCTGAACAGCCTGACAGGGTAGTCAAGATTGGTACCGGCCTACCGGTCGCCCTGCGTACCGACTTGATCAAGCTCCTCAAGGACAACGCCTCGGTGTTCGCTTGGTCCTACGCCGATATGCCCGGTATCTCTACCGCAACCATCTCCCATAAGCTTGGGATCGATCCTGCCTACCGGCCGGTACGGCAGAAGAGGCGCGTCGGGGACCAAGAACGGTACGAAGCAATGAAGACTGAGGTCGACAAACTGTTGAGTATCGGTTTCATCCGGGAAGTTCAATACCCCCGATGGCTAGCCAACCCGGTACTAGTGAAGAAACCCAACGGGAAGTGGCGAATGTGCATCGACTTCACCGATCTCAACAAGGCATGTCCCAAGGACAGCTTCCCTCTACCGAGGATCGAGCAGCTTGTCAACTCCACCGCTGGTCACGAGGCCCCGAGCTTCATGGATGCCTATTCAGGGCTACAACCGGATCAAGCCGGATCCCGAGGACCAGGAGCACACCTCCTTCATGACCGACCAAGGTCTATACCGCTACAAGCTCCCGCCCTTCGGATTGAAAAATGTCGGGGCCACCTATCAACGGTTGGTCAACCGCATGTTCTCCAGCAGATCGGGAAGACCATGGAGGTGTACGTGGATGACATGCTCGTCAAGAGCTTAAAGAAAAACGACCACCTTACCGACCTACGGAGACATTCTCCATCCTCCGAGACTATGGGATGAAGCTCAATCCCGAGAAGTGCGTCTTCTGCGTAGGCGAAGGAAAATTCCTTGGCTTCATGGTCGCCCACGGGGTATCGAGGCCAATCCCGAGAAGATCAGAGCGATCCTGGACTTGGAATCTCCCAAAACCTTCAAGGATGTCCAGAGCCTTAACGGTAGGATCGCGGCTCTCTCCCGGTTCATATCACGGTCCACCGACCGGTGTGCCCCATTCTTCAAAATTTTGAAAACCGGGAAGAAGTTCGAGGGCTGGACCACCGAGTGCGAGCAAGCCTTTGCTGCATTAAAGGAATATCTCGGCAGCAAAGACCACTTCTCGAGCGGACCGGTACTAGGCGAACCTCTCTTCCTGTACCTATCGGTATCAAGAACTGTTGTAAGCTCGATCCTAGTCAGGAGCCACAACAAGGAGGACCTACCGGTAGACTACACAAGCAAATCTTTCGTGGATACCGAAACTCGGTACCCCGAAATCGAGCAACTCATCCTCGCACTCATGATCTCGGCCGAAGGCTTCGCCCATACTTCCGAGCACACCCCATTGTGGTGCTTACCGATCACCCACTCGGGTTGATCCTGCAAAAGCCGAGGCATCCGGCGGACTCATGAAGTGGAGCATCGAGCTCGCCGAGTTCGATATCACCTACCGACCTCGACCGGCAATTAAGGCACATGTACCGGCCGACTTTGTCTCGAATTCACCTCTCGTGCAGTCCACACCCACATCGGTAGAGGGAGCCGGCTCGGCCAAGACGGCCCGAGCCACCGGCGAGGAAACACAGGTTGATCCCGCACTACCGATCCGGCAATTATATGTGGACGGTGCCTCGAACGCCCACGGTAGCGGGGCAGGACTCATCCTTATCACCCCTCACACCGGTAGTCTCGACACATCTCGGCTCGAGAGTGCTCTCCGGTTCAACTTCAAAGCTTCCAACAACGAGGCCGAGTACGAAGCACTCCCGGCCGGCCTTCGGCCGGCCCGCACATGGGAGCCCGGCGGCTCCAAGTCTTCAGCGACTCGCAACTCATTGTCAACCAGGTCTCGGGGACTACCAGGCCAAAGATCCCATCATGTCTCGGTACAGAATTTTGGCGAAAGAACTCACTGCCGGTTTCTCATGCTTCAAGCTAACGAAGGTACCGAGAGAAGAAAATCAAAGGGCTGACGCCTTGGCCAGAATAGCCTCCGCTATTGACCCCAACCCCGGCAACTCGGTACCCATCGACACGTCGGAAACACGCAGCACCGAGACAAGTGCCCACCGAGGTAAATCACTTACGTCCGGAGGAGGCGAACTGGATGACACCAATCCTCGAGTACTTGCGTGATGGCTCCCTCCCGAGAGATAATGATGAGGCCAAGAAAATAAGATTCTGGTCCTCCCGGTACCTCATCATTAACAGCCATCTCTACCGACGAGCTCACTCCTTACCATACCTACGATGCCTCGGACCGGCCGAGTCTCGATACGCCGTCAGGGAGGTACACGAGGGCATCTGTGGCAACCACCCGGGAGGAAGAGCATTGGCCCACAAACTCATCCGCCTTGGTTACTTCTGGCCAACACTCCTCCGGGACTCTCTCTCTCATTCACAAGGCAATGCAAATCCTGCCAGTTCAACGCACCAAACGTACCAAAACCGTCCCAGCCACTGGAGACGATGGTCAACCCATGTCCCTTCGCCCAGTGGGGAATCGACTTAATCGGGCCCATGCCCAAGGGTACCGGTGGTGTTGAACACGTGGTAGTCGCCACCGACTACTCCACCAAGTGGACAGAGGCCAAGGCCCTTAAGTCAATCACTTCCCGGCAAGTACAGTCCTTCATTTGGGAAAACATCATATGTCGCTTCGGTATCCCTCAAGTCATTATCACCGACAACGGTAAACAATTTGACCCTGAATCCTTCAGGAAATTCTGCTGGGAGAAGGGCATCACCCTTTTCTTCGCATCGGTGGCCCAGCCGTAGACCAACGGTCAGGTGGAGGCAGTCAATAAAATCCTGAAGAGAACCATGAGGACCAAGCTCGGTGACAAGAAAGGCGCATGGCCCGAACTGCTATCGGAGGTTCTATGGGCGTACCGCACCTCGTACAAGGCTGCCACCGGCGAGACGCCATTTTCCCTTGCTTTCGGTGCAGAAGCCGTGGTACCGGTTGAAATCAATTCCACAACACACCGTATCGACACATACGATCCAAATGAAAATGAAGAACAGTTGTGCCTCAACCGGGACCTACTCGAGGAACGTCGGGAACAAGCCAACCTCCGGAATGTAGAACACAAAAACCAGCTCAAGCGCAAGTTTGATGCGAAGGCAAAGTGCCGGTACCTCAAGCTGGGGGACTGGGCACTACGAAGGGTAAGGCAAAGTACGAAGAACTCGGCAGCCATGACTTTCAATCAACGGTGGGAAGGCCCATACCGGGTAGTCGAAGTCCTCAAGCCAGGAACCTACCGACTCATGGACTCCACCGGGTGCATGCTCCCACATCCATGGAATATTGAGCACCTTCGCTACTACTACCCGTAGAAAAATATAAAGCCCGGAACATACCGGCTAAGTGGACCTCACCACTTTTCAAACAATTGTAATTATCATTTACCATAGTGAAACCCCTACAGTGGACGTAGCCTAGGACTCGCATTGAGCCAGGTGAACCACTATAAAATCTGTGTCTTCATGAATGCTTGTTCTCCTACCGATAATGCATAAATGCCAAGAACAAAAAATGAAACTTCGTAAGACATGTGGCCGGTACCGGCGACCCCCATGCATAAGTTTTGATTATGTTATTAAGCATGTGGCCGGTACCGCCTACCCCCATGCCAAACTTCGTAAGACATGTGGCCGGTACCGGCGACCCTCATGCATAAGTTTTGATTATGTTATTAAGCATGTGGCCGGTACCAGCTACCCCCATGCCAAACTTCGTAAGACATGTGGCCGGTACCAGCGACCCCCATGCATAAGTTTTGATACGATAAATTCAGCATTCTACCGGAATCAATTACCTACATGATATGAATACTAAAGAAAACAATACCGGGAGCGAGACTGAAAAAACCAGCCCTCCCGAGTGAGCACTTGGTATCATATGAAAACACAGAATTCATTGAATAAGGCGAAACACGCCATTGTTCAAAACAATAAATAAGGGCCTTATGGCCAATTCAAATACTGCCTCCGTAAGGCACCCCCTACCGGGAAAGATGTTCAAAAAAGGGTTTTAAGTCCCCAAAAAAAAAAAAAGAACAAAAATTACACGGCCCTTGGCCGGTACCACCCAACAAGGGGGACTTCATTCTTCCGGCCGCGGCTCTTGCTCGATTGGCCGGGACCACCGGCTAACTCCTCCTCGATCTCCTCGAGGATGCCCCGGTGCTCATCATCAACATGATCATCGGTGAGCTCGGCACCGGAGCTGGCTCCGGTCCTGTTCGGGGAAGGCCTCCTTGATCTTGCCAAGGATGTACGCACCACCGTCGATATAGGCGGTGGCTCGCTCCACGGCCCGACCTCGGTCGCGACGGTAGGCAAGGACGGCCTCCTTCTTAGCCTCACCGAGAGCCGCCTCCGGGCGAAGATCGAACTCAACTTGGAGGCGAGCACTCTCGGCCGCCATCGCGGCCTTGGCCTTATCCTCGGCCTCTCCGGACAAGCCACGGCTTCGGCCTTTGTCCTCTCGAGCTCGGCCTTGGTCCCGTCAAGCTCGGCTACCGCCCTCTCCTTCGGCCAAACATGGTGTCATAGCCATTACGCAGGTTCGCCACCTGCCCACCCAACGTTTGCCATTCGTTCCAAACCCGGCGATCCGGGGCCAACTCTTCGTATGCCGAGCGGCAAGACCGACACAACAAGGGGTAAAAAAAAAAAAAAAAAAAAAAAAAAGAAACAACACAAAAAAAAGAAACAAGTAAAGCGGCGGTACCCTCTGCTACCTTCGGAAGAGCAAATCCTCCGGTCCCCGAGGTTCATCTCCGGGAAGGCAAAGAAGTCGGGAGACCGGGAGCGGATCCTCCGGCGCATTGTTCTCGGCCGGGATCTCCCTCCCGAAGATTGAAACGGACTCCGAGCTGTGCATGGCCGGGGTGGTGCCGGTACCGCCGCAACTTGGGCCACATCGTCAACGGTAGCCTCCCGCTCCTTTTGCCTCTTTCGGTGGCTCCTCACCCGTTTAACAAACTACTACAAAGTTTAGTACCCATACTTACCGGGACAGCCGGAACATCTAAGAAGAGAAAAGAGTTACCTCCTCACGGGCGGTGCGTTTTTGGAGGCCCCGCCCGGACCTCGGGGCACCCTCGACCTCCGGTCCGCCGGCACCATCGGCATCGGTGCTAGCCTCAACCTCCACCGAGGTCGCCTCGAGGCCCGGCCGGGCCTTGTGCGCCCTTTTCTTGTTCTTCCTCCGGCATCATCTGCCGCAGCCTTGGCCTGCTCAGCATCGACCAACTGAGCCTCGGGCACTGGGTCCTGGCCCAGGGCCTTCTTGACCTGGTAAAAATCCCTCCGCTCACGGACCATACTTTCGTAGTCACTGAGAGTACGGTACCGACGGTATTGGCGGAGGACTGCAGTCAGAAACACCAGTTAGCAAAAGCAAAAAAAATAATACAAGACAACACTAATAAAGAGGGGCCACAGCACCGACCCAAAAGTCACTTACATGGGCTGGGAACAGGAGCTAGGCCCGATAAATGGAGTGAGTACCGGTTGAGCAGAACGGTAGACCTCCTCAACACCAAAGAGATGTTGCCGCGAGTCCACGCGATCTCTTTTTCCTGCTCCTCGGTAAGCTTCCTCCAAGACTGGTCAACTACAAGAAAACAAACAAGTGAAGTAACGGTTAGTGCAGCCAAAAAAGGAAGTACACACACATACAACGCTTCGTATCGAACAGTCTCCGTACCGGGAGCTTCGCTAAAGGCAGACGGGACCCTCTTCTCCGGTATGGCCGCACCGGTAGGAAACTCCCACTGCCCCCCCACGAAGAAGTACCTACTCTTCCAGGTCTGCTGGGAAGTAGGATTGCCAAACACGAGTGGATCCCTAACAATCTCGGGACTCTCACACTCGTGACTCTCCACATCGTGCTCACCGTTCATCCCTTCCCGGATCCGAGCATCTTTCTTCAAGCAGCACCGAGTGGATTGCTTGTACTTGTACACATAGTCCACCCACTCGGTATTCGGCGGGAGCTCGCTGCAAGGCTTCAATACCGACCGCAGTTTTTACCAGCCCTTGTCGGCCTTCGAGTGACCCTCCGGGGCCCACTCGGTTGAAGACTACCGCCGGATCCGGCTCACCGAACCCACAATGGTAGTACAACGTATACAAGGCGTTGAGGTACCGCCGGTATTCGGGTTCGGTTGGGCAATGGCCAGGCCAACCTCGGCCGAGAACCGTTCTTTGGAACGCCGGTAGCGGAATCCGCGGACCCTCCCCGAAGAAGGTCGGGTGTACTAGGGTCTCGCCGTGCTGCGGAGGCACTCCCGAGCTCCCCCTTCTCCGGTAGCCGCAAGCCGACCGTGCTGGGGATGTTGAATGCTTTCCTCAGCGCCACCAAGTCCCCTTCGGTAGACGCACTCAACTTCAGGCGATCCACCGCAAACCCAGCCGGTACCGGCCCCCTACTACTACTGGACCGGGACTTGACGTACGGTTCCGAGGCGAGGGGCTCTATGTCCTCACCGGTGGTAATTCCTCTCACCACCGTCTGAACCACCCCATCCAGACAGAATTTACTGGTCCTCGGCGAACAGGAAATACTTGTATCGGTAGAGCTGGAGTCCGAATCAGCCTCCTCCACCGATGAACTCCTTTCTGGCACTTCACCAGAAAAGGCGTTGCCGCTGCTGGCACTCTCGCTCCCTGAGTCAGACATCTGCAAAAACGGACTAAGGTTCTTATCGGGAGGGATGACCTATGCCTATGCAACCTAGCTCGGTACTATGGCTGGACACCGGTACTCAAACTACGTTACAATAGCAAAACAGAAAACCAAACACAAGAGGTCAGGGAATCGGTACTTACAGTTGTTGAAGGCTGAAAGTCGAGGTACCGAGTGATCTAACTCACACTACCGATGCACGCTCTCGTCCTCTTACCGACGGCTTACAGAGCTCTGGAAATAAAATTTGCAAGAATGAAGTGAAGAGAACTCTCTTCACCCCCATATATATAGCGGGAGTCAACTCATCTTGACCGTACGACGCGAACCGTCGCGTTCCAAGATGATGACGCGTGGCAGCGACGGTTGAACTTCCCCACGATTTTCCAAACCAGCCAGGGCGTGACGCGTGTCACCCCACTACCTCGGCAGTTACGCCGAGGAGCTCAACGGCCACGACACTTCAACACTCCCCTTGAAACTCGGGGCGGTTACAACTCCCAACCGGGAGGAACCCCTTGTTCGTGGACTTGGGGGACTACATGGGACGGTACCAAGCGTCGCCGCGGCTGCTCCACCGACACTTCGCTACATCCTGGTATGAACTTCTAGATTAAGTCCCCGACCATGAGCTTCCTCTTGCTCGGGACTTGGGGGACTTCGTTGCTACCATTTCATATCTTTACGGGATAGGCCCGGCTAGCTCACTATCACCGGGAGCAGCCTCCTTGTAGCCCCATAACCGACTCGGTAGGGCTCCCTACCGAGAACATAATCTCTGCAACGCCCCAGCGGCATCTACCGACTCGGTAGGGATCCCCTACCGAGTACACTGCCCCAGGCCGCAGTCGAAGCCCTGGCAATACCCCAGCGGTACCGGTAAGACCAGGCCGGGTGTACCGACCACAAGCTCTCCCCCCGGCTCCACATGGACGTCTCCTGACCAGGTACCGGGTGTGGCCAGCCCCACGGGTACCGGCACGGCCAGCTGGCACACGTGCTTGTCCACTACCTCACAGATCGCACTAAGTCGCGAGCCCATGCCGCACTAGGTGCCGCCATCCCTCGATGCGCACATCGAGGTAGTGGACCAGAGAATATTCCTCGTGTCAGGGGATGTCCCCCCACGCCAGGGAAGCTTGTCTCCGACCTCACCTCATATATAAGGAGTCCTCACTCCTTATTCAGGTACGTTCTGTCCGAATCCCAAACCCTCTGCTCTCCAACACCAATCGGTACTAACTTGAGCGTCGGAGGGTCTTCGGTCGGTACACACCGACCCCCCTGACCAATCTTGTGCTTTCAGGTACCCGCACACGGCACTACCGGGCAGTTGGGAAACGGCAGAAACAAGCGACAAGCGTGGTCCGTGACCCACTACCCTTCACGTGCAATCTAAGAACACTGAGATAAGTAAGGTGTTAAACAGCGACAAGCGTGGTCCGTGACCCACTACCCTTCACGTGCAATCTAACTGATTTTGATAATAAAAAAAAACTGATTTAGATCTGCACGTGCAATCAATTAACAAACCAATTCTCACGCTCTGATACCACATTAAACAGCGACAAGCGTGGCCCGTGGTCCACTATTGCACCGATATTTTCCCAACTTAACCACTTATTAGGTGTTAGGTTTTATCACAAAAGGTCTCAGTACAATTGGGAGTAGCCTACTCACTTATAAGTAATTTGTTTTTTTTGTCACTTTTCTGATGTGAGATCTTCATTCTCCAACATAAGGCAAACAACCTATCTGGCCATATGGACTTGAACTAATATTTTAAAAATATGTATACTATCATTTAACAATCCGTCATTAAATTATTTTTTTAGA
This sequence comes from Rubus idaeus, assembly GCA_030142095.1. Classification (NCBI taxonomy): domain Eukaryota; kingdom Viridiplantae; phylum Streptophyta; class Magnoliopsida; order Rosales; family Rosaceae; genus Rubus; species Rubus idaeus. The sequence continues at coordinate 21,660,330 of CM057968.1, read as the reverse complement.
AAAGCAGAAATTTTATTAATTAATTGAGGAATACAATCCTTAAAATGAGCATCCTAAAAAGGAGCATTACAGACCATAAAAAAGATCTAATCGATGAGTCGAAACAAATGACTCTAATCTATGATACAAAACCTAGAACAATATATTTACCGTGCATCACTGCTATCAGTAATCTCCAGCTCCAACAGAAAAATTCCGGCAAGTATTGTCATTGAGACTAATAGAATCAATCTAGATCAAGGAGAACTGATGTGTGCGTAAAATACGTACAAAAAGTGCTCTAAATACTTAGATTGATGCTATTCTGAAAGCTTATTTGTATGTTTAATGTTTGTTTTCGTGTTTTTAGGGAAAATATATGAAAAATGTCAATTTACACATAAAATGTGAATTTTGGAGGTTTACAGCGCAATATCGGAAAGTCAACCGTGACTTTCCAATTATCTGATGGCACCGGTCATTACTCGGCAGTGGATTACAGACAATGTACGAAGATTTTGGAAACCGTTCCGAATCCCGATAAATTTGTCGGCGAACCACCACACACGGAGGCGCAACCACCACACGCGGTGGCGATGCACATTTTGAAACCACCATTCTATTTTCTCTAATAATTGTTTCTTGTTTATATTTATTTTATAATTATTTTATTTGTTATTTTATTCATTTCTTTTGTTTTATTTTATAATTATTTATTTAATTTCTTTTTGTTATTTTATTTCCTTTTGCGGTTTGCGGCCGCTCCTTCCATGTTCACGATTCTTTCTCCAGCCTGTTACATCTCCCCTCACTCCCCCCCCCCCCCCCCACTTCTCTTTGATTTGAATTTCCACTTTTGAGCTGTGTCTCCACCAACATCTCCACCCACATATCACATTCTCCTCTTCTTCGTATACCAGCCTCATTTACCATTTTTTTCATGGCCGGGGGCTTCTCCCCTGCGCTCCCATCTTCTCCCCCTCCACCATTTCTCAAGCTTCCGTGTGCCACCACCTGTGGTGCCTTCTGTCCTAACCCCTCTCTATTCTTCTTCTCTGTTCCTCTCAAGACAACAAGTAAACACAATTCCTTTCTCTGGTTCTCTAATCAACAATCCTCTCTGGTTCTTCCTCCGTACTCTCCTGCAAACACAAAATCCCATCCTCTCTTCTCCTCCTCCTCCTCTCTTCTTTCCAAGATTATCTAAGCCTTTCTTCTTCCCCCAATTTCTCTGTTTTTGTTACTCACTACCGGCAGCTCCTCTGCCCAAATCACAATCACTACTTCCAATCTCTCTCAGTCACCCGTGGATCAATAATCACAGCCCACCGCAACAAACCTGAAAATTACATCATCAATCACCCATTAATCACCACCGGACCAGTTCGGGTTTCTCACCGTGCCTCCTGCACCGGCATCACCTCGTCGCTGCTATGCCTCGCCGGCTTCCCAAGCCCGTGCCGCTCAAACTCACAGAGCCCAAACAATTAGATCACCGCCGCTTCACCCATCACTATCGGCGATGAAATCTCTCCATCTTCTCGAGCCCGTGCTCTCGTTCTTCAGTCCCCAAGCCCCAGCACGGCTCCTCGCCATCAATTCAGCCCATCACGGCCATCGATCCATGCTCGCTTCGATGAAACCCCGCCGCTTCGGGTCAATTCGGCCGGTCATCTCTCGCCATCAACGCCGCCGGACCGCGCCGACCAGCCCGATTCCCTTGTCGTCGATCTAAACCAGAAGCACTCGCGCCATCCCGAGCCCGCTCTTCTGCGCGCCGCAACTTCCCTTGTCGTCGCCGGCGCCTCTGCGCTCTGCGCTGCTCTCTTGCTCTCTCTCTTATCTGCAGAAATGAAAGAAAGAATTGAAGATGATGATTAGAGAAGAGAATGACGAGAAATTATTCACGGTCCCGGATCACCACCCGGCATACCGACATGGTGGTCCGAACCAATGAATATCAAACACGTGGCCAGCAGCTTATTCCCCCTTTCTCTTCCTTTCTCTCTCCCTCCCGCCGATTCTTTTTTTCTTCTCTGCCCAGTTCTCTTCTTTCGCACAGCCACAATTCACCTTGCGGACCCATCACAATCCCTTCATCAATTCGGATTACCTTTGCCGCACCTCTGCAACAATTCAATTCAATTCACACTTAGATTTTCACATTCACCAACCATCATCAACCTCGGGGCGGAGAAGAAGAAAAAAGAATCGGAGGGAGAGAGAGAGAGAAAGGAAGAGAAAGGGGGAATAAGCTGCTGGCCACGTGTTTGATATTCATTGGTTCGGACCACCATGTCAGCATGGCAGGTGGTGGTCCGGGACCAGTGAATAATTTCTCGAGAATGACCACGGGTTTGGGAAGAAGAAATGGAGAATGAAGTGTTTAATGCTGACATGGCTTAGAGAGAAAGCCTAGCGTTGAAAAGTCAACACAGGAGAGCCATGGGTTGGGCCGGCAGAAGTGAGAAAAGAATTGGGCCTCAAGCATCTCTTTTTCTCTCAAACTCACTTTAATTTTATGTTGTGTGAATTTATTTGTTTAATTTGTATTTTGAATATTTGATTAATTTATTTGTGTGATTTAATTCTTTTATGAAAACCCAAAAATATGTTATTCATTTGTGTGTTAGTTTAATCATTTTATTCTTGGTGTGTTTATTTAATTGTGTTAGTTTAAATTGTAATTGAATTTGTATTTTTCTTGTTTTATTTTCAAAAAGATCAAAAACCAAAAATATTTCCTTTTATTTATTTCTTATTTTCAAAAGAATTTCAAAAACCCAAAAATATCACCTTTGTATATATTGTACATTTTTGTAAATAGAAACAATATATAGTAATTAATTTTGTGACATAGAAAAGTAAATAAACAATCTTCTGTGGGAAAAACCTGTATTTCCCATTATATTTTTTAACGACAAATTGTTAGGAAGTTTAGGTAATAATTAATGACGTCGGTAAAAACAGCATATCAAGAACACACGGAGAAATAAAGAACTACTGGATCTCATCACAGTAACATAGAGAAATTGTATTTTCCCTATAGAGAAATAAAGAATAAAGAAATTTACATATATTCCATCTTGTCTTTCGTAGGAAATACTCAAATAAACAATATATATAATATGTCAAACATCATTTAGAAATTTAGCAAAATGATAAAAGGGTCCAGTTTGACCGTATGACTTCGAATCCGGTCCACAGCAATTTCATATTGCCGGCAATAATTGAAGACTTTTTGAAGAATACCAGCCATGTCCTACGACGGATATATTGCACCGGCCTTTGCAGTATACAAAAGCAGACTATGACATCATTTCAGCCTTGGATATAGCAAGTTGGAATTTAATTAGGTTTTTAGTGGCACAAGACCATGTCCTTCCTGCATGGCTTTTTGGTGTCTAGTGGTACAGACCACATCTATATGGCATGGCATGCACACGATGATCCACTTTTGTAAACACATGCATGTAGTCTTGTAAGGATATGCATGCTTCTTTGTACGTATCTTAGCTAGTAACCTTACACGTAGTGTGCATGCATCACTCTGCATGCCTTTTTGTAACCTAGCCACAAGCTTTGCATGGCTGTAATATATATGTAAGAAGTTTGCTAAGAGACTACTCTACGACCATAAGAAGGACACCACCAGAATAGCCTTGTAACCTTTGAATACCAGTACCTTAATTTGTAATATTACCAGTAGCCTTTTCATACCAAGCAAGCCTTGTAATATTATCCTACTACTTGTCTATCTCTCATATCAAATAATAAAAACATCAGTTTCTTTTGTATCTTTTGTTCATAAACACTTCCACCAGATCATATATATTATCATAACCTTAATATTTCTTCTATAATCAAAAGCATATATATGCAAGATTATACAAAGTAAATTAACAACTTCAAGAAAGCAGCAGTCCATCATAATCAAAGCAGCAGTTCCATGCAACAGCAGCAATCCATCATAATCCAACAACAATAGTCCATGCAGTTCATGACATGCAACCATAGCAATTAATCATCCGAAGCAGAAACTGTTACAAGCAAAGAAGTTGTAGTTTGTCGATATTAATGTTATGCTCGTAGTTTTGAAGAAAAGATTGTACAAACTGTACTAGCACATACAAGTAGGTTTTCTTAATCTTTAAATTTTTGTTTAACTTCGTCGACTTCTAGTCCAAAACAGGGACAAACTTGTATAATTATATTATTTTACTGCTAAACTGACGATCATATTATCTTTTGAGGATTTGTATTGTAACTAAATGCATGCCAAGATGACCTTTAGGTATTAGTCAGAAAACCTCTGAGTTCTTCTCTTTATAACCCTGTTAGTTGGTTGGTTTTGTTGCCGTTCCATGTCCTTGCTCTATGTTTAAGGCTTGGTATTTAGTGGTTATATTGGCCATTTAATCACCACATGGCTCCTTTAAAAATTTGGTATCAGAGCTAGCTTAGCATTATTGTAATATAGTTATAACATTTGTAAGAAAAACCGATTTTACATTTGTTATATAGTACCTTGAGGACAGAAGTCATAATTACATCATATAAAAAACCGATTTTGTTAATTGCATGTTAAGAAAAACCTGTTAAAAATACTTTTTATTATTGATTACCTTAATCTAGAAATAACAGTCTCAAAAGCGAAAATTACTTTAGATCAAAATACGTTAGTTTGTTATTTTCCACAAAAAAATCATAAACATATTTTACATAGTGAAGAATATCCACTGATAAATAGTGTCATACATTTTATAATTAGTCAAACAGAAAATATTAAATTAAAAAATAACAAGCAAAACCAGAGTATCCAACAATTATTAGATTATTTATAGGAAAACTCATTAAAAATTATTATACAAAATTTAGATTATATATCGTCTCAACTAGAACATAATAATAAAAATATACAAAAGTTTCCTAGTGAAAAAGAAATAAAAGAACTAGTGGATCTTATTGACAGCATAATTGATTTGAAAATTAACTCTCTTTAGGGTGATGGAACAAACCGTTAGTTTGCACATCTATCCCTGGTTGAGGGTTTTGTTTTATTTGAAAAAGAAATTTTTGTATTGCTATTGCTAATGCATTATGCCATATAAACAGAAAATATTGTTTGCTTCATGACGTCTAAGTCTATCTATAGTTTGCATTTGTAAAATATAAATATTATTTTGCTCCATATATATGTTCATCAGAGATGGACTCAACCTCCTCTATAGCGTCTCTATTTTCTATAGGTATTACTGCGAGCTTCCTCTTTCTATATTAAGCTGCTCTTGTAAAGTATAATTTTGAAAATGCATTGCTCCATAAAGAAGTAATTTTTCATGTTTTTCTGAAAGCTTCCTAAATTGTTCTAATAAAAAGATTATTCTCGCTTGATGATGTATGATGTTGCTCTTGAAAACTGCTAATTTGATTATCTAGAAATTCTATTGTCCTTTAACTGTTTAATAGTTTAATAGTTCTAAAATCGGTCATTAAACTAATAATCTATCAATTTTATTATGTAATTTTTCTACTTGTTCAGTTAAAGGACAATAGAATTTCTACATAATCAAATTAGCAGTTATCAAGAGCAACATCATACATCATCAAAAGAGCATAATCTTTTATTAAAACAATTTAGGAAGCTTTCAGAAAAACATGAAAAATTACTTCGTCTTTATGGAGCAATGCATTTTCAAAATTATACTTTACAAGAGCAGCTTAATATAGAAAGTGGAAGAGCAGTAATATCTGTAGAAAATAGAGACGATATAGAGGAGGTTGAGTCCATCTCTGATGAGCATATATATGGAGCAAAATAATATTTATATTTTACAAATGCAAACTATAGATAGACTTAGACGTTATGAAGCAAACAATATTTTCTTTTTATATGGCATAATGCATTAGCAATAGTAATACAAAAATTTCTTTTTCAAATAAAACAAAACCCTCAAAAGAGTTTGCTTGAAGGATTGATCAGAGGAGAAGACTACAATGGGCAATCTAGGTTAGTAAGATTGTTTTACTATTTGATATTCAGTGAGTATATTTGCATATACTTGTTTGTATAAATGTATTCTTGAATTGAACACAATCTTTTAGTTGAGTTTTACATGCTCTTGGTGCTATGCTCATTGGATAACTACTATAGGGTGATCTTCTATTGCTGTAGGACGTTGAAAGCCTTGTGAATTGCATACATGTTCAATGAATAAGCCTTGATAAGATGTATGCCAATGTATTGTCAGCTCCCTTTATATGCTCAAACTGTGGTTTAAAACCATTTTTTTGTAATAGAATCTACAAAATTTACCCATCTTCGGGTTGCTTGTTTGTTAGTAGTAATTTTATTCTAATGAGAAACAATATTTTGACAATCAGTTCTAATTGTAAATATTTCATTATGTAAGAATAAAGAAAATGTTTCAAGAGAATTAATTATTCTTAATATTTTTAAATCTGTTGCTAGTAATCTAGATTGTATGTCACTAAATTTTCTTTATACCTTTTCTAGTATAAAATTCATGTCATCCTAATGCTGAGGCATCTGTTTCTATTATTTTATAATTATTATCTAATGGTAAAACTAGAGGTGTAAGTTTTGTAATTTCTAGCTAGTTTAATTTGCTGTACTAACTTAATATCCTCAGTATTAGAATATTTTTTACCTGTTTTACTGGTTGTACTATGTAAGACTGCTATTTTTCTGCCTAAATCTGGAATAAAATTTTTAGCATAATTTAATAATCCTAAAAATACTTGTAATTGTTTTTTATTTTCTAATTTATCTGGAAATTCTAATACTTTTTAGCTATGTGTTCCTGCAATTGTATAGTTTCTGATTTAATATATATCCCTAAAAACTCTATATGTTGTTTTTCGAGGTCTATTTTATTTTTACTAATAATTATACAATTATTAATAAACTCTTGTAAAATTATTTCTAGATGTTTTCTATATTCATTTCGATTTTACTATGTATAAGTATACCATCTACATATACACTACAAAAACTATCATATTTCTTAAAAATTTGATCCATTTTTCTTTGAAATATAGAAGGTGCATTTTTTAATCCAAATGGCATGACAGGCCATTCAAAATGTCCTTCTGGACAGGTAAATGTTGTACATTCTATTGATTTTTCTGCTAACTTAATTTACAATCAAATTTACTAAAATATTTGCTTTTTGAATTTAATTTATTAACTCATATTTATTTGGTAATTTATAACTATCTTCATAAGTATTATCGTTTAATCTTCTATAATTATATACTATTCTGGCTTTACCTCTCTTAAGTTCTGAATGTTTTCTAACTATAAAGGCTGTTGATCTATGTCTAGATTTTAAGGTCTAATAACTTTAAGGTTTAATAAGCAATTGCTAACATTATGGAAGCATGAGAACCTGCCACAACTAGAGCAGATGACAGAAGTCTCTAGTAGCAAAGAGCAAAGCTACAACATCAAAATAGAAGACGTACCAAAGAAGATGACTACAATAGCAAGGAGCAAACAAAAATAGTCAGTTGATGTTTGTCAACGTACAATAGACAAGAAATAGACAAGAAGCAGATCAACAATGTTTATTTTCTATAAAAAGAATAAGTTACCTTAGTCCTTTCATGACCAATAATAGAGCATTTTAACATTTCCAGCCAAGTTTGGACTAAATAATAATTCCCCCTAAAAATTTTACTATTTGAAACTTAAAACAATATATCATCTGTTTTGTGGCTATTGCTGCTTTCACGTATCAGGTTGTGATTCCAACTGTCCTCAAGATGAAGGAATCTCTCCAGCATGGTTCTTCTCATGTGCTTGACAGCTTGAGGCTCTTTGATTTCCTTTTGTATTTGTAATACCTTGTCTGTCCAAATATCTATCCTCCACGTACTTGTTTATCCTCAACTTGTTCTGTGCAAGTATAGATCATGAATTAAAAGTATTGACCGATTTGACCCTCAGCAAGGTCAATATTTTATGCAAGCTAGTATGTAACAGTTATTGGCTCGCAAATGTTGTGAATAACTGAATATATATATGGAGTATTTTGTGAAGGAATGCATGGAGGTAGATGAAACTTTATTCAAAGGGATGCAATTAAGATATGCATTTTTTTTGTCCGACAAGCATAAACTACTAACCCTCAGTGACTAATTAACCCATATATGTATTAATCACCGAACTGAATCATCAAATTAAACAACTGACCCTCAGTAAGACCCAAAAAGTTCTAGGCTTACACAGTAACACAGACACATAAACATAGGGTTACACATTTCCACACACATAAACGGAGGGTCTCGATCTATATATCTTCAGCACAAGGGGTCACAAAGTCTGGATTTTCAATTACGGTCTGATCGAGTAGCTAGAGGTTAAGTCAAAGAGAAAAGAACATTGAACAAACGAGGAAGACACTCAGATGAGTAAGGCAACATCATAGCTGACCATAAAGACCACCAGCAGCTATAAGCTGGGCAGTCAATCAGGCACAGCATCTGCCACTCTATTTCTTCATGGTAGTCAGTTCAAATGCTATTCGGACAGCGAAAAATATCAAAAAGACTATAAACACTACTGCAATCAGTCAGGCAGATAAACCTCTATGGAAAGAAGAAATGACTCAGGCACCGGGCAACTGCATCATTCTTTCAGTTATTTAGTATCTTTCAACTAATTAGCATATTTTCATCAACCACAATACAAACATCCAATCTTTTTTGCATCGATTTATACGCTCATACCTTAGAAACCAAGCTTTGATCTTTGGATATGTAGGTCTGAATGTTCATCCCAAAAAACAAAAGTAAATCGAGAGTTCCAGATCGACCCATAAGAGAAAACTTGTGCAAACCAACATCATATTGAGTCAAAGAAACCATATTTGGGTCAGGCATTTCATCAAACAGGAGATGGGCATTTACCCAATCACCTATTCACCACCTGCTACAGACAATCCAATCTGATTGTTCTGAAAAAGTACATCTCTATAACTCACTTTCACTCCTAGTGTGGATGCATTTCCAATCACTCTCAAGAAAATTTTGTAGATTAAACATAATCAGCGAGGCTCTGTAAAAGTGATGCCCAATCTTGAAAGCAAACCCCATAATTCCTCGAATTCTGGAGTACCTCCTCAAGTGTAAAATTACATACATTTCACTGCTTTTGATTAATGAATACTATGAACTACAGACAGCAGAGTTCTTTGACTGAAAGTCACCGAGAGATCATTTGTAAACATCCGCACTTTATAAATATGGCCTTGCCTTCAGAGTTCAAACATTAATTTCATTTGAACTCCTCTCAATTTTACACCCAATATCGTTTTGGCCCCCGATCTTCTAATTTGATGATGTATGCCCCTGTCATCTCGGTTATTAAAATATTCTACCCTTTTAATCTTTTATTAAAATATTTTCTGCATTTATCAAACTTCCGAAAATTATAAAAATTAGCTCGGATATCCAAAAATTTCTACAGACTCATCTTAACGTTTACTTCATTTTAGATCCTTAAATTGGATTTACGACTAAAAGGACTTTTTAGAAATCTGGGTAGTAATTATAGAGGCTCGGGAATTTTTCAAAGATTTTCTTTTAGTGGGAATTCCAATTTAAGGAGCTAGAAATGAAGTAGACAATACGACGAATCGGTAGGAAATTTCAGGGAATTTTCTGGATACTTGATCTAATTTTTATAATTTTCGCAATTTTGAGATAATAAAAAATAAATATTTATAGAAGGGTAGAATAGTATCTTTGCAATTTTTTGGGTGCAACGTCATCAATTGACTAAGAAATTGACGAATCCATTAACGGTTGGCTATGATTGATCTAATTGGAGATTACATGGGTATACGTAATTAAATTGGAAAATCGGGGGCACAAATGATTTTGAGTATAAAGTTTAGGACTTTAGGGAGTTAAAATGAAATTTGTCCTATTTCAAATTTTGGCCAAAAAAAATTAAATTAAATTGTGAGGGTCCAATTGTCCAAACTTAAAACTCCGGGTCAAAAATGAGCCAAGAAAAAAAATTATACTTGGGAATAATTAGGAAGCACGTGCACGTGTCAATATATGAGCTATAAACTCCTCGGTCCATGCATTTCTTGTTTTTAGGGGAATGAATAAATTTATTGTTGAAATCATACGACGTCAGGGAGGAACTCCCACAAATGTCCAAACGGCTGACTCGAGAAGCTGTAAGTAATCTTTTAACTTGGGTTCACTTATTAAGACTAAAATTAAAGACAAAAACAAAAACTAAGAACTAAAACACTAGAAGCAAATCCGAATGTTCCAAATGAAACGCAAGCACTCTTGGTGGTACGTAAACATTTAGAAGAAGAGCGGGCGCCACGATATGTGAAGTGTATATAGGGAAACACCTCCCTAAGCCATGGGGCCTGCCCCTTCCTAAGAGACCTGGCCCCTTCTCACCCAAGGCGAGGAGGGAGATACACTCTCTAAAAAACAGACAGAGAAGAGTGGAGAAGAGGGAACAAAAGCTCCTCCTTTGGTTTGTTCCTGCTCCCACGAGGAGGAGAGGTTTGTTCACACCCGCACAGTAAGAAACATCAAGTAAACAAATTAGTTCGCTCAAAACCAGGTTCTTAGGTTGTAAACCAGGTTCGACTTGATTTTTATTTTTGAGTAACTAGTATATTTATACTTAACTATTACTTTGATGTTTCTTTTCGTACAATTTAAAGCCAAAAAAAATGAGGAAGCAAATAGAAATGGTGCAACTAATCGCGGTTGCAAAACATGTGCATCAAGGCTAGTTTTTATTATTTCTTTTCGGCACTGCAAGATATAATTTTTATTTTTCTTCCTTAGGTACATCGGAGGTTAGAAGCCCAGAAACAGAAAAAACACAAAATCAACCAAAACTAGCAAAATTAAATTTTTTTTTGGCAATACATCAATTAGTTTAGGGCTATTACCCGCCCAAAAAAAAAAATTCCCCCCCCCCCCCCCCCCCGCCCCCCCGGGACCGGGGAAAGGGGCCCCCCCCAAAATTACAGGTTTTCTACAAAATATCTGGCCCCCTCCTTTCTTACATACTTTTTTTGGCCCCCTCCTTTTTTATATATTTTTGTATCGGGACATCTTTCTAAATTCTAATATTCTTTTGGTTGAATTCTTGTTCCCTCTTCGCTTCCAACTCCCACAACCACTCCTAGAGACGATCTGTCATTTTTCTTTGTTTTTTTAATATATTGAGATGGTAAAATTTTTGGCCCCCTTACTAAAAATTCCTAGTTCCCACTCCCCTCCCTCATTACCTTACACCTCAGCCGTCTAATACCCGCCCCTCAGCCCTCGAAAGAGAAGAGAAAAAAATTCTAAGATCATTAATTGATCAATTCTAAGACTTCAATCAATCAATGTTTTATAAGGTTTGTCAATGGCAAAAAAATTGTTTGCCTCCCAAAAAAATTGACACTATAGGTTACCCCCCCTCCCAATTTTGAATTGGATCCGTATGAAAACCACTAAGGTATAGATTATGCTCAGATATAAAGAGGAGGTTTTGAAAATGAAATCTGAATTATTAACTCTATTTTTGCCAAGGATATCAGCAACTACATTTCTCTCCTATGAATATGCTTCCGGTGCAAGTAACTGTACTTCACCATGACTCCATGAGATGTCTGCAGTTTTCAATCAAAGTCCCAAGAAGATGCAGAGCTACATTGTCACTCTGAATGAGATCTAGTAAAACACCAGAATCAGAGTCCACATAAATTTGATTGGTTTTCAACTCAAAAGCCAACTGCAATCCATGAAAAAAAAGAAAAAACCATACTTCAGCTTGCACCACCACCCCAGAACCAATATTGAGCATAAGATCACTGATCCAAGTACCAGTGTCATTTCTAATCACTCCACCAGCACCAAATAATCCATTGCAAGATCTTGAACCATTAACATTAAGTTTAAATTGGCTCTGGGGAGGCTTGCACCATGCCAACATATCAATTTGTAGTCTTTTTAGCAACATTCTTGCTCATAGCATTAAACCACTTAATTTTATAAGTGAAAACTGAGACAGGAATGTTATAAGGAAGACAGAATCGGGTCAAACACACATTTACGCCAACACTTCCAAATGAACGAGCAGCAAAGAATAAAGATACCATTAAACTGCAAGTACTTCATAAGACAATCCTGCTGCTTAAGATTTGCAGCAATATAATCTCACCACCCTAGAGTAAAAGAAGAAACCATTTTAGCAGGAATATCAATACTCAACTAAACCTGCTTAGGTCTAGAACACTCAAGCAAAAGATGAAGCATAGTTTCATGCTGACCATGGCAAAAATGGAAAGAAGGGTCAGAGCTAGGCAAACCTCTTCTCATTAGTGAGAAGTCTATTTTGAACCAAAAAAGCCAAGAAAAAAAATCTTAAGTTTAGGTGGGATTGAAAGAGTCAGGAAAGCACTCCCTATTACAGATTTACAGTGAGTTTGGTAGGCAGACTTAATTAGCAGAGAAAACTAATTGCCACGTATCCCAAATCCTTTTATTAGCATGCCCACACTGAGAGATAAGAGTACTAATAGAATGATTCACAACTTCAACAGGAAGACAAGCCTTCAGAAGGTTGACATCCCAGCTTCTATCCTGCCAAAAATAAAGAACAACAGAATCACCATTGATGTAACTATGGTCGATCAGTAGCTACAAGGCTTAAAATGCCATAGCACACCAATTATCAATCCAGAACTTGGCACTTTCATCATTTCCAATTCTCCAAACCATACCCTAGCTTAACAAACTAGCACCAAAAGAAATACTATATAAACCAAGTACTCGAGCAATTAGTAGGCTTTTTATAAGTATTATGCAGAAGAGAATCATGCTGCAGGTAATTAGGCTTGTAAATATTGCTCCAAAGACCCTGATCATGCACCTGAAACAATTCTCTAACTAGCCTTGGCCAACATACTGACTTCAGCAAAAAGAATCAACTCATCAGCAAAGAATAGATGGGAGGCACTAGGGCCAGCTTTAGAAGATATAAGCTTCCACTGATTCGCCTCCATAGCCGAATTTATAAGATCAGATAACTTCTCCATACACAGAACAAAAATATTGGGGGAGAGAGGGTCACCCTGCCTGACTCCTCTCTACGGTGAAGGATTCAGATGACGCCCATTAAACTTGGAGAAGTGATACAATTCCTAATTAGATTAAGAAGTTTATGAGGAATGGTTGGGTGACCTTTATCCCCTTTAGCAAGTCTGCACTTATAGAGGATCTACAGAGCAATCATTATGTCATCAGATATATGCCTCCCAGGCACAAAACTTACTCGGTTGGGATTGATTTGTTTCCTTAACATATGGCTGATTCTAGATTCAATGATCTTAGCTAGAGATAATTTTAAACACAGTGCAGCGCAGGCTAATATGTCAAATGCATATATTGAGGGCTTTGAGTTTTGGGAACCAAAGTGATAAGAGAGTGGTTTAAGCCACTAGGAATCTTACCACAATGAAAAGCTTGGGAAATTACCTCATTCACTTCCTTAGCACACAGAGGCCTATGTTGTTGAAAGAATAATCCAGGGAAGCCATTAACACCTGGAGCCTTCATACCAACAATATTGAATATAGCATTTTGAATCTCAGAAGGGCAAATTTCCCTATCCATCCTACTGATATCAACAGCCTCCATAGCATGAAAGAAAAAAGGAATATGAAACCTGAGATCAAGCTATCATCAATAGCAAAAAAGGTTTTGAAAAACGACGTACATAGCTGTATTTAATTTGCATAGTAGCTGGATCATTAGACCCTTCCCCATTCTCATCAAACAAACCGTCAATCTTGCGTCTTCTTGTTGTTGTTGTTGTTGTTGGGAACCAGTAATTATCTTTTCTGTTGTTTTCTAAAAAGTGGAATTGAGTTGTACCATGCACAATTGCATGCTTAGGCAACTTGATGTTAGTTTATATTCCTTCCCTAGGAGATGAGAAGCTTTTACTCAGGTCTATTCCTAGACGTATGTATTTCTCTAACTGTATACAAGTTGAATCCTTAATTTTGTGAAGAAAAAAAAGAGAGGAACGTTTTGTGCATTAATAGAAGCTTCTTACTGAACAATAATTCTCATCAAAACAATGTTCTGTTGATATACAGTCCATAGAAATGTAACAACCGGTAGAAATTATTATAAGTTGTTATGTCTCAAAGATGTATTTACTATTAGTGTAGACATACTCCTAAAACTTTCCCCAAATTCTCAATCCAGAACAATGAGGAACAGGGTCAAATCCATTAGAATGATTCCCCATTTTCTTGGAACTATCCCGGCCCAACAATCTGATTTAGTTCACTGTGGTAGTCATCATCTATATACCTCTTCCAAAACCAGTGCCTCTTCCACACTCTTTCCGTCATTTCTTCAATTGGGATGTTCTTTGTCTCTGGAAGCAGGAACAATACAAAGATTGACATAATTATGATCCAGACGGAGAAGAAAACAAAGATGCCAAACTTGAAGTGGCAAAGCATTGAAAGGAAGGCATGTCCCATAACAACAGTGAACAGCAAGTTGGTAAATACGTTAACGCTTTGCCCAGCTGAGCGTGTCTCTAGTGCAAATATCTCACTAGGTATCAGCCAACCTAGAGGTCCCCAAGACCATGCAAAGGCAGATACAAAAGTGCAAACCATAACTACCACTATGATAATATAGCCTTTCTGAAGTTCATCAGACTGGTCCTGAACCTTGATAGCTAGTATTATGGCTATAACTACATGACACAGAAACATTTGAACCCCGGCTTCCAGTAAGAGCATGCGACGACCCACTTTGTCAACTGAGTACATGGATACAAGAGTGGAGAGGACATTAATGGCTCCTGTTACAACAGTTGAGTAGAGAGCAGCATTATTGCCAAATCCTAATGTGCTAAATAGCACTGGTGCATAAACGGTAATTGCATTGATGCCAGTAAAACGTTGAAAGATCTGCAGAAAGTTAAAAAAAACAATGATAATAAGCGCCTGATACAAATAATATATGCATTTGTAGTTCGGCTTAAGGACAAAAGGCATTATGATAATTGCTAACCTGCAAGGCTATTGCAATGACTAGTTGGGGTCGATTCCTACGCTTTAGGAGATATCTAAACGGGTGCTTCACTTGTTTAGCCACGCGACTTGCCTCAATAAGTTCAAGGAACTCAGGTTCAATATTATCAGTGCCCCGTATCTTTCTAAGTACAGTTTTTCCTTCTTCTAACAGACCACGCTGAACAAGACTGTTAGGAGTTTCAACCACCAGTGTGGCCCCTAAGGTAAAAACACCAGCAGGAAAACAAGCCAAGCCCAATAACAGCCTCCAACCCCATCCTCCTTTGATTCTGTGCTTGCAATGCAATTCATCAACAACAGTCAGCAATAGAGCAAGCATTCAGAGGCCAATGAAAATATTATTATGTCACCATTTTGTTTTGGTGCAGATCACATGCCTCATTTTTTTTCTTTCTATACACAGACAGCAAAATATTTCATCTTCATTAATAAAGAGCTCATATATTCAGAGAATGTAACATGTCTGCTGATGCTATGGCCATGAACAGTATTGAGCATGGCTATGGCATAGTCACCATTAGCTCCCCTTCCACTCATGCTAGTCAAGCTTTCCTAGCTGACTTTGATGGAGTGTCAAGAATCAAGACCCATATATATGGGATTAGCTGTAATAGCTGTAACGGCGTACCAAAAATGAATAGCTTATCTTTGATGTTGTCAAATTTCCCGAGTTAATTAAAGACATAATAATGGAGAAAAAGTTTTGACCCAATGAATTAATAACAAAATAAGCGAAAGGAGATTAAACATCTGCAAGCTGAAAAGAATACCAAGTATATGTTAATTTACACCCAGTCTTTGTCCTACCTCCTAAGGTACCCAAGAAATATTTGAGTTATAAACCTGTAGGAAAGAGCTATCAGAACAGAACCAATGAAATCTACTCTTAAATTTGTTGGCCACACGGGTTTGCTGCCATTTAAGTCATCTCTGGAAATTATATGTTGTTTTCATCTCTCCCCAAATCAAATAAACTGTCCCTACTAATCAAAATTTTCCAACAGAATAAGAGAGATTCCTACTTTCTTTGAGTAACAGATCAGTCAATGAAGGTTGGCCAAGGAAGTCCAAGCCACTCAAATCCAGATTTCATCAAGACTTCCAACTAAAAATACATCACAATAAGACCATTGTTTGAGAATAAGTGCTGATAAGATACCCACGATTTTGTTGGGAACACAAGCCAAATCAGAATATTCCTAGTAGCAGATCCATTTCTTGATCTCTAGCCATAATATAAAACTCATTATAGGAATGATGGTGTCATAACTCATACCAAAGCAAGTCAGTCCAATGCATTCATCTTGTGAGAAGACCTCAAAGCTTGCCTAGTAGAGAGAGCTTAACAGCGATCATTTCTTGCAGAAAGCCCTCTAGCTTTGTGTTTTCTTGAAACTCCAGGCTTGTTGTTCACAGTAATTCAAATGTTGAATCAAGGGGAATGCAACTGCCATTGACAACCTCGAAGAACAGAGCTAACCATTGCATATATCTGAGCCAAAACCAGCACTGTTAAGTTGCTAGGACCCCAAAATTCAGGTAGCTAGAGTTCCCATAGAGTGCCAATTACCTATAGAGTAATAAACGAAAGGCCTAGTAATGAGTACAAGGTGCAACCTAGGATGATAAGCTTTAATCAAGTTCACCCAAATATTATAATCATCAAGAGAAACCACATTTGTCAAAGCACGAGAGCATTATTCAAGACATGTAAACTTCTCAGCCCAAACCACCTAACTTATAGGATGACACATTCCCTCCAGGGGCGGATCTATTCAGGGGCTGGACTAATTTACTTAATTAATGATTGTGTGCAGATTTTTGTGAGGTTTGTTGGATCGGTAAAAAAAAAAAATTTTGCCTCACGGCAAAATACATTTATCCTCAAAGAAATTAGCCCCCCTAACATTTGAAGTCTGGATCCGCATGCACTTTAGCCAATTAGCATGAAGTGTGCATACTAATTACCCCAAAGAAAGGATCTAAGTTTTTGCTCAAGGTTTTGTCATGGATAAAATAATAAATGATAGTACAAGTTGTTGCCACATAATTCTTTTCTCTGTTTTTGATACAAATAACTCTTTCATTCCAAGCAGTCCAATGATGAGAAAGGATCACTTGTTCCAGAACATACACAAATGAAGCAAAAGAGAGGAGCTAACTCACCTATTAGTGCCGTAATTGACCAGGTTTGCGAATAGGATGCCAATGGTTACATTGAGCTGGAATAGTATGTTTAGCCCTCCGCGTAGTCCAGCAGGTGCAATCTCAGAAATGAACAGTGGCACAGCCTGTAAGCAACATGAGTGATTATAGAAGGAGAAAAGCATACAAGCATTTTGATAGCTTATGCAAGTATAAATTTATTTCAACTGTACCAATTTTATACCCAAGTTATGACTCTAGTCTTTGGACTATTGGATTTCAAAGCCTTTTAACTGGGGTAGTATGAAAGATGTAAACCTCTTTCTTTCTTGAAAAATAACATACATTTCTCTCGCTTTCCAAACCCAAAATAACTGAGTAATACAGCCGTTCGGACCGTTCCACTACAAAGAAAAAATCTCATTGCTTTTTCGTCACACACGTCACTCATCTCCCAAGTCCCATCTCTCTAGCTGGAAGTTCTCTCAGTCATTTCATCAAACACCTTAACTGCATCATGAAAGAATCCAACTTTACAAGAACACCCAACATGGGCAGTCTCGATTCTGAAGCCTTCAATTGAACCGGCATTCCAGTAAAAAACAAATGGACTTGTTAATGAATACATGGTATCCCTGATTTTGCATAGTCGTAAAAGTGGAGGGCCTAATTAATTGTTATTATTTTCATTTTTTAAAGAGGAAATGAAAATTTCATTCAACTTGCAATCATAAGCAAAGCATAGATATGAGCAATGGCTAAAATTTTGGGGTTTGGGGGAATTTCTGATTTCCAAAACCTTGGAATTTTCCGGGGAAATTTGGGGAAATGTCGGTTTTGGAAATTTTTGAGAAAATGGGGGGAATTTGGGAAACGAAATAAAAACTTTAGGAGTGTTTTTTGTTAATTATCTACTCTATTTTAAAAGACATCTTAAACAAAGATTATTACATGAGCTTGTAGTGTAAATTATGTTAAATTAATGTGCGCTCACAAACTACAAGAATTGAATAATTTGGTAATATATTCCACTCATGTTTTATATCAGAGTATTTGTACTGTCACTCTGTACTAGACTCTAGAGGCATTGCAATAAATAGCTTTGTCCTAGTAAAATATTTTCTCTCAATCCATAAGAGTTTACTTGTTTGAAGTTGATACAAAGAGTGACAAAATGATAATGTGGAACTAGAGAATGGTTTAATGAATTTTTTATTATTTCTTGTTTAAAACTATTTGAGTTGATAGGATATAGTTAAAATGTGCATAATAACGCATTACCCAAACAGGGGATGGCAAAGTCTTGGAGAAATTCACACACTTGTGCACAGGTACGAACCCCGTCCACGTTTAATTGTGTATAGTTTTTGGTTAGAATTTTCAAAACCAACCCCCCCAATTTGGAAAATCGGGAAAGTTTCGCATTTTTCCAAAAGTACGGAAATATCGCGATATTTCGAATTTAGGGACGAAATTACAATGGAACAACTTAAAATATCGCCTGATTCAAACCGAAAATTTCGGCGATATGAGCTCGAGTGAACCACTCATGTTTTATATCAGAGTATTTGTCTGTCACTCTGTCTAGACTCTTTGCAATAGCTGCCTGCGGCCAGTTCGCAAGAAGAAATTTTTATTATTATTTTTGTTTAACACTATTTATTGATAATATAGTTAAAAGTAACATTACCCAATAAAGTCTTATAGACAGACTCCGAAGAATTTGTTGACCAAAAGTAAAAACAATATGAAGGGAAAAAAACTCTGATTCAAACCAATTTAGATTTGTATGTCTAAATTCTCTCTTACTGAATACGTTCAGCATTGTAATTCTACGATTTAAACCGTTGATCTTATAAAACAACATTTAAAGATAATCTCTGCAAAAATTAATTCAAATAGGAGATCGTTCATCCTATGTACCTGACCCAAGATTTTGTCACCATGTGACCAGCTAAACCTACAACTCCGGCAAACCAAGGTTTCGTTGCCAAAAATAAAGAAGTTGTGCCGCTCTTATGAACAAAAAAAGAGTTCCAAGACTTGAACTCTTGCCTTGTACGATTAACTAAATTAGATCAATCATGCACGAAAACATCTCGTGTAGCACTAGACTACCACTGTGTAGTACCGCAATGAAATCGCACAAAGCACCACACAATGAAAATCTTTACCAACTAACGCAGATGCACGTTTACCTGCACAACCACTTATCATTCTGACACCAAAAATGACCAAGAGCGAATCAAATTAAATTTGGCAGTGACCATTTATGTTATATTTTCAATTCTAAGAGCATCAGCAGTGGGGACTCATTTTTTTGACTTATATTTGGGTCAAATTGCCTAAAAAAATGATTTCCAAGAGCGAATCATATTTTAAATTTATTATATTTTAATATGAAATTTTTTTTTAAAATTTTTTTTCTCCTATTTTTTCTTCCGTGCCTCTCTCTTGACAATCTCTCTCATTTTATTACTTTTATATGTTTTCTCTTGGTAACTTTTTTGATGTAGAATCCAATTCAATTCTATTAACACGCTCTAAACCCCCCCTCACTTTCACTAGAACCAACACATTTTTTAAAAGGTCTAGCCATTTGTTTCGAGCCGAGGATGTGATTCAAAAGGATATCCGCTCTATTACCATGTTAAACAGCAGCAACTGGCCCATTTAACTCATTTTACCCATTTGGAAGATTCTCCAACAATTGAATTTTCAATTGCTGATTATTTATTTTTATGTATCATCATCTTTAATGAAGATTTTAGCTAGCCCGAAATAACTTAAGCTCGGACAAGAAAAAAAAGCATTCATCTATAAATTAATACATAATCTATACTATTATTGAAGAGAAAATATTTTTTAACCATAACTAAATTTTTTTTACTTTATTGACCCTTAAATATTAAATAACTTTGAGTAAAATATCAACGTCATATGGACAATAATGTCAAAAATAAAATAAAAATTAATAAAAGAATAATAAAAAAAAACACAACTGTCCACTACTTTTTAGAAAAATCACATCCATACAGTGTATTGCCGTTTCTAGTTATATTCAAATAGAAGTTAATAAGAAAATAATTAATTACCCGGTAAAAACCTAATTTGGTACCTTAACTATAGTTTAAGTACCATTTTGGGTTTTTACCCTTAATTACCACCCAAAAAAAAAGGGTGAAGAAAGTAACCTGATTGGCGAAACCAACTCCACAGCCAAGTAACATCCTTCCAATAATGAGCATGGCAAGGTCTTGAGCTGCGGCATCAAGAATTGAACCAACTAGGAAGAAGACCCCAGCAATCAACATAGACGGTCTTCTCCCAAACTTACTGGTGGTGTAGGACGCAAAGAACGTCGCTATGGAGCCAGCCAAGAAGAGTGATGATATGAATAGCTGTAGACCTTGGTTATCATATTTGCAGTAATTGCTGGTATTCATTCCCTGCTCTTGTGTCCTTGTATAAATAACCGGGAAGAATTTTGCCAAGAAAGTGGGCGTCGATGCAACACTACCTGCATCAAATTTACCATTGATCGATTACCCAAATAAAGTATAGATGAGCTTTTGGGCATCCATCATTCCATGGAAGCTAGTCAAAACACGTGGTGGTATACTATTAGTCAATTGTGGAGAAATTTAAGATAGAGATGAAGAAGAAGATCGAAGAAAAAACCTATAGCACCAATGTCGTAGCCAAACATGAGGCCTCCGGTGGCAGCCATTATGCATGAGACGACAACTATGGGCGTGATCGTCATCTTCGCTTCAGAGTCACGTCCGGTAGTGCTGGAAGAGGACGCTCCCGTCGCCATTAATATCGATCCAGGAATCTGAGAGCAGCTGCCAAGGAGGGTTATGCAGGCCGGCCACGAAATTGCACGAATTTGGAAAAATAGATTAATATTGCCTTGTATACAAGATAGATATTAATGTTCGACTCCTTCCTCATAATAGAATTGTTATATATATGTTATATTAATATTGCCTTATTATATTTGTACCGATAAGATAATGGGGACCACAGTTGAAATTGTAGATGATTTTGCATGCTTAATTTGAAAGCAATGATTGATACACGCAAGTTCCTTCAAAACAGTTTCTCTGTGTGCAAAGTTAGGCACGTTTTCAGGGAAATCAACATGGTTGCTAATACAAAAGGCCTCAACATTAGTGTGTGGTACCATTCTTTATAACCCAAAAGGCAAAAGATGACTCCTAATTCACTTCCTGGGCTGTAATACTACTTGTTGTGCAGAAGCGGCAAATGAGTCTCATACAAACATGCCCGGCCAACATGCTGATACTCCTCCCACTTTAGCTATCCAGAGAGAGATACGGGTATGATGTTTTAATACATAAGACCTCGGCATTAGTGTGTGGTAATGCGGTAATGCCTTATAACAATATAACCCAATAGATGACTTTTCACTTTTCTGATGTCTAATTCCAAAGGCACTAATCTAAGCCACAGTTTTCCAACATTGAGCATCAATGTGTGCAGTGCAGTCTTATCACTATGCTTCCCATGTTTCTTACGAGAAAAATAACGCAACTTAACCCCAGCCTTGTGATCATGTACAAAACAATTCAGAAAGCTCAAACCAGGCTTGTTGCAAGATAAAGGAATCAGAGACTGCTCGGTGTTGAAGTCATATTTACAGTAGTTACTAAGCAATTGAAGATTCTCTGTGAGTCTGTGACTCTGTGTCATCAGGCCTCTTCAGCTTAAGAAGATTAAACAGTGTCAGGCACTCAGGCTAGCTAACCTCAGTTCCCATTGGAGATGCTGGAATTTTGACCACAGGTACAATAGCCGCCTTGTTAGACTCATCACCATCATGAGACTGAGAGGCAAGATTACCTTCTTTATCAGCATCACTAACTAGCAAAAATTAAAGTCATTGACCAGCTTAAAAGGTGACCCAAAATCAGCATTGGGAGCAGGGGATATATGAAACTAGCCATTGAGGAAATCAAAATTCCAGAGTTTCCCATTTCTGCCTCAGCCTTCATAGGAATTATTCTCACCAGCTGAGACTGGTCTTTTTGTAGGTGTAGAACTGTTCATAGTTCATCGGTGAATTCGTTTGGCCATTTAGCTTTTCATTGAATTCTCACCAGCTGAGACTGATTTTTTATAGGTACAGAATGTTCACAGTTAATGAGTAGCTTTCATACCGTGTAGTTTTCTCTCACATAAAGCATGAGGAAGTTGCATTCACTCCTCCGGGAACAGAGTACATGTCAAGTGCAATCCTCTCCATCGACTAACATAGGAGCTTCTTATTTTTTTTTGTTGGAGATTTGTTGTACGGTGACATATGCAAAATCTCTAACGTGGGTTTTCGCTGAGAACAAAATAGTGTTCATGTCCAAATCCCTAGGATATAAAGTTCGCTGGTTTTCCAACCCTTGGGGCTTATACTGCTCGCCTTGTTTGATATGGATATGTTCATTCGGCACTAATACAAACTATCACAACACAACTAGAAGAGCCATTATAGAAGCTAGAAGTATCCTATAGTAGAGTAGTCGGCCTAACAAAAGCGTCACGAAAACATGAAGTAGGAGGATTAGACCGCCTGCCTGCCAATCAAGAGCCCGAGAGTAAGTGTAATCTCACCCGTAAGCACTTCGAGCTTCCTTTCATTCGACTCACCAGAGCCGCAAAGCACATAGCTAGAAGTCACGTATTGTCTTGGTATGGAACTTCTCATATCAAGTGCTGATGTATTTTCTCGAGCAGTTAATTGTTAGGCTATTGTAAACTTCAGTTTATGAAAAACAAAATGACACTAAGGAAGGATCTACCCACAATTTCAAATGCACATCCATACAGATATGCACATGCTTCTATCAAATGCTATTTCCAAATTTTTAGCTCAATATCTACGATGGATATTTCTGTCATATTACCACGCGGTTGTTGCAGATCAACAATGAACAGCATATGCAATGGATACCTTTTCAGTAGAAGTATGCAATGGATATTTTAATCAATCTAATGGGGGGTTGTGGATTTAAGCAGATAATTGCAAATTTTGAAACTGGAAGGGCAGGAGGGGAAACGTACTTAATAATTTGATTAACCATAAAAAATTCATAATCATCCAAAGCCAAAAATGACGATGAGAAAGTACCAACGGCTAAAAAAAAAAGTCAATGCCCAGGAATCCCACCAATTTGAAAATTTGATCTTAATAATTTCAGTAATGTAATGGTTTCTACAGACAAACATACAAGTAGAAATTACACACTTGAATTTTATAAATGAATGTCCTGAAAAAGCTCATCTGAAAAGAATAAAAAAGGCAATGATCAGTGGTTCTAGTAACCTCTTGCAGCAAATAAATGTTAATGAATCCCTAATATTGAAAAACAAAATCTTTGCCACTAAAATCCTTAAACTTGAAAAAAAGCACCAGCACAAATTGCAGCTTAACATACCATCAGAGTAAAAACTAAAAAGGAACAAAAGTTGCATTCGCGAGGAGAGACAAGATTGGAGATTCAGAGCATCATTAAAACAGCAACTTTCTTAATAAGTTGTTGTTCTTTTCTCTTTTGAGTTTCAGATAGAAGAGTACCAGTATAGTATGATTCAACGCAATATCTTATTATATGCCTCCCTTCTGCTTGAGAGTAATCTTATCGCCCAAACTGAGGGCAATTCCCTGGGTCTTGCTCCTTATCCGGATGTACCCACTAAGCTTTCCATCCACTTGCTTTTCAATGCTCACATTCACCAAGGCATCCTCTCCAAACACACTCTTTGCATATAAGTTGGCTGCCAAGAATCCACACTCACCATCCAATGCCGATCTGGAACGCAATCATTACAAAGACAAGGATTAAAAGACAAAAAAAAAGTAATTAATTATACTTTAATGAGAAAAAAAACAAAGCATGCATTTCATCGGTATGCTGGAAGGAAGCAAAGTCCAGTAACTTTTCACATGCCCAAAATCATCAATTAGACTCAAGATTGGATTCAAAAAGCCCAACTCCACCAAATTCATCCCAGCATAAAGCAATAGACATCAAACGTATTTCTACCATTGAACAAATTCCAACAGTCATCTCTCTTACTTGGAACATAACTTAAATATATAACTGAAATCCAGTTATATGCCTAGCATGAGAGCACAAGTCTTGAGTCATAAATGGTATAGAACTACACATTCTTAATTGTTTTCAAATAGTTAACAGCTTGCAGTGATACCAAACTAAGCTTGAGATTATACAATCTTATGCAGTGCACACATTCTTCTCACTAAACTGTGTTTAGTAAAGGGAATTCTAACCAGCAAATTAAGATGACTTACGGTGCAGTGAGGCATTTCATGTTAGTTGATTTCATGATATGGTCAAGAAATTCCTTCTCATCTTGAATTACAGTGTTGACAGCAACCTGAAATGGAACACATCGTCATCAAGATTTAGTATGATTGGCAGTCATGTCCACGCGGCGGAATAAAATGGTTACTAAACCAGGCTAAACCAGGCTAAAAATTGAACTAAGATAAATGGAGCAGTTATAAAAAAAGGTAAAACCAAGGAGGCAAGAGGGGGGGTGGGGAAGGTGGGGTTAAATTACAGTTCTAGCATATAGAAATCCATAATGATGCTCTGGAATTAAAGGCAACTTAAAGAACACAGAGACCAGAATCTACTCGCTGGTTCAAAAACACGTGGCTTATGTGTATGACCAAAATAAATAAAATATGTACACATTCAATCTTACCACGCACAAAACATGCATGGACATGACTGCCAAGATTCAGGCCGTACAAACATGCAAAAACTTTTTAACTTACCCAGTTAATATATAGTAAAAGCAAACGACAGTAACTAACATTGAAGATAAAAGGCATCAGCATTAAGTGAACATTGCATGAAAGAATACCCAGCATAAATGGCATGGTGCTTTTACGATAAGCCTTGCACTACATTCTCTCTAACTTGTGATTCTATGTTCTGTTACAGAACTTCCAGGGTATTTATGTTTTACATATTCCAGAAAAAGAGCATTCCACTATAGACTCAGAAAGACAAAAACAAAATAGAATAGGTGAGAGAAAATCTTCCAAACTTATATAATGTCATGAACCTGAAACGAAGTACTGCCACACACAAACCTTAAGTTTAAGCTTCTCAGCAGCTAATGAGTTCGAAAAGTTGAAAAAATAAGTTATAAACTTCACTAGTATTGTCAAACCAAAAGCCTCTAGACGTTTTGAACTCTTGTGTTCCATTTATTCCTATTTATGAAAGCTCCTGAAAAGTGTTGGTGGTCATGAACTGGTGTGCATCCCATCCCTCTTTATCCCAAAGACCCAAACTGACACGGTCATACAGATTGATACTACTTAACTAGACTTACTTGCTCCATAATTGCAACTTTATCCTAAAGGACATCTTTCATAAAGACAGTTTCACTACTAATTAATTAAGGACACAATAGTACTCTGAGAATACAGAGAAAAAATTACAAAATATTATTTTTACCATCATAGCACTCAGATCAGTAAACTTTGACGAGATATCCTTAGTTGTTGGATAACCAATACAAAACCAAAAAGATATAGACAGAAGTTATAAGGGGAAAAATGCAATATAGACAGAAGTCACAGAACAAAGTTCTTAAAACCAAAAGAGGAATATAATTGCGAACTTCATAAAACAGTAACAGAACAGCTGGTAGTGAGAGTACAATAATCACTGAGAGCAATTTTATTATTGCTGTGGAAATCAAGCCAGAAAGGAGTGCTACATACCTTGTTCTCCCACTCAAACTCTGCCCACATGGTTCTGAAAGCTCCATCACTACAAACAGCAGGAGAGATGTAATCCATAATGTCAATATGAATATCGTTGAGGACGACAACTGTTCGCTCATGCACATTTGAGGTCTCATAAACAATGTTTCCAAATATGACTCCAGTTTCAGTTGAGGACACCTTGATATTGGCCTTTATTTTTTTACTAGATTCAGGAGCCAGAGTATAATTCTGTGGCCGCTCCACAAGTTTAAGATCACCCATAGTTGCCAACTCCAAACACAAATTTTGTAAGGTCTCCTTGGTTCGATTGATAACTGTGACATCAAGTACAATATCATAATGATGAACAGTTACGTATGCTTCGGCATACACTGGGTCGCTAAATCCAGTGAGTTGGAGAATTCGGTTAAGCTTGTTGGCATCATCCCCTTCCTTGATGAATTCTCCTGTGGCACGTTTTAAATCATCTTGGACCTCATCTTCAAGTTCCAGTTGGCTCATACCCTTAAATTTACATATAAAGAGGAAATTAGTTTAAATACCTTATCAATCATACATTCACTCCCATATTAAAAAGGAAAATCACATTTAGCTATCACAAACCAATAGAAATCAAAAGATTCAAAATATGACAAAATTGTTTAAAACTACATCACAATTATGACAATAGATTGCCAACAAAAATGCTGCATGTAGATAGTTTTGATAGCCTCCAACCAATAGTACAATGGCTAAATGGATTCAGAACTTGTACCTTCCTGCTCTTTAAATGGTAGAAATCAATAAGGTCATCGGGCTGTGCATGAGAAATCTGAGCCTTTGCTTTTATTTCCTCTGTTTCCCTTAATTGTTTTTCTGTAAGCATACTAACAAAACTTTGACGGCAAGATTGCAGCCATATTTTCTTGATCTCATCACCAGTATTGCATAACAATCTTATGCAGAGGACAATCCTATCATATGAATCATTGTCAATTGGATGTGGAAGGACTGGAGATTGGCCTAATTGCAGCATAGAGACAATTATCAACAGTGCATGTGTAGATGCTTTATGCACTTCCACCTTAGATGGCTGGACCTCTTCCAATCTAAGAACAAGCTTGGTCAGTGTGCACGCAACAACTGCCCCAAGGAAAAAGTCACCAGTGAGAAGCAGGGATCTCAAGTTCCCTGATGCCAAGGATCCTTGAACAAGGGTAGGGGGGGAGAAAGCAGTTTCAGATGCAGCACTCTGTGTGGCATAAGTCCCATCAGAAAGAATAGCTGGTCTTTTAGAAGACACAGTCATGGAGTTTACTTGCTGAACCTTCTTTGAAGAATCATTACCTTCTTCTTCTTCTGAGAGTGAGTAAAAAGGCAATTCACCAAGACACTGTTTAATTGTTGTGAGTCCACTCTCAACTTCAGAAAGTGATAGGCAGTACTCTCCAATAATCCAAAGAGCACAAACACAAACACGTGACGCTCGGATTTGGTAAAATGTGTCCAATAGCCTTGTTATTATAGATACCCTTAGTTTAGGATTGGTTTCAATTATCTCCCGAACAAACACAATCACATCCGTAGCTGAAGCAACATTGCTGTCTCCCAAGAAATCCATCAACAGATGGACCACTGTGCTCGCAACTTCTGGGAACTTTACTGCACAAGAATGAATGGCCTGAATAAGCATCTGCCTGTATTCACCATTCTTCTCTAGCTCTCCATTTTGAGTCCTAACAACTTCCTTTTTCAAAGTAAGAACAACCTCATTTATGTTCCGGTTAGTAACCAGCTCAAGAACAATATCTAGGGTCTTCCTACGGATGTCAAGATTTGGACTAGAAAGAGCCCTAAGAATGTCCATGAACATATCAGCCATAACTTCTCTATGAGAAGACTTTAGCTCATTCAGCCGATCAAGAACAATAAGCTTCACATTATTGTCACTCTGAGAAAGAAGAAGCTGACAGTAGGTGTTGGCAGCAGCTCTAATAGCAGTAGGGGCATATGACAAGGAAACAAGTGTCCCAGCACATTCATAAACAACCGCAGTTGAAGGCACATTCAACAAGGATATAATGATCTTAATGTATCTCCCCTTCTCTCCACGGTTTGTTCTACACACTTTTCGTATCAGGTCTAACACAATCATCTGCAGCAATTCACCCCATTCAGAAACCTTATCAACATTGGTCAAAAGATAATTGACTGCACGCTCCTGGGCACAAGTAAAGAGCATGAGAAATGCATTCCGCTTAGCAGATGGATCCTGCTCCGTTGAAAGAAGCTTCTCGATCATTTCAGGTGCATCCACCAAAATTTGCTCACCCTGTGGTAGCTTATATATGGACATCATAGCTAATATAGCATTTCTCCTAATAAAAGGGTGCCTGTGCTCCAAATTTTGCAATACAGAAGGGATTAATGGCTCAATTATCTCGGTCTCGTTCAACCGACAAAGAAACCTCAAAGTTACACCACGGATATACTCATTGGGGTGCTGTAGGTTGTTCCTCAAATTTTGGCATATTAAAATCATTTCAGGTAAGACTCTACCCTTTGCATCAGTTTTCTCAATTATCTCCAAATATAACAGCAATAGTTTTTGGATAGTGTGGTCCTCAGAAGGCAAAACATATCTAACAATGGTGATAAAAAGCTGAGGTAATGTTTCGCCATTCAACAAAAGCATGATTGCCTTCTTCATTGCATCTACTTTTGCCTCTACATCATTGCCTTCAAGAGCTTCCTTGATCTCATTTGCAATTGCAGGTGTTCCTCTATCAAAGTGAACTAGCAAACTACAAGATTTCTCCATTTCTCAATTGCTTTCTGGAGAAAACAAACGGGATCAAATTAGTTTGTATAATCTAACTTCGAAAAACTCAAGCATACCATGACCAGCAGATACATATAATTTGGCTGTTATTAAGGTTATGAAATAATAGAACATACAGTATGCAGCATAAGCACAGATGACATTTTCGAATTTAACTTCTATGGTAATATTGTAATAATACAAAATATTTAGCTCATGAACTGAATTGAAAGCGTTAAGTGCAGGGAATTTAAGAAAATAACCAAGTTCATCAAATTGCATCTTATATGAGAATACTTCACGACAACTCCCGCTCACTATATGAGTTTGAATGCATACGAGATCAGAAGGCTTCATAGTTCATACACAGAGCTAATAGGCATCTTAATCCCTGTGTTCATATCATAGTCAACAAACTTGACTAAATGCTGAATGATTTTTTCTACTGCTCCATGATAGCCCAAACTCACAGTAACATTCTATGCCAGGATCTTGTTGCAGCCATTAATGGGCGCGAAAGAAGGCTAATTTTACAAGCAACAACCATCCCTATTCATAATTCGAGTCCACAATGAATTTGGCTTGGATTAATGATCAAATGTACATTACCGATCTGCTTCTAAATTCACGTTCAAGCATTGGATTCATGTCTTATAAGCACAACAACAACAAAGAGAATTCAAATTCTATCAAACCAAATCAACAATCAAAATAACGAATTAAGCAAGCATCAGAATAAGAACACAAATCAGTGTCAACTGACCAAAGCACTAGTTTGAGCATCTTGTTAATGAGTGCAAAATTGAAACCAGAAACGCCTATATTATGATTTAGCTCCAGAATCATCGTCAAATTTTGAAAACCAAGACATTGGATTTGTCACGTAAATGCGGTATCTAATTGCGTGGAAGCCAAACAGAAGATGAAGCACAAGCTTTGAGATCCCACAACCGAAAACAAAAGGCTTCAAGATCTGGAAATTAGCAGAGGGGGAATGAGAGAGAGACTAACCTTATGACGATGATGTATGGGCAATAGAGTGCACACAGAAATCAGATCCAAAATTTTTTCATTAGCCTCATACAAATAATGCTTGTAACGTATAAATCAAGAGAAACCGGGAGCGCAAGCACGGTGACTAAATCGGATTCGGATCTGTATCCGGGTCCGGATCCTCAGTTTGTTTTTTTTTTTATGTACAAAATGCTTACTTGCTTAGGACTTGTTTCGGATATTTAAAAACGTTTTTGAATTAATAAGGAATTTACACAAAAATGAAAGAAATGTGTATTTGGTGTATTTTAGAAGCACTTGACAAGTATTTCCTCTTCGTACAAAAGCGTATTTGAAAACTTGAAAATCACTTTTAGACATTTTAGAAGCAATTTCAAATAAATCATTTCAGTCTCATTTGTTCATTGTTTTCAAATTTGGACCATGAAATGCATGTGCAGATTGAGAATTACATACGTTGTCACATATGAAAACTAAAGACACATGGATTGTACGGTCGACCAATGAGATGCTATTAAGGACTAAATGTGGAACTCATTTTTTGTATTTCATCAAGCAATACTGAGGGAATTTTAGGTAGAACAAAGTCAGATACCTTATGTTTATTGGACAACCGCACTATTCACGTGACACGACTATCCTATTGAAGATATTATCTACAATTTGTAGTTTTGTACATTTTTCCTTGCCAACCCTTTTCGATTAAAGAATCTTTAAATCGACTAAAAAAAATATCTTATTAGTTAACCATCATTCTAAATGTAGAATCCTACTAATCTAAAGAAAGCAACGACTTCAAAAGAAGTCACATTTTGGAAAGAGCCTATGAACTTAATAAGTTTACAATAATAAATTTAGGGAATTGTTAATAACACACCTTAGAGTGTTATTAACACACTCTTCACTCTCTTTCTCTCTCTAAAGTGTGTATATAAAAGGAAGAGAGAGAGAGGGAAGGGTGTGTTAATAACACATTGAGGTGTGTTATTAACAACTCCCTAAATTTAATTTCAAAAAATAAATCTTATTAGTTAGTAAATTTATCAAATCGATCTAAACCAATTGGCTGTAAGTAGTAAAATATAACATAAATGGTTCACTACAAACCTTTAAGGTCAAGTTAGTAGCCAATGGCTTTAAACATAAAAACAATTTAAAAAAATGGATTACTTTGGCATTTATGCACCTATAGCATGTGCCGAAATTTCTCACAATAACACTTATATATTAAAATCAAGGTAACAATCATCTCAAGAACTGCAAATCGATTAATTCCTTCAGCAAAGCTAGCTCATAACCAAATGTGAAATATTTATGCATCAAGTACCTCTAATACGAGTGTATATTGGAGAAGATTTTTTGGCTTTCTCATCTGGATTGTATTAAATAACCATAAATTTACCAAGACACATGGTCTCAAGAACTAGAAGTTTATTGAGTCGGTCATTCAAGTTTTGTCTGATTAGTTGAGTCTCTTTCTATTTACCATATTGTGTAATATGATTAACAAACTCCAATGACATGTATTCTTGAGTCGACATATTATTTTTCCAAATAAGATTGATCACATGAAAATTGGTTATTAAAGCGTTATTTATCGCATATTTTTGTGAGCTATCACTTTAATTAATCCCGCCATTAGGGAGAGAAAAGATCATTCCTGAAGAATGGCGTGAGGTGGCATGGTGTATGATGTATCTACCATATCTCATTCAATTTTGAGAAAAGTCTCAACCAATTATAAGTGAATTGATTTAAAGAAAGAGAAAAAATCATATGTTATATTCAAAGACTCAAACTTGGTTGAAGTCTCCTAAAGTACGACATCGTTATATTAACAATCTACACCACACTGATTAATTTGTGGTAGGCATGTTGATCCAGATGACATGGCCTCCTGAAGATGATGTCTTAAAACAATGTTTGCACTCCCAAATTCCCAATGATATTAGACAAACAAAGTTTGTAAGTACGCTATTAATATATGATGTCCTAGTGAGACAATTCATCAATATGGTTGTATGTAATATGTCAAATGTATGAAGTGCGACATTTTATAAGATCCAAAGTTTTAACTCCCCAAAAGTGTTGATCAAACAAGTCATAGCTTTGTTGATCATGCAAAGTTTCAAATGTTAGCACATGTTGATTATTTATTCTATTTTTTGTTGTGTGGCCACTGTTAGAGCTATCTTCACTCTGGTAAAACATTCAAATGCCGTAGATATTTTTTTCACGAACTTAACATTAAATAAATAGTGAAAAATAAATATATGTTGCTAACTAGAACAGTCTGAGAACACTTATAGATTGAGCCTTAATTAGTTGTTGGACAG
The DNA here is from genome assembly GCA_030142095.1 of Rubus idaeus. Classification (NCBI taxonomy): domain Eukaryota; kingdom Viridiplantae; phylum Streptophyta; class Magnoliopsida; order Rosales; family Rosaceae; genus Rubus; species Rubus idaeus. Next base: position 21,628,140 of record CM057968.1, on the reverse strand, counting down.
CATTTCTTGTTGTACCCCTTTTGATTGCAAATGTTGCATGTCATCTTCGTTTCATATAGCTAGGCTTCTAGACATTCTGACTTTGTCATCATGTGAAAGGGCAAGTAGTGCCATTTTCTCACCAAATTCCTTGTTCCTCTTTATCTTAGGTCTACATATTTGTCTCTTATTCGGTAGAAGCGCAATTGGATAATTAACTGGCACCCAATCATCTTCATTAGCAATGGGGAAGATTATGGGGTCGTAAGATTTCAGATACTTCTGTAGTTGAAGGTACTCATCAACATGTAGTTTAGGATCCTCTCCCCTCGTGAAAATTGCACATATAACATGGACACATAGGATTTTACTTAACTACCACATTCTACAAGTACATATTCGTCGTCTTAAGTCCACTGAATGTAAGATTGTACACTTTCTCTAGTTACTTGGTACCAAAACTCACCCAAAAAGTGTGCTCTATAGTGTGTTGTTACTTGCCCAATCTTATTAATGATCTTTGCAATCCAAGAACACACTGGATCTTTCCATCTACTGCAAACAACCCTCCTTTTTCTTACATCCATCAGCACCCAATGGTTGTCCAGTGGCTACTCCCTTGCCTTTTCTCTTCTTTACTTGTCCTATTTTTCTTGTTTGCTAACTTTTTAATCGTAGGGCTTATCACAACATCTCTATATGTGCTAAAGATTCTCCTATGCACCACATGTTCTCCCTTACCTGCATCATTCAGGACAATACTTATATTTACTACTTCATTCACACCTTCACCCATAACACTGCCATTATTTATTGCTTCATTTATACCTTCAACTTCAGCCACCACACTGTCATTTGTACTCCACTATTATTTTCCATGAGTGGCCTATAAATTTGGCTAGCCACCAAATTAGCTGCCACAACAATATTTTCAAACTCTGTTGGCAGAACACTAATCATTCAAGGGATTATATCAATCATGGGGCCTTGGCACTAAATTATCCAACTCAGCTTATTTTTTCTTCATTCTCCCACCACCAGAGATATACACGTTGATTTGTTTCTTCTTCTTTGGTATATGTTTTGTCATTTTAATGGCATCAACATCATTCTTTACCATAATCCATTCCTCCATGGTAGCTTGTAGCAATAGAAAATTGGTTTCTCTCTATAGCCCAATTCTCATGCAATGTTATTAAATCCCACACATGCTAGCTTATCCTCATCCAATCCATATAAATAGACTACTCCACCCAACTTATTGAACTTGGCTATCTTGTACTTCTTAGTCTCATCTGGCATTTTGTTGAAGTAACCCCTATGGCGAATCTCCATGGTCTAGTACTCATTAATTTGGAATTGCATGTTCTACATATATAACCTGATCAGCAAATTAGTTAATGACATTCAATCATCATTCACACACCTTTAACATATAATGACAACACATTCGCATAAAAATCCAATATAAAAATATATTAAATACACGTACCCACTGTTCTATAGTCTCCCAATATTCTAATAAATTAAGCTACATTTCAATGGATACTAAGGAGACAATGATTAGCGTGTATTTTACGTGCTAAAAGTGTTTCTAATCACTTAAATTAAACTATTTTGAGAGTTTATTTGTCTATTTAATGTGTATTTTTGTGTTTATAGGGAAAATATGAAGAAAATGTTTATTTGCACAAAAAAAGTGCATAATTTTGAGGTTTTTAGTGCATTTCCGATAATTGGACGAAAAGTCAACCGTGACTTTTCAACGTCAAAATAATACTGGTCATTACTAGGATGTGGAGCCCAGAGCATGTACGAAGATTTTGAATATTGTTTTCGGATTCCGGCAATTTTGCCGGTGAACCACCACATATGGAGGCGCAACCATCACACGCGGTGACGGAACAAAATTTAAACGACTATTTTATTTTCCCTCTTAATTAGTTCCTTTTTTTTATTTACTATTTTATTTATCTTTTGTTTGTCTCTTCTTCTCTAAAACCCAAGGCTTTTTCTCTTATTGGTGATAGCATCCCACCATCGACATCAGCTTCGACCCATACCGAGCACCATTAAGGATTCTAGCTGTATCCACCATCACCTACTTCCTCTCTTTCTCTTCTTTATAAACCTCATCTCTGCTCAATTTTTTTTCAGTGATTAGTGTCATTACCCTTGTCCTTTTCGTTACACATTGCACCAGCATTTGGAAATGAAATTGATCGATTGACCTTAATTAAATTCAAACAATCCGTAGCTATCGATCCGCATGGGTTATGCATTTTGATCCAAAATAGTTCCAACAAATTCTGGAAATGATCCATGAAGCTTCATTTTGAAATAGGGAGCTGACTTTTTTACGGAATCAAAAGCATAGAGTTTTAGAGTTTTTGTAAGAATGAATTGATAAAATAGGGAAAGTTTTTGTACATACTGAATTGGTGACTAGTCAATAACAGATTATTTTGTGTTGCCTCCATAAAGATCTGTGTGCATATACTCACACATATTATTTTGTCTAGCCTCCATAAAGATGATGTGGCTGCTCCTCTCTTGGATACCTTTACTCATCCCCTCTCTCAGCCAGACCCTCTTCCGGTGCCAGAGGTGGTGGCTGATCCCCTTCCGGTGCCGGAGGTGGTGGCAGATCCCCTTCTGGTAGGGGTGGGCATAAACGGAATTTGACATGCAAAACCGATCGACCCGACCCGTTTTAACTGAGACAAGAAAGAAAAATAACCGACCCAAAACCGTTTACATACGGGTCGTCATCGGTTTGGACTCCAAAACCAACTGGTTTTAACCCGATCCGAGCTGTTTTTATTATATATATAAAATATTCAATTTTTTATTATGTGTCGCACTATAATTGGTTGGGTTTTGTTCTTGTGCACCCTACCGCACACAACCACTCTCCTTTTGCATGTGTTTTCTGACCCACTGCTCTCTCTCTCTCTCCAACTTTCTATTTTTTGTTATATTATTTTCTCGACTCTTTCTCACTCCTTCCCAACTTTTTTATCTTTTTTTTTTATTCCTTTCTTTCTCTCTCCCTCGTGCCTCTCCCGATTTTTTATTCTTTTTTCTGATCCCCTCTCTCTCTTTGCATTCCCTCTTTTCTCTCCCTCATGACCCACCACTCTTTCCGTTGTTTTCTCTTCTTCTTCTTCGTATTCATCTTCGTCTTCTCTCTTCTGCAACAACCTGCAACTCCTTATCCTCTTCATTTTTTTTCTTCTTCTCTTTCGATTAGGTTTCCCTCTGTATAAAACCGAAACCGAATTGGACCGAACATGTAATTCAGCCCAACCGAATATTTCGTCTCAGTAAAGAAAAATCCAGTTCTGGTTTGAAGAATTGAGCCAACCGAACAAATCGGGCCAAATACGGTTTGGGTCTAAAACCGATCCGATCCGACCCGTGCCCACCCCTACCTTCTGGCTCCAGAGGTGGCGGCAGATCCCCTCCCAGTGTCAAAGTGAGTGGTTGATCTCCTCCCTGAAAGGTAAAAATAAATAAGAAATATGATGTCTTTAGAAATCACATCGTCGTTTGTTATACAGGATTTGTAATAGAAATATTTTTTTATTTATTTGAAAAAAAGGTCAATAAGAAAGATTACTTGATTTTTGATGAAATTTTTGCAGTTGGTTATGATTTGCATCCTACAATTGAAGACATGACTGATATTTTCAAAGCAGTGAACCAAATGGTATCTGTGTGTTCTAAAAGCAAAAAGAAAAGGATAATGAAGAAAAACGTTGAGGAGGAAACCACATTATGAAAATAGTTTCTTTTAATTATCTATCGATTCTCATAACTGTGTTTTTCAAGCCTATGATTTTTGGTTCAAAACACATTAATAAATTTGTGTTCCCTTCACCTCTAATTTCATGCATTTTTGATAATTTGGAAGTCAATCACTACAAAAAAGAATTGCATTTGCTACGGCAGTTAGCATCGGCACAAAAATGCTGTCGCTAATGGTCTTAAATTTGCTACGGGCAACTTGGCGTCACAAATCTGAAGATGGTTTGCGACGGCAAATTAATGCCGTCGTATGTAAATTACTTAATTGCAACTGCATTATCTTTCCGTCGCTGGATTTTTCTGGGATTGGCTTCAATTGTTGTTGCCGTCGCTACCTTTTGCTTCCCACCACCAGCTAGAACGCGCGAGAAAACAAAAACATTGGAAAATTAGGCGCCAATTGTTAAAAAAATAAATAAAATGGCGCCTTTTGTTTCCCCGACAAAAAGACCTAAAACTCTATCTTCCTTCTCTCGTTCCCAAAGGCCAAAACACCTACTGCGCCTTTTGTTTCTCAATTTGCAGACTCCTTTACATCTCAAAAACATAAAACCCAGTAATCATTCAAATCTATCTGTTTCTCTCAGTCACTACTCACCTTCATTCTCACTTGCTCTTTCAATAAGTTGGGGTATGCATCTTCTCTCCCATAAATTCGTTCAATTTTGTTGGATTTAGGATTTATGGTTTTCAATTCGAGTTTGTTCATTCAGTTTGTGTTTTATGGCTTTATTTTTTGGAAACTTGTTAGTTAAAATAATTACATGAAAATGTTGAGGATTTTGTTCGTTTGAGGAATTTGGTTTAGAAAACTTGTCTATGTATCTGAAAGCTTCTTCCAATTTGCTTCTTTGTGAGAGAATTGTTATGTTTTGTTGGATTTGGTGTTTGGGTATGTCGATTTGGTATGGAAAATGCTTATATTAGATGTAAATGCTTCTTTGGTATAGAAATTCATAGTTTTTTTGGTTGGATTTGGATGGGTGTTTTCTTGTCTTTCAATAATTTGTTGGGCTTGTACCAATTAATGTATCTTAATTGATAATTTGATGGCTAATATAGATTTTGGATGGCAGCTAGAAACAAAAAATAAGGTAAAGCCATTTGCTGACAAGTCATACAAGAAGTCACATCTTGGAAATGAATGGAAGAAGCCATTTGCTGGATCTTCCCGTGCAATAGGTATTATTCTTGAGAAAATTGTCATAGAAGCCAAGCAGCCTAACTCTGCCATTAGAAAGTGTGCTCGAGTTCATCTTATTAAAAACGGGAAGAAAATTGTTTCTTTTGTGCCAAACTATGGTTGCCTGAACTACATTGAAGAGAATGACGAGGTGGTCATTGCTGGATTAGGTCGTAAAGGGCATGCTATTGGAGATATTCCTAGAGTTCAGTTCAAGGTTGTGAAGGTTTCAGGTGTGTCATGCACTTTTGGCCCTCTTTAAGCAGAAAAAGGAGAAGCCAAGATCTTGAGTTTCCCATAAGATGTTTCATCTGTTATCACGTTTGGCTCTCTTCAATTTGTTTGGTTGTTCTAGATTTTGAGTACATCATTTGTCTTGCATGCTTGTGCTTAATCTGCTGTTTGTGTTAGATGAGTAGTTCCAGAATTTCAATCATGCTTTTTGACCTGCACCAAATGTTTATTTTGAACCTGGATGATGTGGTATTGCCTAGTTGATTATTAGTTTCCGATCAATAATAATAATAAAAAAAAACAATAAGGTCAAACACGGTTGTTAGCTAGATCTTGGGTGCTGTAGTCTTAACATTTTTTGCCTAACAAAACATTATTTCTTGACTCAATTGTTATGATAAAATTTTAACGCATTCCCATTTGTTTCTTAGTTCTACATTGATAAAGATCTATGCCTTTGATTTACTCTTATAAAATTTATGTATAAAATATTACCCATGATTAGTACCAAGAATGGGGTTGTTACCGTTATTCCCTTATTAGGTTGAGTTTAGAAATGGTTTTAAAATGTTATATTCCACTATGGAGTCAAAACACACTAATGGATCACAAGTAGTTAAGAGTACTACATCATTCATTCTTATTTGATAATCATGTTAATGAAGATATTTTCTATGATATTTCAGTTTTGAAAAGTTGCATTAACCCCTTCTCTAATTAGAATTGTTATATCTCTATCTCAAGCACTAACATTTAATATACTTTTATTGTTTGGATTTGCAGGTTCTGAGTATTACTCCATCGCCTAGCATTCTCTGTCGTCTACCATCTATCTTCCTCTTGTTGTAAACTCTTTGAGTCTGATTCCAGGTAAGTCTTATGACTTATCTTTTTTGTGTATTTGATATATATATATATATATATATGAGAATATTTGAGTGTAAATGCACTGGAATTATCCACTTTATCTTTTTTGTTTGCTGCTTTTGTTTTTAATGGAACATGGAGATTTGATATCCTTTTACGGTAAATTAAATTATGATACATATTTATCGATCAATTGTAATCATTATTATTATTCCTAATCTCTTACTTCATAAACATGCTACTCCCTCCTCCTGCCTATATATGATCACTTTGCATGTGTTTGTGCATATCGGATTAATTAAATGTTCAATATATATTGGATTATATGTATTCTTCTTAATTACTTTCTTGTAGGGACTTAACTTAATGATTGTTATGTTGTGGTTTTGATGTTAGGGATTTACTGTTTTTGAGTTGTACATTTGATGTCATCTCACTTTCTATGCAAATGCTTGTTCACTTAGGTATATTGTTTTAAGTGCTTGGTTTGTTTGGTAGTCTTGGTCATAATTTAATACACTGTATTTTCTTTATCCAATTGACATAGATATTAAATCTATTTGCTTAGGATAACAATGGACAGATCATGGATAGATTTAGCTAATAGGTGGTCTCAGCTATATCTTGATGGGATAGATGGGTTTTTAACCTTTGCATACATAAACAAGGATCAGAGTACAAGGATTTATTGTCCTTGTAGGAAGTGCACAAATCGTTATTTGTATGTAAGATTAGTTGTGCGGCAGCATGTTTGTGACAATGGTTTTTGGAAGAAGTATAAGAAATGGTGTAAACATGGTGAGCCTAATGATAATGCTGATCCAGTAGGCAGAGATCAAAATGATATGGTAACAGATTCTGATATGGAGGATGATATGGTCAGACTTGTCCAAGAAGCTTTAGGAACTCCAAATGTAGGACCAGATGATCAGAATGATGGAGAAAGCTCAACTAATCCACATGTAGGGCCAGACGAGCCTACCAAGAAGTTCTTAAAACTGATGGAGGGTGCAAACCGTCCGTTGTATCCCGGTTCTAAGAGACATACAGCCTTGTCATATATTGTTCAAATTTTGCAAGCGAAGGTGCTCTATGGCTGGACGGACAGCTCCTTTAAAACCTTACTTGAGATAGCAGAAGAATCTATGCCCGATGGTGTGCAACTTCCTAATTCATATTTACATATTATGAAGCCCAAAAATTAACAGAGGATTTGGGATTCTCATACAAGACAATAGATGCATGCCCTAATAGCTGTATGTTGTTTAGAAATGAAGACATAAATTTGGATGCATGCAAGTTTTGCAATACATCTCGATGGAAAGATAATGGTGGAAATTCAAATGATGATGTAGGACCTGTGAAACGAAGAGCAGCAAAACAGGCCAGATATTTTCCTTTGAAACCAAGGTTGCAGAGGTTGTATATGTCATCGAAAACAGCAAAGCTTATGAGATGGCACGGAGAGGAACGAACTGATGATGGTGTGTTTAGGCATCCTGCGGACTCTCTTGCATGGAAAGATTTTGACAAAAAACACATTCGGTTCTCGGAAGACATTCGCAATGTAAGGCTTGGGTTAGCATCGGATGGGTTCAACCCATTCAGATCTATGAATATAGTTCATAGTACCTGGCCTATCATATTGGTGCCCTACAACTTACCACCAATGATGTGCATGAAGCAGCCTTTTATCTTTCTATCTGTGCTTATTGATGGTCCCAAGGGACCTGGGGATAAAATTGATGTCTACATGCAGCCACTCATTGAAGAATTGAAGGAATTGTGGGAAGATGGGGTAGAAACATATGATGCATCAAGCAATCAAATGTTTCGAATGCGTGCTGCATTGTTGTGGACAATTAGTGATTTTCCTGCCTATGCCAACTTGTCAGGGTGGAGTACAAAAGGTGAATATGCTTGCCCATCATGCAACTCTGAAATTGGTTACCGACGGTTGAAATATGGTCAAAAGGCTTCATACGTGACTCATCGGCGATGGTTACCCTATGATCATAAGTATCGAGCCGATCCGAGGTCATTTAATGGCAATACAGAGTATAGACTAAAGCCTAAAACATTATCTGGTGTTGATATTTTTGAGCAGTTAGAGTCAAATGGGGTTCTTACAGAGTACAAGAGGGAAGATTTGGAGGCAAGGAAGTTAATACGGCCACAAAAATCTGATAATGATCCTTTGAAGAAAAAGAAGCATAATTTTAAGAAAAAAAGTATATTTTTTGAGCTTCCATATTGGAAGCACAACCTAATACGTCACAACCTCGACGTGATGCATATAGAAAAGAATGTTTGTGACAATGTTCTCTGGACAATATTAGGAGTTACTGGAAAAACAAAGGACAATATGAATTCTCGTCGTGATCTGGAACTTATGGGAATTAGAGAGCAGTACCATTTGAAGAGGAGGGAGTCGGGTATAGAGTACGCTGATCCTGCTGAGTTTGAGATGAACAATAAGGGAAAAGATATGTTTCTCTCAGCCTTATCGGTAGCAAGAATGCCAGATGGAGCAGCATCCAATATTGCACGACGAGTGCGTCTGCAAGATCATAGTATTGGAGGTCTTAAAAGCCATGACAACCATATTCTATTGCAGCAACTTATTCCTTTATTGATTGACCTGGAGGTCTTACGAAGCTCCTTACCAGAGAATGTTGTCCAAGCATTGATTGACCTGGACAATTTTTTTAAACAATTATGCTCGATGAATAATTGTGCAGCAGATCTGGAAGAGGCTCGTGCTAGCATAGTGTTGACACTTTGCGAGCTTGAGAAGATATTTCCGCCATCCTTTTTTGATATAATGGAGCATTTACCTATTCATTTAGCTGATGAAGCATTAATTGTTGGTGCTGTAATTTTTCGGTGGATGTACCCTATTGAAAGGTATCTATTGACCTTGAAAGAGTATGTGCGGAACCGGGCTTGTCCTGAAGTGTCCATAGCCAAAGGTTATTTGATGGAAGAGTGCATGAATTTCTGTACCCAATATCTCAATGATGTGGAGAGCAAGTTTAATAGACCATTAAGAAAAAAAAATAGTGATGATACGAACAAGGGAAAAGATTTTGTACTCGAGGAAATTACACGGACACAAGCTCATCGATGGATCTTATTCCATACAAAGGCAGTCACACCGTTTCTCAAGTATGTCATGTTGCCTATTGGTTTTATCTTTTTATAAGTTGCACATATAGTGAAATATATATGACCAGAAATGATGCTTATGGTAAAAAAGAACATGTTTTTTTTTTTGGATTATGAACCAGAAAAGAACATGAATTGTTTTGTTTTGTTATTTCCAGCAGAAGCATCAATTGGATTGTACATTTCTGGGCTGGGCATAGAAGTAATGATGTTTCTTGTCTGATGGTAAAGTATGTAAGAAGATTGACTTGCTCTTGTTACTTTGCAGTGAACATCTTGCTACCATTCGACGACAATTTCCTACTGCAGATGAACACTATGTTCAACGTGTTCATTTTGAAGAGTTCGCAAGGTGGTTTAAGGAACATGTATGTTAGGTGCATTCAGATATATTAAGTTCATCTTTTGGTGTCTTTGTTTTTATATTGGTTTAAACTTTTGTTTATCTCAAATCAGGTTGTCAATTTGCAAAGAACCAGTGATGTCGTTATCAAAAAAAGTTATTGCTTTGTCAAATCCCCCTGATCCTTCAGCAAGTAGATTGAATTCGTATAATGTAAATGGGTTCTTCTTTCGTGTTAAAAGCCTTGACAATCATCGCTCAACCCAAAATAGTGGTGTAGCTTTACAAGCAGATACCATGAGTGTTTCTAGTAGGAAAGACAAGAATCCTCGTGTGGACTCTTTACCATACTATGGGAGATTGACAGAGATTATCAGAATCACTTACTCCATTGATATCAAATATGTTTTGTTCAAGTGTGATTGGGTTAATCCTTCAACAGGGATAAAATTAGATCCTTTTAACTACACTTTAGTCAACTTCAAGCGTTTGTTGTACAAAAATGATCGCCTAGGGGACGAACCCTTCATCTTGGCATCTCAAGCTCATCAAGTTTGGTATACTCTAGATCCTTCAGGACAAGATTGGCTAAATGTTGTCCACATGCCTCGGAGAGACTTGTCCCTTGTGCAAACTAACAGTAGAAAAGAAGATGACATCTCAAGGGAGTCAATGGATGTTGAAATAGATGAATGAGATCATAACTTGTAATATATTAGGTGTAGGTTAAGAAGGCTCCTGTTGGTGAAGATTTTTGTGTGGATATGGTCTTTTTTGTTTGCAGAGTCTTGGTCTTTTATGTTCTGTTTTTAGATATGTTATGGTGAGTTCCTACTAGTGTAATTTTGAGGAATTCCTTCATATATGCAGGAAACAACATTAACTAGTATAATCTCTTTGATTGGGGAGGATGGTCATGGGTACTGTCGTACTTATGGTTCTGGAGTGACTCGGAGATGTGTGTATCCGAATGAACAAATCTCTTCTCAAACTAGTCATGATCTAATGCAGAAAATGACAGAATCTTTGTCAAAGATTCAGGATGAACTTAATATGCTTCATGCTCAAATTGATTTGTTGGAGAACAAAGGGGGCAGAGACACAAATATAAGTGGACAGGTTAGTCACAAGAATAATGCACTTTCACACATGATTAATCATTAAATTAGTGCATATTTCAATTCTCCAAGTTCTGGATTCATAGTTTAGTAGTGTGAGTATTTGATTATTTAGCTGTTATTCGATGGATACAATTGGTTAGATGGATGGTATTCAAGATATTGTTAATAGCGTTTAGGTTTTTTGTTGAAAAGTGACATGTGTTCAGTCACTTTGTTAGATTATCTTGGTAGAACTCAGTAGCCCAGCAAATGTTTTCTTCTAGTTATTTGTTAAAGGCAAATTAAGTGTGTACTTGGTTTCAAGGATGAAGCAAGGTCAGAAACAATATGTAGAGTTGTAGACAACGAAATTTCAATTTGTTTTGCTCTTCAGTAGTTATAAATGATTATGAATTTTTTTTTCATTAATTTCTGGTAGTAACTCAATGCAGTAGCAAAACATAATAAATGTTGATTATAGAATTGAATAATTTTTAGGTACTGTGTTGTACGTTTTCCTTTCTAGTACTCATTCTCATAAACACTTTACAATTTGAATATATGTGTTTAATGTCTCAGGTTCCAGATGCAACTAGTGGCCATGAAATGAGGAGGGAGTCCATAGGAGATGAAGCAAATCCACCAGAGCCAACTAGGGACAGAGAAATGGACTGAGTTTATAAGTTCCTGCACTTATTGTGTATATACATAGCAGTGAACAATTTTTTGTTATTTTGGCTGCTATCTTTAGGTACTTATTTTGAATTTAACTTGGTACTTGTAAGTTGGAGCAACTTAATTACATTATTAGGAAATAGATGAATTAATGAATTTGGTGGCATTGTATATTGGTATTGTATCCCATGTTTGGATGTTGCGAAAGTACAGGTTTTGTGAAAAAAAAAAAAAAAAATGTTGGTTAATTATTAGCGTCGGTCAATTACCGTAGCCAAAAAAATATTTCTACAGTAGCAAAGCCTAGCAACAGCAATGATGCCCTAGGGAAACAAAATGGCGGGAAAAAAATGGCGGGAAATAAATTTATAAGCAACGGAAAAGACCCGTAGCCATTTTACTAATTGCGACGGCATAAGTAGTCGCAACTAGCCGTTGCAGATTACGCGTCAAAAATTATCGCTGCCCCCTTTGCCGTCGCTAAAATAGTTTGCAACGGCCAAATACCGTTGCCGTAAGCATTAGCGACACCAACTTTTGCAACCAATGCATTGCCGTCGCATAGCCGTCACTAATAATCTTTTGCGACGGCAAAACAGCTTTTGGCGACGGCAGGTTGCCGTGGCAAATGCAATTTTTTTTTGTAGTGAATTTTGTTAATCTATGCTTGGTTTTGGAAAATGTTAAATATGAACTCATTTGATCTCTTCTCATTCAAATGAGTTTGTTCACATTTCACTACAAGAAAAAAAAAACATTTAATGACGTTCTAAAAATGTCCTTGAAAACATTAGATGACACATTCAAAAAGCGTCATCTATCAAGGAGTAATGGTATGTTCTTTTTTATTACGTTGAAAAAAGGTCATTGTCTCTCGAAAAAACGTCCTCGTATGTCTACAAGGATACTTAAAAAACATCTTTGTATCTAAAAAAAAGGTTCTTATATGTTTACAAGGAAACTTTAAAAATGTCATTGTATTTGAAAAAAAAATAGTCTTTGTTTGCCTACAAGAACATACAGAAAATATCCTTAAATATATGAAAAGTGTTCTTATATCATTTACATGACATATAAATGATGTCCTCAAATGAAGACAAAAAGTCATTGAAAAGTCATTGAAAGTAAAAGATGACACATAATAAGTCGCCATAAATCTCAAAGAATTTGTCCTTAAAAAGAAAAGAAGACATCTAAAAGAGTCACTAAAACTTCAAAATAGAACAAAAATATATATTAATGTCGCGAATGCACCCCTTTACATGTGTCATTAGTAACCGAAATATAATATGACTGCAACAAAACAATATCCAACAGTTCACTAAACTGTAATTAGTATATAATCAAATAAACAACTTCAAATAAGTTGACGCCGAAAAAAAAAATTAAATAAATAAACAACTTCATATTCTATGAAATCTTTAGCAATGAACCCATACTTTCTTCATGGGTATATGTGACTCTTTCTTTGAACTGCAAAAAGTATGTATTACGAAACAAGCCATAAACAAATCAAGAAAATACTGCAATGCTAGAGATAGGGAACAACTATAAAAACCGTAATATCTCAGCCTTATAATACTTCGACATATATCGATCCTAGGTCTCACAATACACTTAACAGTTTACATGATTGTCAGATGATCGACTATTCAAAATTTAAAACCTAGCTAGCACACAGCCAAGTTTGACAATCTAAGATATAAGTTATAGACTTAAACATACTTACCGATGTTAACCTTGATTAAATTTCATGACTGAAACATTTATAGATAAAGAATGCTAGCTAGAAGATACTTTCTAATAAAGAACCCTCGAACTTAAACACATATAAATAAATAAAATCCAACAATCCAAAGGGATATGTAGCTATTGAGATGGCTAAATTGTAGATAACTCAATCCAGTACCAACTGCATACAACATATTTACCAAGAAAAAGTAAAAAAGAAATCGAGTAATTCATAGAGAAATACATTCATATAAGTACACCGAAAACTTCTTAATGATTAACATACGCACCAATGTAGCCATTGACCATTAGATTCCAAGCTGCCACAATTGATAGTGATATATAGGCTGGAAAAGCTCCAAACTTTCATGTGAATTATTTGTAACACATTCAGATATGTTATGCTCAAGTTATGCAAGAAAAAAGATTCTTACGGTTAATTATGTAGAACAAATGGAACAAAAAATTAGAAAGGGTTTCAAGCTATAAAAATAAAAAGACACAATAGAAATATAAGGATCAATAAAATCTTAAAGGAAAATATTGACAATGAAAAAACATTGTACGCACTGAAGGGACTCAAAAATATAACTTAGGGAATCTATGAGGGGAAAGCATGCAATGTCGATAGTGTTGCACGCGCATAAGCTCAGTTATTTGAGATTAATTCGTACTTAATTAAGTAATTACTGTTCTTCACTTTGATCTTTTGTAGTTTCAATAAGTTTGTGTACATGTGATACTTTGAGATTAATTCATACTTAAGAAGCAAATAATAGTCTATTTTAGAAGCATTTTATGAGTGGATCATTGTTAATTAAATCTTGAGATTGATTTCTAGATTGTTTACTCCTGATTTGGGATCAAATTGGTAGAACTTAGAGATTTATTAAGCAATGTGGTGGAATCCTATACCTTAGTTACTTCTTCATCAAGGTAATCTCAATATATTCATTTTGTTTAAATATTTGCATGTTAAGTTAAATCACAATATCAACTCCTGTTCAAATAGGTTAGCGTTAAATTAAGAGAATTTGACATATACACCTATGACAACATTACAAAACACTAATAAACCAACTAAAAGTATAGTTATACGCATAAGGACATGCAACCCATGCCAATGCGTTACAGTGCAAGCCCAACCTCGAATGTTATAGGCGCAATTACGTAATAAGGCATTTCTTCATCTTATTTACAATGCTGCCATTATATGTTGACTAACCCCAAACACAGTAGCCGTCGTCGTCGTCCTCACAACTCTTGCTACTGAAAAATTTCTTTGAAAAAGGAAGAGATGCTATATCTCTTCCTTGCTACTACTCCACTCCTTCCTTCTTCTCTTCACTATAAACACACCTTCAATCCCAATCCAATTCCCTATCACCCAAACCCAAAGCCTAATTTCTTATCTTTGTGAATCCTCCATGGCCGACACCAAAGCCTGAAATGTTCAGACTCATCCTTCTCCCAAAAGCACCGCACCAATCAACCCAAGTCGAATGATGTTATTGAGCTCCTGTTCTTTCTGCTGCCTCTGGTGCTCTTCCTCGGCGCAATTTTACCCTTGCAGATCTTCGAATTCAGGTACCGCATGATGATGCACTCCCTTCTCCAGATTGATCACCGATTTGGAATCATCTACAGCGACGCCGTCTCCGGCACGGCGGACGTTTGCTGCATTAGTATCCGAATGATGAAGATCAAGCAAAAGTTTGAGAAAGACAAACATCCGTCTCTGTCTGTAGAGCAGCTTGCAAAAATGAGATGTGTTCTTCTCTGTGCGATTAACTGGCAACGGTCACGTTCGCCGCTCAGATTGGTGGCGGTTTAGAATTTATCTTTTGTTTCTTTTTAGTATCAATGAAAACCAACCAGGATTGGTGCTTGGTGTTTTGGTTCATGTACAGTGGTAACTCAGAGGCATAGTGAAAATTAATCTGAATTTATATTTATTGTGCATGGACTCATCTTTCTGGGTTAGTATCTATGATTAGATGCTTGTAAGTTTTGCATTTAAGATGATCATATATCATTTTTTTTGTTTTACGTATATAATTAGCTCTCTCTCTCTCTCATGTGGATATTTGATACCGTACTGCTACTGCATTAAAATCTATTTATCTGCTACTGCTATTGCACTGCTATTGATATCTGCACATATATTCGATACTACACTAATATTTGCTAATGCTACTGCACTGATATTTGCTACTGCTACTACACTGATATTGCACAAATATCTGTTTATGTTACTGCTACTGTACTGATATTTGCTATTGCTACTACACTGATACTATACTGATATTGCTTGAATATCTGTTTATGCTACTGCATTTATATAGGTTAGTGCTACTGCACATATATCTACTTCTGCTACTGCACATATATCTATTTCTGCTACTGCACATATATGTACTACTGCTACTGCTACTGCACATATATTTGATACTACACTGATATTTGCTACTGCTACTACACTGATATTGCACAAATATTTGTTTATGTTACTGCTACTATACTGATATTTGCTACTGCTACTACACTGGTACTATACTGATATTGCATGAATATTTGTTTATGCTATTGCATTTATATAGGCTACTGCTACTGCACGAATATTTATTTCTGCTACTGCACATATATGTACTATTGCTACTGCACATATATGTGCTACTGCATGGATATTTGGCGACACACACTTTGAGTTTTTGAGTTTCAAAATCTAAAGCTTAAAAGGGGACAAAAAAGTAATTCAATACATGTCACATGTCAACTTGTGAACAACTTGTCCTTATGAGTAAAAAAAATTACTTATATGTATGAATTACAAGTTTGTGGACTTTGAAGAAAAATGAAGAGATATATGGGCTTTTATGTAGTTTTCTATTAAATTAATTTGGGTTTGATTAGTTTTTCCTATTTTCATACATTCCATGTAGATTCCGAGTTGTAGATGCCAAATCTGTTCGGTCATTGACAAGGGTATCAGGTGCTCTAACATGCACCAAGAAATCCAGATGCAAAGTCTCAAGCTCATGGATAGTGCTTCTATATACGCTTATAACAAATTCTACTTTTAATATTTTACCACATGAGATTCAGCAAAAAGTAGTCTGAGTAGCAAACAATGAGTTTTTGCATTAAAAAAAAATATGCTATGTAATGAAGAAAAAAGAAAAGAAAAAAGTTGTGTTTCACCGGAGCATGCCATTTCTTTATGCATTCTTCTTCATTGTCAAAACTTGCATAACTTTGCTTAATTAGCCTAACAAGCTTTTAGATGTAGTTTACACCAAAATTCAACTCTTGTCTATTGTGATTGACAGTGATGACAAACTGATTACCATAAGATAGACTTGAAACTTACTACATCTTTAGGTTATCATACGACAATTAGCTTAGATCCTCATGTGAGTAATAGCTGAAGTGTTGTAGTTAACCATTCTTTTGAACAGGGTGTGCTGTTCATTCATGTGAAATTATAGTGTTTTACTTTTTCAAAATAAAAATAAAAAATCGATGAAAATGATTCCGACTTAGTGTGCTGCTCATACCCTGGATTACCTTTTAACATTCGACTATATAAAGTGAGGAATCATATCACTCTTTTTACTTTCTAGCTCGTGGTGCTCCACTGCTCCTTAATTATCCTCATATGCTGATATGCATATGTATGCCATTTATTTGAGAGGTGACAATGTAATCCAGTACATTTCATCCTAATATTGTTGGGGTTATGTGGCTTAATACAGGTCAAAGATGTGGAGTGGAAACCCCACATTGGAAAGGAGATACAACAATATAAGGATTATAAGTGAATGAATTTACTCCTAATAGTACCGATGCTTTTTGAGATAAAACCATATACCTGTTGACCCAAGGTGCATGATTAAGAAGTAGTGGGTGTACTATATGCTAAGTTGCTAACTTAGGAGTGGGTCACACGGGTTCTATTGCCACAACAAATATAAGGATCGTCATTGTGTATGTTGTTTCAAGTGTTTCCTTTTCGACTATCCAAGATGAGTGTGAATAACTCAACCTCAATAGATCTCAAAGAAAATTGATTGTAACTGGGAATAAAAAGCCAATAATCAAGACAGTAATTGACCAAAAAAAATAATAAGACACTAACAAAATCAAGAGACAAATGAAAACCAGGAAATGTAGTCGATACATGTTTTTCCGTTAACTTTCTTAGCTTCGTCTTTTTAATGGGCATGAAAAATTTAAATTCTCATGAGGTTTCCAATCATCTGTTTGGTAATCCTAGGAAAGTATTCAGAAATTTTTTAATCAATGGATTAAAATGAGTAATTAATGTAGAGAAAGAAGGAAGGAAGATAAATCCCTTGGAGAACTTACGAGAGGATTCAGTCTCTCCCACTTTTTTCCTTCCTCAAGGAGTCTTGTAATTACTAATTCTTATCTTTGTGCTTAATTACCAAACATAGGAAACAAATGAATTTCCTTTTTTCCAAAACCTCAAAATCTACGAACCAAACGAGGCCTCAAACAATTAAGTTTGGAGAATTATTTTGTCATTAGGGGATTATAGATTTTTTTTAGTTCCTCACGGTTTGATCTAGGAATTTATGCTAACATGCACCCCATCCGATTCAATTTATTGTTTACTCATTGATATTTTTGAGAAACAGACAATGTTTACTCATTGATATTGAAAGGAATAAAATGAGTTTAATTTTCTAACGTTTTGATCGCCTTTTTTTTTTTCTTTAGTGATAACATTTGGTTTGTTATATATTCACCCTTAATTAGATTTGAGACAGCTTGTGATGCTGTCATTCAAGGTTCAAATATATAAAGGCAATAATGGAGGGTAGTATTCTAATTCTAATTTGGTGGCTTTTCTTTTTAAGCTCATCTCGTCATCTAGCTGCTCATTCACTGTGTATTAATCTTCTGCTTGATTTTCTGGGTTTTAAAATCCTTAAAGTTAATTTGACTGATTGAGTCCCAAGCTTTTGGTTTCGAACTAAATACATCGTCTATTATTTTGTAATGCACAAGTTAATTATGAGTTATATTATTAGGATGATTGTGATCACTGCAGTAGTACTGATAATTGTTTCAAAGTTTTAGAACATGTACTCAATATAAGATTCAACTTATTGCATAGCATAGCATATCATCAATAAGTTTGAGAATCCAAAGTTTTATTGGAAGTTGGAACCCACTAATTAAAACTGAGAAAGAAAAGAAAGACGAAGCTTTGTTTCCTGATGTGTCCTGCTACTACTCCTGCTGCATTTCTTAGTCGATTTATCAGCTTGAGAACAATTTACCTCTAAAAATCACTACTCTCTTCTCTTTCTGTATGTTAGTTACAGCAACACTGTAAATCAGTAAATGGACGACAATATTACTTTTTTTTTTAGGAGCAAATGCAAATTATTTCTAGTTGTTTTGGCACGTTATCTTTTCTATATTGGACATGGCAACCACATTAGATCTACTCATCACTTGAATCATGACCACCCATGTGAAATTCCCAAACTGTTACTTTTCAAGAAAAATTTAAACTTCTATATGCATGGTGGGATATATATTGATAGTTCAGTAGGTTCAGCAAAGCAAATAGAGAAAAAAAAAGAGTTCTTTGGGAGGCCTAGTGATCTTCCTTTCAAGTTTTCTGTGTCTGTTCTTTTGTGTAGCTCTCATCTTCAGGATCTTGCACAAAATATGGTGAACTCCGAATCACATACAGAAGGTGGTGGCTTCGCAGGGAATCAGAGGCCCTCGTTACAGACTTATCCATGGTAACACCAAAGAAATATCCAACATGCACAAGGAAGCCATGAGCAGGCCCTTGAGTTTATCACACGACATATGTGCTTATGTTCAGCCTCATGTTCACTCATGGAGCAACAAATATGGTATTTAAAGCTATTCATGAACTGGTTTTTGAACTTTTGTTACCCGATCGAATTATTTTCGTCATCTTTGTCAACAGGGAAGAATTATCTTCAGTGGCATGGTTGGCGAGCTCAGTTGGTCATTCGAGAACCTGAGTTATGCAAAGAGATACTGAATAACAAAGATAGAGCTTATCCGAAAGTACAGCCCGAAGACTTTGTGAAGAAGCTAATAGGAGATGGCCTTGCAGCAACAGTTGAAGCTGAAAAATGGGCAAAATTGCGAAAGATTGCCACCCATGCCTTCCATGGAGAAAGCTTAAAAGTAAGTTGTAGTTATCAGTTACAAGTAATTCTTTCAAATACTATGTCTCAATTATATAGTATGGTAGATCTGATAATAGCATGATGGTATTGTTCTGCTAGACAATGATTCCCGATATGATAGCCGGTGCTGAGACAATGCTCGAAAAGTGGAAAAGTTATGGAGGAAGAGAGGTTGAGGTAGTTGAAGAATTTAGGTTATTCACTTCAAAAGTGATTTCCAGGACAGCATTTGGCAGCAGCTACTTCGAAGGAAAACACATTTTTGAAATGATAATGAAGTTGGCCTTGTTATTATCCAAAAATTCTCTCACAATCAAGGTTCCTGGCGTCAGGGTAACCTATTTTAACTAATTCTCGAACTGGGAGTCACAGGAATAGCCATTTTTTTCAATGTTCATTCGAGCTGAAGAGAGGCAGAATGAATGACATTCTGTATACTCATTATGGTATCCAAATGATCTTGGTTCAAGGATCCCTAAAGGATCCACTTTGTTAATTAAAATATCTTTCTTTTTTATGTTGAATCTCTTTTTGATTGATCAATGCATTATATTCTGAATACTCATTACTAATGGAATCCAAAATGATCTCTGGATTGATCAGAGGATCCTTATTTCAATTCTGCTGCTTGAGATAAACTAATTGATGTGATCTAGTTGAATATTAATTGGATCAAATCATCAAATACTGAATTTCAAGAAGGAATGGGAATGCACTCAATTTCATATGATTGTACATCGTTGATCCAAGATCTAGCCTGCTGACAAATTAGACCCGTCATGCAGAGAACTAATCTTCTTTCTTCATCTTAATTTCATTGTTTTCCCATCTGCTAATTTGTAGCAGAGAACTATTCACAACCAAGTTCTCGGAGGACTATTCTTGTTCTCATGTTTAGTGTTTATTCAATATTGCAGCAAGTTTTTTAACACCAGTGATGAGATCAAATCAGAAGAACTCGAGAAGGGAATACGTGACTCCATAATAGAGATTGTTAGAAAAAGAGAAAAGAAGCAGGCAATGAGCGGTGAAGAAGACAGCTTTGGGAGTGATTTTCTTGGATTACTTTTGAAGGCTCATCATGATGCCAATCAGAAGGAGAGAATTTCGGTGGATGATTTAGTTGACGATTGCAAGACATTTTACTTTGGTGGACAGGAAACCACTAATATATTGCTTGCTTGGACTGTTTTTCTCCTAGCGCTTCATACAGATTGGCAAGAGGAAGCGAGAAAGGAGGTCCTACAATTATTTGGAAAACAGAATCCAAATCCGGATGGAATTTCCAAACTTAAAACTGTAAGAAATTAAGTCGGGAAGAAGTGGTTACTTGTGTACGTAAGTAAGCTAGTGGCAAAAATTTCATCTGAGTTTAAATCATGATTCGTTGTCTATCTTGTTCAATGCAGATGAGTATGATCATCAATGAGTCTCCAAGGTTATATCCTCCTGTTGTTTCCTTTCCAAGGAGAGCTGAAAGGGAAGTTAGACTGGGAAATCTCATTGTTCCTGCTAATCTTGAACTTGTCATCTCCGTTCTAGCACTTCACCATGAACCTCAATTCTGGGGACCAGATGTGCATCTTTTCAAACCAGAGAGATTCTCGAACGGTGTTGCTAAAGCTACCAACAATAATGTAGGTGCTTTCTTGCCGTTTGGACGGGGACCTCGAACTTGTGTGGGATTGAACTTTGCAACCACTGAAGCTAAGATTGCGCTGTCAATGATTCTTCAACACTACTCCTTCACTCTTTCCCCAGCTTATATCCACTCGCCCTATAAGTATATTACACTTCGCCCACAGCATGGAGTCCAAGTGTTGCTCCAACCATTGTGAACTGCGGGGTAATTCAGACGAGATAAGAAACTTTTCTCAGTTTCTGTAAGAATTCCTCCAAAACAAACAAGAAGAAGAAGAAAAGAAAAGAAAAAAAAACACGTACCATGAAACAGAATCTGAGAGGATTTTGAGACACATGACTACATGAGGTTTGTTAATTGTTATTAATTCGTCTTCCTTTATTTATCTTGCTGTATGTTAGGTACCGGGTCACTTTAAATGGACCACGTACCAGATAGCATTTGGTTTTAGGAGCAAATGAAATTATTTCAAGTTGTTTTGGCGCATACATCATCTTTTTTATAAAGGGAAATACCCTATAGATACACAAATTCATGATCAGATCTACCACCCATCACTTGGATCATGAACACCCATGTGAAATTCACAAACTGTTTCAGATTCAAGTTGCTTTTGTTTCAGAATTTCTCCAAAGCGACTCTCACCATCTTATATAGACGCATAATTGTCATAATTTCACGTAAACTTGTCTATAATTGTAGTTTGCACCTAAATTTGCAATTATTGAAATTGATCTTTTTTTTTTTAGAAAGGGGTGGGCAACCCATTATGGGGTACCCTAATTATTTGTATTAAAATGTTGATTGTATCTCAAGGGGGACATAGAGCCAATAGCTTGAGAACAATTACACATATCCTCGTAGAGAACATCCTGAATAATAAAAGGTGTTTCATCTAACCACAAATCATCAATCAAAGGAGAACAAGCAATGAATTAGCAAGAGAAGCTAATCATAAGCTACTCTATTTGCTTAACGGTAGATGTGTCAAACTTGTATTGAGTTGAAAGTTGTTCTATAGTCTCGACAATCATCAATAATCCTACCAATGTTGGATAGGTCCACTATGCTTACATTTAGAGCCGTCACCCTTGGTATATACTATATAGCTAGTAACAGTCCCACCCTACATCCCTCAGCCTCCATATGAATAGCAAATTGGAATTGAACTTCTAACCTTGGCAAAAATTGTCGCTCTGTCAATTCTAACATTTTCTATCAAAATATAAGTTATGTGCAATTCATGTGAGGGGCAATATGGTCATTTTATCTCACCAATTTTTTTTTTGCTTTGAACAAATATATATTCAATTTTTTTTTTCATTTCAAAAGAACCTTATCTTTCTCTCCAGAAATTATGCTTAGAATCATATTCATAACTTATAACAAATTTTTTATTTATTAAATTTTTTTTTTCATGAATTATTTCACCTCAATATAGAAAATCATTTATGTCAATGCTCACATGAGTTGCACATAACAAATATTTGGATGAAAAATGTTAGAATTGACAGAACTAGTGTAAATTGACAATTTTTGTCAAGTTTAGGAGATCAATTTCAGCAATTGTAAGTTCAGGGTGCAAATTGACAATTATAGCCAAGTTCATGAGATGTTTTACCAATTAAGCCTAATTATATATATATATATATATTTTTTTTTTTTCAAATTTGAAAAAAATGTAAAATAATTTAGTTATTAGGACTCTTGAACCTTATGATTAAACAATACAAACGAGCAAAACCACACATTTTGATAGAAAATGTTAAAATTGATGGAAGGGGTGTAAATTGACAATTTTTGCCAAATTTAATGATTCAATTTCAGTAATTATAAATTTATAAGTTCGGAATGCAAATTAACAATTATAGCTAAATTCAAGAGTGTTTTAGCAATTAAACCTTATTTTCACCTAAAATTGCTACTTCATTGTGAGGGTTGTGCACAGCACAATTGGGTTGAAATTGACTTTGGAAGTGACAACTCACACACACACACACACACATATATATATATATGAACTGTTGTGGATACTTTCTATCCTGCAGGATGCATAACAAGAGTAATGTTGGAATATACATATGCTAACCTGATCCCTGGAAAACTTGAGTTTTATATCATTATCGAGTAATATGGCGTGTAACTTGATCAACATGTCAAAAAGGTTTTTTTTTTCCTTCTAAGTACGTAGCTGCTGCCAAATGCTGTCCTAGAAATCACTTCTGAAATCAACAATCTAAATTCCTGATACACTTCCATTTCTTTCCCTTCTTAATGGATCTTCCGCCTTCAGCCATTAGTCCTTCTTCCTTATTCAAAATGAAAAGTTGAAAGCTTTGGGATAGATCATAGATGGTTAAAACTGAAAGCTTTGGAAAAAAGTTAAATGGTTAATAGACTAGTACATCTATTCTTGTATTCAAGTGCTAGCAATGATACATGAACCATAGACCATGTTTACTCACTAGTAGTCTAGTATAGTGTAGTTTCTAAACAAGCAAATAATAAAACTTTTGGGTCTCACATTCTTATTAGATGGATTCCTTTTTATGTTCTTTTTGTTTTTTTTGAGGAATTCTTACAGAAAAGTTTATCATCTCATCTCAATTACCCCGCAGTTCACAATGGTTGTAGCATCACTTGGACTCCATGTTGTGGTCGAACTGTAAGAAACTTATAGGGCGAGTGGACATAACCCGGTGAAAGGGTGAAGGAGTAGCGTTGTAGAATCATCAACAGTGCAATTTTCGCTTCAGTGGTTGCAAAATTCATGCCCACACAAGTTCCAGGTCCCAGTCCAAAGGGCATGAAGGCGCCTAAGTTATTGTTAGTTGCTTTAGCAACCCCTTCGGAAAACCTCTCTGGTTTGAAAAGCTGCACATCTGGTCCCCAGAATTGTGGTTCGTGGTGAAGTGCTAGAATTGAGACCACCAGCAAAACATTGGCAGGAACAATTAGCTTTCCCAGTCTAACTTCCCTTTCAGCTCTCCTTGGAATGACAGAAGCTGGAGGATATAACCTTAGAGACTCATTGATGATCATACTCATCTGCATTGAACAAGATAGACAACGAATCACCATTTAAACTTAGATGAAAATTTTCGCCACTTACACAAACAAGTAACCAGTTCTAGCTTCCGGATTTTCTTACAGTTTTAAGTTTGGAAATGCCATCCGGATTTGGATTCTGTTTTCCAAATAATTGTAGGACCTCCTTTCTCGCTTCCTCTTGCCAATCTGTATGAACTGCTAGGAGAAAAACAGTCCAAGCAAGCAATGAATTACTGGTTTCTTGTCCAGCAAAGTAAAATGTCTTGCAATTGTCAACTAAATCATCCACCGAAATTCTCTCCTTCTGATTGGCATCATGATGAGCCTTCAAAAGTAATCCAAGAAAATCACTCCCAAAGCTGTCTTCTTCTCCCCTCATTGCCTTCTTTTCTCTTTTTCTGACAATCTCTATTATGGAGTTGCGAATTCCTTTCTCGAGTCTCTCTGATTCGATCTCATCGCTGGATTTAGATATGTTGCTGCAATTTGAAAGAAACACATAACATAAGAACGTGAGTACGTAATCCTCCACAAATTTAGTTATGGGAAAACAATGAAAACAAAAAAAGAACAAAGAAGATCAGTTCTCTGCATGACAAAGACTAATTTGTCAGCAGGTCTTGGATCAACATTCAACTATACGTACTATACATGAAATTGAGTATGTTTCCCATTCCTTCTTAAAATCAAGTATGTTTCAAGAAGTCCTGCTAGGTTTGTCCAATATTCAATATGGTTTCGCATTAGTTCTTCTCAAGGAGGATCCTTTAACCAATTCAAATATCATTTGGATACAACAATGTGGAGGACACAGAATGTCACACATTGATAAATCAACAATTTATTCAATCAATAGCTAACACCTTGAGCTAAAAGAAAGACTGAATCTTTTTGGGATTCTGCCTCTTCAACTGGAATGAACATAGAGAAAATTAAGGTTATCCATGTGATTCCCAATTCAACAATTAGTTAAAAGCCTGCAGGTTACCTGATGCCAGGAACCTTGACTGTGAGAGAATTTTTGAATAGTAAGAAGGCCAACTTCATAAACATCTCAAAAATGAGCTCTCCTTCTACATAGCTGCTTCCAAATGCTGTCTTAGCAATCGCTTCTGAAGTGAATAACCTAAATTCCTCAAACACCTCAATCTCTTTTCCTTCATGACTTCTCCACCTTTCTAACATTGTCTCAGAACTAGCTACCATATCTGGAATCATACTCTAGTAGAACAATATCATCATGAATGATATTATTAGATTTTACATTCCTAAATAATTGGCACAAATATCAATCAACAGTAGTATTTCCAAGAATTACCAGTCACTGATAATGAAAAGTACTTACTTTTAGGCTCTCTCCATGGAAGGCGTGGGTGGCAATCTTTCGCAATTTTGCCCATTTTGCAGGTTCTACTACTGTCACAAGGCCATCTCCTAATAGCTTCTTCACAAAGTCTTGGTACTGATTTTTCGGATAAGCCCCTTCTTTGTTGTTCAGTATCTCTTTGCATAACTCAGGTTCTTGAATGACCAACTGAGCTTGCGAACCGTGCCACTGAAGATAATTCTTCCCTGTTGACAAAGATGACCCAAGAGTTAATCTTGTAATTAACCAAGATTCAAAAACCAGATCGAGCTAGAGATGAGCTTTCAATACCATATATATTGGTCCATGAGTGAATATGAGGTTCAACATAAGAAAATGTGTCGTGGGATAAACTCAATGGCCCGCTCATGGCTTCCTTATTCATGCTGGAGATTTCCTTGGTGTTTCCATATATGAGTCTGTAAGAAGGGCCTTTGATTCCTTGGCAAGCCATCAACTTCTGTATGCGAGTTGGAATCCACCATAGCTTGTAAATGATCTTGATGAGACCTAAGAGGCTAAGAGAAGAAACACACACACAAAGCTTGAAACAATGATTACTATGCCTCCCGAAAAACCCATCTTCAAAACAGCCCTTCAAAACCCCACCATAGGTTTTAAGTTTTCTGGCTCTTTATTGCTCAACACAAACTCGATGCCTCTTATTGGGCATATCAGGATTAGCTTCTTATTGTTACTGGTCCAGTGACCACACCGATCATTACTAAAAGCCAATTAATGCAACTATTTGCTTTGGTCACCAATGACGTTTCCACACTGATTGCTTTTTGTGCAACTCCAAATGAAAACTTCCCTACTCAGAGAAGTAAAATTCTATGTGAATTTTTTGTTGTTTGGTTACAAAATTCCATGTGAAATTTTCATTCAGAGCACCAATTACTAGTCATTTTAACTTTCTATATATTGAGAGTCAATAAGATAATGTCATTTACTAATTGTTTGATAAGACTTAATTGTTAAAATACTCTCTAAATTTAGCTACATATAATTGGCGGTTTGTACTCCGAATTTGTAATTATTGAAATTAAACCCTCTAAATTTAACAAAAATTATTAATTTACACCATCATCCTTATTGTGAGATATAAGAGAAAGTATGTTTGGAGGCAGAGAATGATTGTCTTATTCATCAAGCTTATATATAGAGGTAGGATTTAGTATATTTACATGCATGTATCCTATAACTATTTACATGAATAGCCACACTAATAAAGGTATGGCAACATGTTCGTCAATTCTAACATTTTTTATTTTAATGTTCATCATGTATCACTTATGTAAACAGCAATATAGTCATTTCAAGTCTTTAAAAAATATATATATATAAAAATATATGTTATATTTGACAAAATATATGGACGACATCACGTTTACTCGCTCTAGTAGCTACGAGAATGGTAGCATCGAGTTCGAAACCCAAGACCTCTGGTATTACCATCAGACTTAACATTCGCCCATTGGACCACATCTTGTGGTTAGCCAAGTATTGTTATTAAACGTAGAAATGTTCTGTAGAATTGGAATTTGAGAGGACTACCTAGTGCTGCTATTAGTGAATGCATGCAACAAAGAAGTACGTGGCTTTGCTTAGAGCCTTTTCGCCTTTAATTTCTCCCTACTAAGGTGAAACCCAGGAAGAGAATCCCGTTTCTTACCGGGTCAAATTTAAAGTAATGCAATGGATATTAATAGTCGTCAAATCAAATCTAACGGCCAAGAAGCCTTTAGATTTTCTGGTCTCTCTCTCTCCTCAATCGCAACACGTCGAGATCGGTGTCGTTTTCCGGCCACTTCACGATCACCAAATAGTATGGGGAGCTTCGTCTCATTACGGTGGTCACGTGGTTAGTCATGGGTAGCCAAGCCGATGCAAGAAAAGAGAGAATTTCCGAATCCTCCGATCAAATTTTTCAATTTCGGCCACGCCGGCTATCGAAACGTGTATCACCAGCTTTGTCTCTTTGAGGCCATCACGTATATGGTCTCAGATTCTCAAATAGATGAACGGTTAAGGAGAATCAAGTAGAAAAAAATGAATGCCGGCGGCGGGGTTTGCAAAGACAGAGAGAGGGTTCTTGTTAGTGGTAGATCCGTATTTTAAAAAAAAATTAGGAGATTTTGGTATTTTTCACCTCGTTCAGAGATTAAATAGAGTGGATGTGTACCTGTTTTTTTTAGTTGAGTAGATGAGAAATATTTTCCCTAAATTGGACCTATAGGTCAAGAACCCTAAAAATAAATAAATATTTGTTATTATCAATAAAACAAATTTGAAATGTGAAGGCTCGGTTACACAAAACACCAATGTATTAAAAAGCGCGCCTCAGGCGAGCTTCAAGGCGTGGAAGGCGTGATTTTCCCTTCCCAGCGCCTCTGTTTTAATGGCTAGGCGTCGAGGCGTTGATTTCGAATTCATGAATTCACCGGCTATGGGTTTTGTTGATCGGAGGCTCTGGAGTCGATTCTTGAAGGCGGTGATATCGTGGCGGCGTCGCTAGCCGGTGGCCGGAAGCCATAGTTCCCAGCGAGAAAGAGGGAGAGCTGGGAGAGAGATGTGAAACAGAGAAGAGAGAGAGAGAGGTCGAGGAGAGAGAAAGGTGAGCTGAGAATTGAGAGAGAGAGAGAGAGAGAGAGAGAGAGAGAGAGAGAGAGAGAGAGAGAGAGAGAGAAATAAAAAAATAAAAAAAGGATGGGTTCATAGGATAAAGTTGTGTAAGTTTAATTGTGTCATCTTTGACAAAAATAAAAAAGTTTAACTGTTTAATTAAAAATGAATAAGGGTTAATCCTAAGAGTTTATTATTCATATATCAATTAAGTTAAATTTAACTAAAAAAATATAACAATTGTATGGTTGATTATTTGAACTTAAATTTCATTTAAAATTTAGATAGTTTGATCAATTAATTTAAATATTATTAACATAATATTTTTTTGTATTGTAATAATTTTTTTTATAAAAAACTTATGTGCGGCGTCGGAGGGAGAGTGGTAAGCTAGGAGTGGGAGACCTGGGGAAGGAGTGGATAAGTATAAAACTATGATTACAATTTCCATATGATTAGTATATATGTTATAAAACACAGTGGAAATTGATTTCGGAGAGGTTTGGAGTGTCTTATTCTCATTGATTGCATCTCTATAAATAGAGCTGAATATACATACGTATATACAGTTGTATACATATAAATGACATACATACGTGTACATACGTGGACATACATATATTTACAACACTCCCCCTTGGATGTCCACCTATTAATCATAAGGTGTTGAATGCGTTCCAATGTTACCTCGTTAAAACCTTGCCAGGTAACAAAAACCCAGTGGGATAAAAATAACCCTGGTAAAAGGAAAAAGAGTGCAACATGCATTTGTCTTAGGAAACATACTTCTGGATGCTCCCCCTGATGGCTGCATGTTTTCAGTTGATAGCTTGAAAATTGAATCTGTTGGATGCGCCTCATTGTTGCCTCATCAAAACCTTGCCAAGTAACAAAAACCCAATGGGATAAAAATAATCTTAGTCGAAGGAAAAAGAGTACAACGCGCGTAAGTGTTACATAGCTTCATCAGAGCCTCGAAAGTAGGTGAAGTCGTCTCATCCGGACCATAAGCAAATAGTATGTTTATAGGAGCATGATGCATAAGAGTTGCTACACCAATACCTTGCCCGGTAAACCAATGGGACAAACCCGTGGTCGAAGGGAAAAAGATGAGCATATGCATTTATGTCGAATCAAGGCATCTTCAGGATGCAGTATGAATAGGGTGACCATGTCAAAGATGTGCCTCATTAAAACCTTGCCAGGAAACAAAACCTAGTGGGACAAAATAAACCCTGGACGAAGAACAAAAGAGTACACAATTGTCAAGTGAGTATGCTTCAGGATACTCCCCCTGATATCGACTCCTCTGAAGACTTAAAATGCTCGATGCAAGCAGCATAATCCTTGTAGATAATAATCAGTTCATCAGTGGTGGAATTCAGTCCACACAAACTTCGAACATGCTTGGTATTGGCTCTCAGCCATATACATTCACGAACTGTTTCGTGAAGAGTTAGAATCTCAGCATAATTCGAAGAGGTAGAAACAAGGGTTTATTTCGTATACCTCCAAAATATTGATATTTTCCCAAATGGTAAAGACATAACCAGTTTGGGACACGCCTTATGCTGATCTGATAGATAACATACATCAGCATATCCAACAAGGCGGGCATCAGTATGAGGATGAAACACATTTAATCCATTCCTCGATACATAAGTTCATATCCGTCATACCACCAAGGTAGTGAAAAATATCTTCCATGTCATTCTAGTGGCTATTGTGCGAGCATAAATCTCATGCTTCCATAACTATGAGTTGGCACATAGCTAAGTTTACAACGAATGAGATGTCTGATTTAGTACAATGGGTCAGATATTATAATACCCCTATTGCACTTGGATAGGAGGCTTCAGGCTCCAATATCTCTTCGTTATCGTCTTCGGGACGAAACAAGTCCTCCTTAGAATCTAGACTACAAATAATCATGGGCATGCTTGAAAGGCTTCGCTTTATCCTAGCTATTAAAGCGCCATAACATCTTCAGGATGTATTTCAATTAATGGACCATAATTCCATTTGCACAGTACTCGAACTCCAGGCCGAGACATAAACTTAATCTCCCAAGATTTTTCATCTAAAATCCCGACTTCAAGTGCTTGGTGGTTTCCTTGATCTCTTCAGGAGACCAGTCTCATTTATGTCATTAACATAATTAACCACAATAGAAAACTTGGGACTTATTTACTTAATAAACACACATGGGCATGACTCGTTTATTCAAGTACCCCATCCTGATCAAATATTCACTTAAACGGTTATACCACATCCGTTTGGATTGTTTCAATCCATAAAGTGAACGCCTCACATGAATGGATAGCGTGTTCCGTGGCCTGGAACTATTTGAATCAGGTACCTAAAGTTCTTATGGAACTTTCATACATATCTCTGTATTAAGATCCTCATAGAGATAAGCATAGACCACATCCATAAGCTGCATACTCAGTTTTTCGGAAACTACCAAACTGATAAAGTAGTAGAACATTATGATGTTCATTACGAGAGAATACATCTCCTCGTTACTCAATCCCAGCGCGTAGAGAAAATCTTTGCTACTAGATGAGAGAGAAAATCTTTGCTACTAGATGAGTCTTATATCTCACAATCTAGTTATTCTCATTACGCTTCCTTACAAATACCCATTTAAATTTAACATGGGGAGGTGTAGGAATAACATACCTAAAACACCATTCTTTTTGTCAAGGAATCAATTCAATCTGGATTCCTTATTTCCTTTTTAGCCAGTCGACTCTACGTTTACATTAATCAACGAAGTAAGGTTCAATGTCATCGCTAATTATGATTTCGGTAGCTACCACGAAATACAAATATATCATCGATGATAATCTCATTCCGATACCAGATCTCACATAAGCATGCATAAATTTACCGAGATTACTATTCTCAGGAGTGGGTTCAAATGTTGGAGCGTCCCCCAACTTCGTCTCTTCTAAGACGGATCCATAATCCGGATTTATCTCGTGAGATTGATCGGTTAAGATCACGATGTCAAGAGGACTTTGTGCCAAATATATCCTCTTCTAGGGATAAGAGTCCTTCGAACCTAGTGGTCCACCTTACCACTGATATCTGACTGGTTAGCCTTTAAGGTCATACCTCGTCCATCTGGGATGACACATCCTTCAGGACGTTGCATTCTTCAGGGATGATCTTACATCCTACTGGGATGTCTATCCTTGCAGGCACATTTTGCAGCAGGTATATATGATCTCATCACTTTTTATAGATCATAGTAGCATTTGGCTATACTCAATTGATCTAGAATTCATCGCACTTCACTATCAAATTGTGCGGTTTGAGGATCAAGATGAGATATAATGGAGACATTTCATGTCAACTCACGTCGTTCTTCAGGAACGGTGACGTTCTTATCTCCCCCTAACGACAAAAAGACTGTCTCATCAAAGTGACAACCCGCATAATATATGGTAATTATAACCGACATATATGTTCATCCTTTGTTGAGGACCCATTTTTGTACATTTGTGGCGGCACAATTTGCACACAAACTGCACACCCAAATATGCGTAAGTGCAAAACGCCAAGTTCGTACCCAGTCACTAGCTGTAACGCGAAATAAGATTTGGGTTACATTAGGCCTTAACCAGACAATAGTGTAACATGTTACCACTATGTCAATACATCAACCAAAACCATGAAATACTCATATGGTGGTTGTCACAAATCTGCAAACCGTCAGTAAAAGTATCACCCGTGAAGGGTTCCTTTTCTCCCCCTAATGACGGGATTACAATCTCATCATGACCATTCGCAAAAATGCATAAAAGATATCTCCATTTTAGGTTTTAAGATATCTATTGGTGGAAGTTAATCCAACACAATCTTTAATTTGGTCAATGAACTTCCGGTTCATGATATTAATATTTGAGTGAGAAACGTCAGGTTCTCATATAGTGAGTATGATTATTAGGGAACTTCAGGTCCTCATGTAATTAAGGATCAAGAAACTGCAGGTTTTGATCTCTTTTAATTACCAAACTCACAACCACAAAAGTGAGTTTAATGCATTACTTAGTTAGGTCTTATGATGAGACTACTCGAAACTTCAGGCTCGAGTATGATAAGAACTGCATTAAATATTGCGATAAATATTTAAATAAAGCAATAAATAAATGCTTGCAATAAAATGTAAAGTATTGCAAATAAAAATGAACACTGCTCAAATACCACACTACCGTCTCAGACAGGCTTCGGGGTTTGAGCATGTCATTAATTTAAACGTAATGAAACGTAAATAAATTAAACGTGCGTAGCTCAAAAACTTCACGAGGAGGGTGATCCGCTTCCAGGAGTTCTGGAGGGTAACCGCATCCAAGGGTTTGAGCATGTAAGTAAATAAACGTAATTAAATAAACGTAATTAAATTGACGTAAATTAAATAAACGTAATTAAATTGACGTAAATTAAATAAACGTAATTAAATTGATGTAAATTAAATAAACGTAATTAAATTGACGTAAATTAAATAAACGTAAATTAAATAACGTAAATAAAATTAACGCTAAATTAAATAACCAGCTAATTGAGCGGTTAATTACTCGAACTTCAGGTTCGGAATAATGTGAAACTTCAGGTTCACTCCATTTTCATTAGAACTTCCAGTTCTATAATATTCAGAATAAAATTCCAGATTTGATTTTCCTACAGTCACGCCGGACTGGAAAATTACTTCAATTTCTACAGTCACGCCGGACCGGAAATTTTTCTCCTTTCTTTTCCTCAGTCACGCCGGACTGGGACATTCCCTAATATTCAAAATTGGTTTAATTAACCACAAAGGAGAGGAGCAGGATGCGCACTTGTGCAGCACATATATGATCAAATATATAATTAAGCATGCACAGGCCTTCTCCACTACATAGGACTATGCACTTTTAAAGTACATAGTTATAATGCAAACCGTCAGATCAGATCATTTAAAGAGATCTGACGGCTACAATTAGAACTATGTACTTTAAAAGTGCATGGTCCTATGTAGTGGAGAAAAATATATAATGGTCAGCTGCAAGCCTGCAACCACAAAAGAAATTTTTTTTCTTGGCAAAATATCATTTTTGGTCATTGAAGTTTGGCGTTTTAGACACTTTGGTCACTCATGTTTTCAAAATGTCACTCAAGTTTGAAACTCTCTGTCACTTTGGTCACTGCCGTTAAATATACCGTTATGAGCCGTTAAAATTGAGGATATTTTTGTCAAATCACCAATAAATATATTTTTTAACTATAAGAATTTATAAAAAAAATTTGAAAAAAATAAAAAAAATTAATTAATACTTTGTAAAAAAAAATTCCGGATTTTTTTTTAAAAAAACTTAAAATCCGACCCGTTTATGATTGACCCGACCCGGACCCATTTTCTTCCTCCGGCCACCTCCGGCGGTAGGACCACCCTATTTTTGCTCGCCTCCACCTCGTCTATCACCCTGTGGTGGTCTTGTGGCTCAATTTAAGCCACAGCGTGTGCAGAAAAGGGCCGAAAAATCAACCCGATCGGTGGTGGAGTACGTAACCCGGTTGTCGGCGGCGATTCTGGCCACGCCGTGACCGGAAAAAATATGGGTTTTGTTCCTCTCATTCCCAGAAACCTCTCCATGGTGGTGGATTACAACGAAATCAAACAAAACGTCACGAATTAAGCTTTGAAATTTTGGATTACCAAAGCTTTCAAGCCCGATTCCGGCCAAATTACTTTGAATCGAACCTCGATGTAGTTACAAAAGTTGATCCTTGGGTTGTCTTCTTCATTTTGATATAAACTTTGTGGCGGTTGGAGGTGGTTTACGGCGGCGGCTCCATGGGCTCGTGGTTGCTGATTTGACCGAAATGCCCTCGCGAAAATTCATTATTTACATAGTTTTAACGGTAGATTTAACACCAGTGACCAAAGTGACAGACGGTGTCAAACTTGAGTGACCGAAGTGACATTTTGGAAACTTGAGTGACCAAAGTGTCTAAAACCCCAAAGTTGAGTGACCAAAAGTGGTTTTTTGCCTTTTTTCTTTTCTGTCGGCATCACCCACACCCCCACTAAAGCACCAACTCAATTATACAATTTTTTTTTAATTGAGCGCAACACCTAGCTTTTGACTGAGTGCTTGTTTGTGGCTTTCTATTTTGTCTCTCACGACAACCCACACAACCTTTTTCTTTTCTGGTATAGTTGTGGACGATGGCTACCATCAGCAATCCAAGCTTCAGGCTTGGAGCTTGATCGGAGGAAACCCCCTCCTTATCCTCTTGCATGTACTTATGGCAAGTGGAGGAGCCATCAGAATTGAGCCAAGACTAAACCTAAGCGTCGATCCTCGTCGATCGCCCAGAATCACAAACAGACCCTAGCCGCGGGCAATCACACCGGAGGTCTGGTCGGGTTCTTTGGACAACGCACGGCCTAGGTTCTGCTTGCATGTGGGAGGCCAGCGAACCTACTGCTGATGGTGGTGAGCCAAGGTGAAGCGTCGTTGATTGAGATCGATCGACGGCAGTCCTTGGGTGTCCAAAGCACCCCTGCCGGATTCTTTGACAGCGCGTTCTCCATTCCCCGGCGTTAGCGGACCTCGCGGAGCCCGGTCTAGGCTCGCTGAAGGACGGCAAGGTCGTATGTGATGGCGGTGAGCCACAATAGTGGCCAGAGCTTGATCCGAACATTCTCCACAAAATCTCCCTCCAAGCTTTCTCTCTTCTATCTCGATCCTGTCTCTCTTCGAATTCCTTCTCCTCGTAATCTCTCTCTCCTCTATGAAACTGATGAACCCAAAAGCAAAGAGAGGTGGCCTGTTTGGGTTTAGAGAGAGATGAGGAAGATTGAAGCAGAGAAGAAGAGATGATGGAGCTGCAAAATTCAAGCTCTCTTTGAGCTTCCAGAATTGCAGAGAGATGGAAGGAAAGAAGAGCAACGTAGTTGGTTTAAGTCGTGCTGATAACGTGTTATAAAACACAGAGGAAATTGATTTCGGAGAGGTTTGGAGTGTCTTATTCTCATTGATTGCATCTCTATAAATAGAGCTGAATATATATACGTACATACAGTTGTATACATATAAATGGCATACATACGTGTACATACGTGGACATACATATATTTACAACAATATAAGTATAAAACTATGAATAACTTATTTTTATCTATATTATTAGTGTTTTATATATATAAGTATATAACTATATGTAATTAAATATATATATATATATATATATAATTATATAAATTCGTATATCAACGCCTTTCCGCCTAAGGCGTAACCCTTAGGCTTTACCCCCCCCCCCCCCCCCCCCGAAAACGCCTCGGGTACGCTTTCACCTTTTAAAACACTGTAAAACACTTAAATTTTTTTCTTTTATTCCAATAACAAATATACTGTTAGGGAAAAATATTTGCTATTGGCTATTTCCTATTTGACAAAACCTCTTCCCTTGTATTAGCATTTCTTTGTATTCAATGCTAGGTAATTTAAGGGATTAGGAATAGTGGCTTAGGTTGTTCTTGCTCGAGATGGTTCGTGAAGACGCCTTTCTTATCCGGTCTTTTCTCCGGACTTCGATTATTGTTCATCGAAGGTTTCGTTCAAGCATCTCAAGGTATGAATCATGCATATGCATTTCATACACTTTGTTTATGCTTAAAGAAGTCGCACAAATATCTTAGGTTTGCTAGAAATTAATTGAATTTCATTTTGGTTAAGCAAACATTTAATTTAAAGATATTTTTATGTTTTTGCTACAGTACCACTATTCACGTGAACAGTGACGATCGATCGTGAATAGTGCGATCGATCGTCAATAGTACCGTTGGAGAATCTGACCGTTGCGATTCAAAAATATGTCCGTTGCTACAGTAATACTATTCATGAACAGTACCACTGTTCATGAATAGTGCGATCGATCGCCCGTGAACAGTGCGATCGATCGCCCAGCGTTTGTTTTGTTTTCTATAAATAGATTCCTTCGGTTTCTTTTATGTCTAACTCTTTCTACTCTTCTACAATTGTCCAAAACGTATTGAGAGAGTTTTCTGGTATAGTTGAGTGACCCTAGATCCATGTTATAGGCTCCTCACATCTTTGATGTTGTTGATTTAGTTATTGTTCCTTGTGAATAACTAAATCAACCCTTGAACCATATTCAAGGTTTGTCAATTCGGTTTGTTTGATTCTAGCAAGTGTTCCTTGTTTACTTGCTTGTGTCAAACGAATTGAATTCATTATATTCATTCACACACACACTTCATTGCATAATCGTGTTGCTTGCGGTTGGAGGAATCACGTGGTGGAGTTCGTCTAATTGGAGCGGCTTGAGGTGGGAGCACTTGAAAAAGCATTTGGAGGCTACACAAGGTTAGAGCTGCCACTAGTCATAGGGTTGATAGTGTAGAGTTTGGGACGGAGTTCCCCCTTGTACATATTTGCCAATTGGCGTTTTTCATAGTGTTACACAAGAGCGTGGGGTACGGCTCCCCTCCGGTTTTCCCTCTAGAGGTAGAGGTTTCCGGGTGACCATATCGTGTGTTGTTTGTGTGTTTGCTTATCTATTGTATTATGCTTAATTAATTAGCATATTGTATGATTGCTTATTTATATGCTATTGTGCTTAATTAATTAGCATATTGTGTGCTTGTTCATACATTGATAGATATAGTCCGTGGTGAGCTATTGATGATGCTCACTTTGAGATTCTAGGTTGTACAATTGATTGTGCTTGTTGCATATATATTTGTTGTCAATTGTGAATTGCTTGTGCAATTGTTTGAACCTAGGTTGTTAGGTTGTGGAGAGGTTAAACTTTTAATTTGTTCAAAGTTGTGTATGCTCTCCGATTAGTGTCTAGAAGGACTACCGCTTATTGGGACTATTCCGTGCAACCGGAATTTCAATTGGTATCAAAGCCTCTCTCTAGA
Organism: Rubus idaeus; assembly: GCA_030142095.1. Classification (NCBI taxonomy): domain Eukaryota; kingdom Viridiplantae; phylum Streptophyta; class Magnoliopsida; order Rosales; family Rosaceae; genus Rubus; species Rubus idaeus. The sequence goes on along the minus strand of CM057968.1, from coordinate 21,591,222 downwards.
GGCAAATAGAGTCGATCACGGTTTAGTCGTTTCTTTTTGCGTCATGGCAATTAGAGATTGTTCCTCTTTGTCGGGTTTAAAAGACGAGTATGAGAGGTTTTTACAAAGTCGTAGAAAATTCTCATTATGTAGGAGGCGTGGTCCTCATTGTTTAACATGCGGTGGTTATGGTCACGATTTGACCGAATGTACCAATAAGGTAGAAACCGCATGCACCTCTTGGAGCGATTCCAATGAGAGTTGTTCTTCCTCGGATCATGAGGATGTACCTATTGTAGGTCTTATTGCTAGGGAGGACTCTTCAAGTTGGCGATCATGAGGATGTACCATGTTGGCGATCGATCGCATGCATTGGCAGAGAGCAGTTTATTTTTTCGATTCTTCACGATCGATCGCACCCTATTGTGCGATCGATCGCCTCTCTGCTGCTTGCAATTTTATCGACCTAAATTGCTTTTAAAGCTTTATTTCCTCTTGCCTCTTCATACTTTCGAGTATTTTATGTTGTTGAGGTTGTTTTGTAGAGGTTATAAATCCCATTTTAACTCATTTCAATTTTGATTTCAATTTTGGTGTCAAAATTGTTGTTTCTTGAACTAGTTATTCTAGTTGTTTTTAAATGAGTTTTGGGTATCTTGATTTGCTTCTTATTGCTCATATTTTAGATATTTTATCTAAGTTGCAAATTAAGATTTTTTTGGTGGAGACCAATGCTTTAATGCACAAATTGCTTTTAATATGTTGCAATCTTGTCTATATGTCTCCTATATATTGAGGTATAGTTGCAATAACACCACAAAACCCTTTTATACTCCATAGTGAGTCTTGGTTATCTTGTTGGTTTTGTGCCTCCATCAAATGGTGTTTTTGTTTGTCTAGAACTCTATGAGCTTCTATTGTTATAAATTCATTTGATGTTTTTATTTGGGATGAAATGCTTGACTTTGTCTTTCATTTGGTATATTTCTTTGGTATTTTTGGCTTATCTTTTGTAAACTATTTATTATAGTTTCATAGTCCTCCGCTTGCCATGCCAATTTTGCCAAAGTATTTCAAATTGGTGTCTTGCTTTACTTGCATCCCCTTAGGACTTATCATATGATTGTCCTTTTTGTTCGTTCCATTGTGGAATAACCATTTATTTGTCTCATGCTCTCTAGTTCTTCTATGAAGTCTAGGTCATTATTCGAGTTGGTTATCCAATGAGCCTTATGTTGAGCAAATAGATGCTAAAATCCTTTGCACACACCTACACTATGTGTTTATTTGGTGTCCTTCCCTTCATGTGTTTTGGGAAGCTTTGCATGTTTGTAAGGATTTTATTGTTTATCTTCCTTGTTTTTGCTTTTAGGAAGATCATGTAGTTGTTAATCTTTGATTGATTTACACCTTGTATTGTTGATATGGTTTTTCTCCACATGTACTGCTTGTTAGTACACTCCCATTTTGTACTCATAGTTAGTACACCCCATCTTGTACTCTTAGTTAGTACACCCCTACCTCGTTTAGGAGGAGACTCATTGTTTTTGCCTCAAGTTTGCTTATGTCTTGGACTTTCTTATTTTATATCTTGTTATGACTTGCATAACTTGCATATGATAGACTAAGCTTTATTCATCTATGCTTAATGATTATTGTTTCTCATTGCATGATGTTTACTTGTTGGTATTCATTTGAGGAGGAGACTTTGTATCCTTATGGATTTTTATGCTCAAAGTCTCTTATTTATGTCGTTTGCTATCAATTGTTTTATCACATGCTTATGTATCATGTTTATAACATGCTTATATATACGACTTTGTTTCTCTCCCTCCTTTGGATTTTCTAGACAAAAAGGAGGAGAAATATATGTATAGGAGGAGAGATATATATTAAGGGGATTATTACATGTTAAGGGGAGACTTAATTGTTTAAATGGAGAGTGTTTATTATGCCATATTGTTTATAACTCATTTGTTATACCATATATGCTTCACGGTATCTTGTGCTTTAGTGTTGATCATTGCAGGAATGTCTTGTCGATATTGAAGATACCATATTATAGCATAGGTTATTTGAGTTGTATTTCTTTTGAGGTTTTGTCTAGGAAATGCCAAAGGAGGAGATTGTAAGGGCAAAATATTTGCTATTGGCTATTTCCTATTTGACAAAACCTCTTCCCTTGTATTAGCATTTTATTGTATTCAATGCTAGGTTGTTTAAGGGATTAGGAATAGTGGCTTAGGTTGTTCTTGCTCGAGATGGTTCGTGAAGACGCCTTTCTTATCCGGTCTTTTCTCCGGACTTCGATTATTGTTCATCGAATGTTTCATTCAAGCATCTCAAGGTATAAATCATGCATATGCATTTCATGCACTTTGTTTATGCTTAAAGATGTAGCACAAATATCTTAGGTTTGCTACAAATGAATTGAATTTCATTTTAGTTAAGCAAACACTATTCACGTGAACAGTGACGCTCGATCGTGAATAGTGCGATCGATCGTCAATAGTACCGTTGGAGAATCTGACCGTTGCGATTCAAAAATAGGTCCGTTGCTACAGTGGTACTGTTCATGAATAGTGCGATCGATCGCCCGTGAACAGTGCGATCGATCGCCAGTGAACAGTGCGATCGATCGCCGAGCGTCTGTTTTGTTTTCTATAAATAGATTCCTTCGGTTTCTTTTATGTCTAACTCTTTCTACTCTTTGATATTGTCCAAAACGTCTTGAGAGAGTTTTCTGGTACAGTTGAGTGACCCTAGATCCATGTTATAGGCTCCTCATATCTTTGATGTTGTTGATTTAGTTATTGTTCCTTGTGAATAACTAAATCAACCCTTGACTCATATTCAAGGTTTGTCAATTCGGTTTGTTTTGATTCTAGCAAGTGTTCCTTGTTTACTTGCTTGTGTCAAACGAATTGAATTCATTTCATTCACTTACACACACACATTGCATAGTCGGTGATGCTTGCGGTTGGAGGATTCACACGGTGAGTTGAAGTTCGATCAATCGAAGCGGCTTGAGGTCGGAGCACTTGAAGAAGCATTTGGAGGCTACACAAGGTTAGAGCTGCCACTAGTCATAGGGTTGATAGTGTAGAGTTTGGGACGGAGTTCCCCCTTGTACGTATTTGCCAATTGGCGCTTTTCATAGTGTTACACAAGAGCGTGGGGTACGGCTCCCCTCCGGTTTTCCCTCTAGAGGTAGAGGTTTCCGGGTGACCATATCGTGTGTTGTTTGTGTATTTGCTTATCTATTGTATTATGCTTAATTAATTAGCATATTGTATGATTGCTTATTTATATGTTATTGTGCTTAATTAATTAGCATATTGTGTGCTTGTTCATACATTGATAGATATAGTCCGTGGTGAGCTATTGATGATGCTCACTTTGGGATTCTAGGTTGTACAATTGATTGTGCTTGTTGCATATATATTTGTTGTCAATTGTGAATTGCTTGTGCAATTGTTTGAACCTAGGTTGTTAGGTTGTGGAGAGATTAAACTTTTAATTTCTTCAAAGTTGTGTAGGCTCTCCGATTAGTGTCTAGAAGGACTACCGCTTATTGGGACTATTCCGTGCAACCGGAATTTCAGATAGTAAAAAAATGAATACTCTTGAGACATCTTTTAGAAAAATATATCCTCTGTATCATAGGTCCACCCCACAACACAAAATAAAAGGTAGACAAACTAGAGCTCTAAATGATAAGGACATGACACTTGCCCAAATTCATACCACAGGGTCCAAATCCACTTCGGAACCCTTTAACAACTCAAAGGGGCCACACTGGACCCAAAACAGTCTCATCAAAATACAGTTGTCATGATTTTAAAATATTTTCAATCAAATCAATCACCAATACAATATTATGATTTAAATTTCGATCACAAAATATTCCATCACATAACACACCACTATTCCTCCAAAAATGCATATATATAAAAATATATATCAATCGCACAAATAACTCTATAATATCAAGCAATATATACATATATATATATATATATGTATGCATATATTAACCTAGATATAAACCGAGATTTATAAGAGTGAAATTCACTACCATACTAACAAACAATTCTATCTATATAGTAATTTCATAAATTATATTCACCAATAACTATTGTGAATTTACTCACTTTCGAAATTCCAGCTGAGTCCAAAATACTTAACTAGGTAATCAACAATAACGTCAGCTCAGCTAGCAAGCTCCGAACACGCCTCGAAGTGAGATGACGGTCGGATGAAGAGATATTGTCGTCAAAAGCCACAGTTGCCCAATTTTTCCAAGCTTGATTCGAAAAAATCTACTCAATGCCTTGATGATCCAACACCACAGAGAGGTTTCTAGGCAGAAGAGGAACACAACCCAAATAATTTGGTGCACCTCCGTGGCCGGAGGAGAAAATGGTGGCTGGGTCGATTTTCACGCAAACGGCCATTGTCCAATCGGTTATTGATTCACATATTTTATGAATAAAGAGCACTTGACTCATCGTCAAAGTATGGGATAAGTATAGTTTATGAAAGGGGTTGTCGTTCCAACGAGGATCGATGGGCTCCTTAATCCCTTGGTAATTTGTGTGATCAAATGCTCTAGCAATGATGGAATGGATGAGAAATGGAAAGAGTGAGTAAAGGTGAGTATGTGATAATGAGTGATGTAGTGGTGTAAAGTTTGGTTTTGGGAGAAGCAATGGTGAAATGCAAGCAAACAAACAAACAATTAAAGTAAATGCAAGCAATAAAGGTAAATGTGTGTGCACAATAAGGAAAGTGTTGGGGTTTTCGGGCAAACCCCAAGTCCAATGCAACAAGTGATGCTTTAATCAACTCAATCATGTCAATGTGTGTGTGAATCAAGCCCCGTATCCTAGCCATGTTATGGTTTGACGAACCGTCAAAGTATGGGGTAAGTAGATTGTGAAGGGGGTTGTCGTTCCAACGAGGATCGATGGGCTCCTTAATCCCTTGGTAATTTGTGTGATCAAATACTCTAGCAATGATGGACTAGATGAGAAATGGAAAGAGTGAGTGAAGGTGAGTATGTGGGAATGAGTGATGTAGTGGTGTCAAGATTGGTTTTGGAAAGATAATGATGCAAATGAAATGAAACAACCAACAAGTAAGGAAAGCAAACAAGTAAATAACGTAAAGTGTGCGCAATGTATGAGAATGTTGGGGTTTTCGGGTTAGCCTAAGTCCAATTACGATGCTTAACGAACCAATTTAGTAATTATGCTTATGCAATGGATGAATCAAGTTTCGTGTCTTAGCCATGTTATGGGTCTAAGACCATCTTTTCCTATGTATTCATAGTGCCATGTTATGGGTCACTAGAACTCTCCCAATGTGGCTTGGGAGGCGAAGGGCTCAAAGACTTAGAAGCTCAAACAAGGGGTCCTCATCACATCTACTATCAATTGCCTAGAGAGAGTTAGGAGTCACTCCAACAAACTCAATCAAAATAGGTTATACACGTACTCAAAGAGGTGACAAAGTTCCCTAAACATGCATTCAACACAAATTGAATTGGGTAATAGACATATCCATTCATCACAAAGCATCCATACATAGTTAATTCATCAATACATCACAATGGACTAGGGCACACAACCCTAGTCCCCAACAAGGTAACTACTCACTATCCATCAAGGGATGCATCATCACAAAACAATAGCAAGCTAAAATCATGAATACAAGAGAGAGAAGGGGTGAGAAATGCTCAATCAATGGTGTATCCTTCTTCTTCTTGAGTGTAGATGGCGTCCCTGATGTCTGGTGAGGATCCCAAGCTGCCCAAATGGTGGTAGAAGTGGCGGAGGCGGCGGAGACGAGCGGAAGTGGCGGAGGCCGTCGACTGTCGACCGTTCGACGGGTAGTCGTCGACCGGTCGATGGTCGTGCAGAGGCTGAAGTGAAAGGGAGAAATGGAGAGAAGGAAAGGGGAAAGGAAGTGAGGTCGATTTGGGTCTGAATGGGAAGGCCAAAAGATGACCTAATGAGGCAAAAACTAAACTATATATAAGCAAGGGAAGGGAAAAATGCAAGACTAGGATGCGTTAGGGTTAAATCCAATGGCTAAGGAGATTAAATGAAGGGTAATGAGGTAAAATCTTATGGGAGACAAAAGGAAGGAATAAGCTAGGGTGACCTCACCATATCTAACATACTCCATGATGCTTTGGAAGCTTCTTGATGAGTCACAAGGTTGACCTTGACTTGGACTTTGACCTTCGGAGTTGACCATAGTTGACTTTTCGGTTTCTTGGTCAATCTTCCGGAATTCTCTTGTGCTTCATTCTCGGGACTCGGCATTTGACTCTTTGATGCTCCAAAGTCGGGGTTGACCACGAGTTGACTTTTGGTCCTCGGGTTGACTTTTCGTCTTTTTGCCGGAAATCCACTAAAAGCTCCAAAATGCTCCCTTTTGATCCCAATATCGTTCCGATGCTCAATTTACCTACAAGTGTGCAAATAAGGATTAGAGACTCACAAATGGCCATTGGAGAAGTACAATAATGATGATTAGAGGCCTAATTTGTATGCAAATCACATACAAATCACACCCCCACACTTAAGCTTTGCTTGTCCTCAAGCAAATAGAATCAACAATCCAATCAACACAAATTCAATTGCCTTTCCAACCATATCCTCAATAAGCCCACTAAGCTATTCATCAAGATTCAATCAAGCACACAACATAAACATCATGTTTTGCCAAGTGATTAAGATATGTATTCAATGCATGCTTGGTGTAGTGTGTGCTAACCATGGAATAATCAATCAAGAGCAATCAAATTAGCACATGTTGAAATGCTTAACCGCTAAACTCACATGATTCACTAAATATTTCCGCTCTTGTGTTTAGGGTTAAGTGTTTACTCTCAAAGCATAACCAAAAGCAACGTCCTCATAAGCTTGCTCAATGACCATCTTTCCACTAATTAATTCACAACTTATTGGATCAAAAGGGCTTTCACATGGTTGTAATGGGGCCAAAGGTTAAGGGTTAGCATGAAATGAAGGGAATGGAAAGTCAAATGCTCCTAATGCTTCACAAGACAACTCAAGGACTTTGAAACTCATTTCTTTTGCGTATGCTTTAGTAATCGACAACCTAAACCTTATTCTCATCCAACCTTTTATTTTTTTTTCTACAACTTCTTTTGGATTTTCTTTCTTCCTTTCTCCTTTTCTCTTTCTTTTTCTCAACAACAATTTCTCATTTTGTATTTTCTTTTCTTTGGGACTTTCTTCTTGAACTTATTTTTATACACCACTTTTTTTTTTTTTTTTTTTTTTTGATTTTCTCAACTTCTTTTCTTCTTTACACCCTCAACTCTTTCTATTTAACTACCCCCACACTTGCCATTTTGTACAATCCCATAGATTTCCCAAGCATATAAGAAACAAGAAGTCACAATCATTGTCTTATTAACATTTCGGAACAAGGGTAGGCTAGTGTTTAAGTTAAAATATGGGTTAGGGTGATGTGGGTGGTGAAGAAAAAAGCTAATGATGAATGTGGCTCAAATGGGTTAGTCCTAATGGATTAGTGTTTAAGGGACGAAAGTTAGTTTGGCCATGGTGCTTATCTAGTGCCTTAATCATTTCCAATTCATTGCAAATTAATACATAGCCTCAAGTGGTCTTTGAGCAAGTTCTAGGTCTCGTAAACTAGTTGGAATGCACACACATGAAGAACAAAGATGTATGAATGATGCATACATATCAATAAGGCACAAATCTCACCATAAAGGGTATATGCAAGTCAATACATCGTCTACATATGCTTCTCTAGTTGCAAATGATCAATCAACATGGCAAATGTGCATAAAGTGTCAAACAAGCATCAATTACATAAATTAATCACAAGGTAATCCAATAAAGTTTAAGTACATGCTCTTTATCCACTTAATTCACAACCTAATGGCTCAAAATCATCATTGGGGTTGAAAAGGACAATCAAAACTCACCAAACAAACTTCAAAATTCTCAAAATTTTCGACTTTAAGCACCTGTCGACCGTTCGACACATTGTCGTCGACCGGTCGACGAACGTCCAGGGAATTCCTGTCGACCGTTCGACCCAAAGGTCGACCGTTCGACCCAAAGGTCGACCGTTCGACCCAAAGGTCGACCGTTCGATGAAAACTTTTGAAAAAATTGAAAAATTTTGGTGGTTCGAAAATGTTTTCGAAAATGTTTTCGAAAATGTGAGACAATTTTAATTTAGCCCAACCTCACCCCCACACCTAAAACCAACATCGTCCTCGGTGTTGTGAGGAGTTTAAAAGCAATGAAAATCGAATTGGTGAAAGTGAGGAGAGTGAAGTCGGGCGAATGCACACATAACAAAACATATAGCAATCAGAAGATTGAGATAAGAAAACCCCCTTTGTAGACTCCCATATCTAGCCGAGAAACTTCAAATAGACACCAACCTCAGGGCACAAGGCCCTGACTTCCATATGTTTGCTCCTCGGGTGCCAAATGAACTAGCGAGTGTGATTGCATCGGGATCACTTGAAAACAGGGGAAAGCAACAATGCAGCAATGACCTTCTCCCAAAGATTAGGGCATAGCCCCTAGAATAGGCATCCAAGTTGAGTGATTCCAGTGGCGTTGGGAAGTACACTCAAAGAGCTTTAGTTTGGCTACTGGAAACTCAGAAATCACCTTCCGGACATGCAATGAAGAGCCGGTCAAAGTGACCCTCTAGAAAGTCAAACTGCAATGAGCACTCCTCTTTTAAACCAGTATTGCGACAGATCCAACGGTCGGTTTAGAGAGAAATTTAAACCGAGCATAGAACACTCATAGGAGAAGCTTTCCCAACTTGTTTCACTGCATTTCAACGGTCCGATGTGGAGAAAACTGTCTCCGAAGTCACTGTTCTGCCGAGGCCTCTCGTAGACAAATGCTAATCAACACCTCTTGGGTTTCTCCCTCCAAAGCTCCATATCCTAGCTCCTCCCAACCTCCCAAAACCTTTATTCATTACTAAATAGTGCTGAAAACAAAAATTTCTTTTCCAAGTGGGGTTGCCTCCCCACAAGCGCTTCGGTTTATAGACCTAAAAAGCCGGTCTTGGTTCCTCCTTGGTGAAATTATGGTGGCTCAAAGCAAAGCTTCTTCTCACTCACTGTATGGCTTGTCTCACCATCTCCAAAGCTTCCCACAAAGCAGCCCTTCATACCATTGAAAATCGAAATTGAAGTTTGGGGCCATGCATACTTCTTCTTCCTTACCTTGCCAACCATCTCCCTCATGGCCTTGATTGTCGCCTTTTGTAACTCATTCATAGGAGGGCTCTTCTTTGTAGCTCCTTCAAGAAGTGGATCCTTCCCAAGTATGTCTTTATGAGAAAGAGGTGGTGGCTTTGAGTTCACAAGAGGCGGTGGATTGTCATACCCCCAAATTGGTGAGTAGTGGTCGTGAGCACGAGGTGTAGGCTTCGGTGGATTTAAAGGACCAAAGATCCTTTCACTCTTAGCACTATTGCCCTTCACCAAGTTAATAGAAAACACCTTCTCAACTACCTCCGGAGGATGAATGGGCTTGAACATTTCAAACTTCACTTTCTCACCCAACACCTTGAAGCTAATGGTTCCCTTTAAAACATTGATCTTCACTCCCGCCGTAGCCATGAAAGGGCGTCCAAAGATAAGGGGAAATCCATTGTCTTCATTGGGGTCATCACCCATATCAAGCACAACAAAGTCGGCGGGAAGAATAAACTTGTCAACTCTTACTAGCACATCTTCCACTACACCCGCCGGTCTTCGCTTGCTTCCATCCGCAAAGGTAAGTGCAATAGGGGTAGGTTGCAAAGCACCAATGCTCAACCTCTTATAGAGAGATAGAGGCATCACATTGACACTTGCCCCTAGGTCCATAAGTGCTCCATCAAGGTGTGTCTCACCAATTTGACATCCGATAGTGAAGCTTCCGGGATCCTTCCTCTTCGGTGGCATGTTGTGTTGAATCATTGAGCTTACATGCCCTTCAATCTTGTATACTTCATGCTCCTCAAGCCGCTTCTTCTTGGTACACAAGTCCTTGAGAAAATTTGCATAGACCGGCACTTTGCAAATGAGCTCCAACAAAGGGATATTAATCTCTACCTTTTTGAACACTTCATGAAGCTCATTCGTCAATGTCTTCTTCTTGCTCCTCCTCTCATCGGGGGTGATCTTCATCGCTTGGTGTACATGCACATCATCAACAAGGAGCTCTCTAGAGGTGCTCATGGTTCTTGGTGGGTCCATAGCCATCATAGCCTCACCACCAAGGTTAGAAACCATGACATTCTCATGCCTAGGAGTCTCGTCACTCAATGCTCCTTCTTGTGTCTTCACTCCGCCATAAGAGGTTACATCATTCTCAAAGGACAAGTAACCAAGTCCTTTCCCAAGCACTACTCCTTCATTTTCCTCACAAGTCTTCTCCTCACTCAATCCATAATTGCCAAGGAGTACATTTTCTTCCTCCTTGGCCCCATCCTCCATGTAATGCATATGATCAAAGTTCTCATGAATGGGAATGAGAGGAGATGGGGTGAAAACATTTGATATTAGGGGAGTAGGAGTATAAGTAGCATGAGAGATACCGAAATGAGAAGTGAAGATAGCATTGCATTGCTCCTTGGTCTTGAACTTAGGGTTTTGCTCCACATTAGAAGGCAAGGTACCTCTTGGCCTCTCACTAATCTCCTTGGCCATTTGGCCCATTTGCAACTCAATCTTTGACAAGCCTTGTTGCAAGATGTTTTGCCCTTGTTCAAGAGCCGAGATCGCTTCATTGTTCTTCACTTGGCCTTGCACAAGGGTGGCGATCATGTCCTTCATTGACGGCTCCGCGGACTCTTGAGCTTGAGAGCTACGTGGGGCAGCAAAAGATGAAGAGACACCTTGATGGTAGGTGTTTCCTCCTTGAGTAGAGAACCCGGGAGGTGCTCCAAAAGTTGAGCTCCTATGTCCTCCATATGTGCCACTCCCTTGATACTTATCTCCTCCTTGGTAAGTGTTATACCCTTGAGACCTCTCTTGATACCTTTGAGCATTGTTTCCAAAAGGTTTTGGTTGGTATCCTTGAGTACTCCCTTGCTCATTCCGAGGTGCAAAGTTGTTGTAAGGTTTTGAAGACGCTTGATAAGAACCTTGTGAATAGGAACTCACTTGGTTCACTTGTTGTCTCTCTTCCTTCTCTTCCTCAACCATGTAAGCACACTCATCCGCTTGATGGCCAAGAGAGCCACAATAGAAGCAAGGTGGTGAAGAGATAACACTATTGACTTGTCGAGGGGGAGGCTTGGATTGTGCTTGCATGAGCATGTCTATCTTCTTGTTGAGAGCCGCTTCCAACCTATCAAATTGGGTTCTCATCATGTCATCCCCCAATGATTCACTTGAGACATTGTGGACTCTTGTTACTTGAGGTGCCGGTTGTGTGGGAGGAAGTCTTCTTGACCCAAAGTCATCCCATAGCTCGGAATTTATGGCTAGGTCCTCAAATGTGTCCCATGCCTCATCGGGAGACATACCGGCTATTGTGCTTCCCCGAAAAGTATCAACTCTGAAATTCCGGTTACACGGAATAGTCTCAATAATCGTTCGTTGCTTTTAAACACTAAACAAGGATACAAGACACTTCGAAAAACTACACACCTCAAGCAATGTTCAATTGAACACAAACAAATTATGCAACACTAACAAGCAATTGAACAACCTAGGATCCCAAAGTGAGCATCATCAATAGCTCACCACGGACTATATCTATCAATGAATGATTAAGCATGCAACATGTTAATCAATTAAGCATAATATAGATAGGCAAAACAAACATACAAGCAACACACAATATGGTCACCCGGAACCTCTAACTCTAGAGGAAAACCGGAGGGGAGCCGTACCCCACGCTCTTGAATCACACAATGAATAAAGCCAATCGGCAAGCACATACAAGGGGAAATCCAATTCCAAACTCAAACACTATCAACCTATTGACTAGTGGCAGTTCTAACCTTTCGAGCTTCCAATTGCTTCTTCAAGTGCACCTTCCTCAAGCTTCTTCGAATGGACTCCACCGGTGTGAACCTCCAATCCCAAGAACAGCTACAATGCAATGATGTATGAATGGTTGTGTGTGAAATCGTTCACCTCAGCAAAACAACAATTAATGTTTGCTAGAGATGAACAAAACTCTCCTTAATCCTATGGAAAGCTAAACAAGCTTGTATCAAGCAAAACAAAGGTTTAGCATGTGGATTATATGTGGAGCACCAAAGGAGGAACCTATAGCATGGAACTAGGGTCACTCAATATCAAAGGAACTTTCTCAGAATCGTTTCTCAAGGTTATAGAATAGAAAGTTACGAAATGAAGCAACAGAAATCTGTTTATATAGAACTGAGGCATTAAGCGATCGATCGCCCAAGGGGTGCGATCGATCGCACGACAAAAACAAACGTTTTCAGTAAAGAAAACATGAAGGGCGATCGATCGCCCGATAGAGGTGCGATCGATCGCACGTTCCAGAAGCTGCAAACCTTAAAGGCGATCGATCGCATACCAGGGGCGATCGATCGTTCAAAGGCAAAAGTCTAACGGAAATATTCCGCACTCAAGCGCACTAGATTTAAACACAACGGTCATAATTCTGACCTTTGACCTTGGGCGATCGATCGCCCGATAGGTGACGATCGATCGTCCAGAGTAAAAATCGGTTTTTAAACAAGTTTTGCAATTTTCACATAAAACCAATTTTAAGTTCTAGCAACCCTAAGGTGAAAGAAAAACTTCCTAAGAGAACCAAATATGTATGAGATGCAAATGCATGATCCATACCTTGAGGAAGTAGAGGAAATCACCACGAACCATTGAGATGAACTTCAAGGAAGCCGAACGATCACCAATCCTAATGCCACGACTTATAAAACCCTATCAACTATACAATTGAATGCAATTACAGGGAATAGGTTTTGTCTAATTAGGAAATAGCCAATATGCAAGAAATCTTGCCCTTACAATCTCCCCCTTTGGCATTTCCTAGACAAAACCTTTATTAACAAAAACAACTCAATTCAAGGCTATGCTATTACAAACGTATCGAAGATATATGCCGGAATCAAACCTGCAATTTCAATACTAAACACACGATACCGTGAAGCATATATGGCATGACATAATAATATTGAGTTGAAGCAATTTCAAAGAGGCCCCATCAACACATACTCTCCCCCTTTTTGACTAGGAAGGCCAAAGGGGATTCAAAGCTTAGACAAATGCACAAGCATATTATTCAATACACAATTTGAGGAATTGAAGCACAAAAGATCTTAAGCATTAACCAAAAGAGTTTACAAAGTATAACTCCCCCTCAAAATGTGGCTAAAAATACAATAAGAGTACAAGACCAATAACAAGAGGAAATAAGCAAATCAGGAAAAATAGAAAACAGTGCTCTCTGCCAGTAAGGGCGATCGATCGTCACAGGTAGGGCGATCGATCGTCACAGGTAGAGCGATCGATCGCCTAGAAGAAAAATAACAGCAAAAAGACAATGCGATCGATCGCAATTCCTGGGCGATCGATCGTTAAGAGCTTCTGCAAAGCTTTCTCAATGGTGTTTACTAACACCAATAGACATCCGAAGATCAGTGAATCTAATTACATCCAAGGCTTTAGTAAATATATCAGCAAGTTGCTTTTCAGTTGGGATGTATAAAAGAGCAAGAGTAGTTTTCTCAACCAAATCTCTAATGAAATGATATCTAAGATCAATATGCTTAGTCTTAGTGTGTTGAACTGGATTCTTGGCAATTTGTATAGCACTAGTATTATCACAATAGAGATCAAAAGTAGATTGAGGAAAACCATAATCTTTAAGCATGTTTTTCATCCAAAGAAGTTGGGTACAACAACTACCCGCAGCAATATACTCGGCTTCCGCCGTTGAAAGAGAAATACAAGTTTGCTTTTTGCTATGCCAAGACACAAGATTATTTCCAACATAGAAACAACCACCGGAGGTACTTTTTCTTTCATCCTTGTTACCTCCCCAATCGGCATCACAAAAACCTACAATGGAGATATTTGTGTCTTTTGTGTAAAAGATGCCAAAGTCAATGGTACCTAGGACATATTTGATAATCCTTTTAACCGCATGCAAATGAGATTCTTTAGGATCACTTTGAAAACGAGCACAAACACCTACACTATAGGAGATATCGGGTCTACTAGCCGTAAGATAAAGTAGGCTACCAATCATGCTCCTATACAAAGTTTGATCAACACATTTTTCACTAGGATTATGTTGCAAGGAGACACTAGTACTCATGGGAGACTTAGCAATTTTACAATCCTCTAAGCCAAATTTTTTAACAAGGTCTTTAGCATATTTAGATTGTGAAAAGAAAAGACCATCATCCTTTTGATAAACTTGAAGACCAAGAAAATAAGTAAGCTCACACATAAGACTCATTTCAAATTCATTTGACATAACATGAGTGAAAGCTTTGACTTCATCATCCGAAGTGGATCCAAACACAATATCATCCACATAGACTTGAGCAATAGTAAAATGACTATTATTTCTTTTAACAAACAAAGTTTTATCAACGATTCCTCTAGTATACCCTTTACTCAAAAGATGAGTAGACAACCTATCATACCAAGCTCTAGCTTTGTTTCTAACAACATTCCCTTCATTATCGGTTTTATTTTTGTAAATCCATTTTGTACCGATGACATTTGTGTTCTTTGGTATAGGGACAAGGTACCACACATCATTTCTAGCAAATTGATTTAGCTCTTCTTCCATAGCAACAATCCATTCATCATCTAATAAAGCACTTTTTATGTTTTTGGGTTCTATGGAAGAAACATAGCAAACATAGTTAATCTCTTCTTCAATTTGCCTTCTAGTTTTGACACCATTTTGAGAGGAACCAACAATGTTTGAGGGATCAAGACCATCTTTAATTCTAGTTGGATCCCTTTGACTTTGATTAACAATTAAAGGATCATTACTAGGTGAATCAATCAAAGAGGGAATAACAATAGATTGAGGATCTTTAGACCCAATTTCTTGAGTTACATCAAACAATTCACCATCATCTTGAGCAATTTCCAAGGTGGCACCAAGATCATCAATAACAACATTTATGGACTCCATAATTGTATTGGTTCTAAGATTTTAGACTCTATAAGCTTTACTAGTAGTGGAATAACCCAAGAATATCCCTTCATCACTTCTAGGGTCAAACTTTCCTAGATGCTCACGATCTCTAAGTACATAACATGTGCTACCAAAGACTCTAAAATATTTAACTTGTGGTCTTTTACCTTTCCAAAGTTCATAGGGAGTTTTCTTAGTACCGGGTCTAAGAAACGCTCTATTAGCAATATAGCAAGAGGTGAGTATGTGGCAATGAGTGATGTAGTGGTGTCAAGATTGGTTTTGGAAAGATAATGATGCAAATGAAATGAAACAACCAACAAGTAAGGAAAGCAAACAAGTAAATAACGTAAAGTGTGCGCAATGTATGAGAATGTTGGGGTTTTCGGGTTAGCCTAAGTCCAATTACGATGCTTAACGAACCAATTTAGTAATTATGCTTATGCAATGGATGAATCAAGTTTCGTGTCTTAGCCATGTTATGGGTCTAAGACCATCTTTTCTTATGTATTCATAGTGCCATGTTATGGGTCACTAGAACTCTCCCAATGTGGCTTGGGAGGCGAAGGGCTCAAAGACTTAGAAGCTCAAACAAGGGGTCCTCATCACATCTACTATCAATTGCCTAGAGAGAGTTAGGAGTCACTCCAACAAACTCAATCAAAATAGGTTATACACATGCTCAAAGAGGTGACAAAGTTCCCTAAACATGCATTCAACACAAATTGAATTGGGTAATAGACATATCCATTCATCACAAAGCATCCATACATAGTTAATTCATCAATACATCACAATGGACTAGGGCACACAACCCTAGTCCCCAACAAGGTAACTACTCACTATCCATCAAGGGATGCATCATCACAAAACAATAGCAAGCTAAAATCATGAATACAAGAGAGAGAAGGGGTGAGAAATGCTCAATCAATGGTGTATCCTTCTTCTTCTTGAGTGTAGATGGCGTCCCTGATGTCTGGTGAGGATCCCAAGCTGCTCAAATGGTGGTAGAAGTGGCGGAGGCGGCGGAGACGAGCGGAAGTGGCGGAGGCCGTCGACTGTCGACCGTTCGACGGGTAGTCGTCGACCGGTCGATGGTCGTGCAGAGGCTGAAGTGAAAGGGAGAAATGGAGAGAAGGAAAGGGGAAAGGAAGTGAGGTCGATTTGGGTCTGAATGGGAAGGCCAAAAGATGACCTAATGAGGCAAAAACTAAACTATATATAAGCAAGGGAAGGGAAAAATGCAAGACTAGGATTGCTAGGGTTAAATCCAATGGCTAAGGAGATTAAATGAAGGGTAATGAGGTAAAATCTTATGGGAGACAAAAGGAAGGAATAAGCTAGGGTGACCTCACCATATCTAACATACTCCATGATGCTTTGGAAGCTTCTTGATGAGTCACAAGGTTGACCTTGACTTGGACTTTGACCTTCGGAGTTGACCATAGTTGACTTTTCGGTTTCTTGGTCAATCTTCCGGAATTCTCTTGTGCTTCATTCTCGGGACTCGGCATTTGACTCTTTGATGCTCCAAAGTCGGGGTTGACCACGAGTTGACTTTTGGTCCTCGGGTTGACTTTTCGTCTTTTTGCCGGAAATCCACTAAAAGCTCCAAAATGCTCCCTTTTGATCCCAATATCGTTCCGATGCTCAATTTACCTACAAGTGTGCAAACAAGGATTAGAGACTCACAAATGGCCATTGGAGAAGTACAATAATGATGATTAGAGGCCTAATTTGTATGCAAATCACATACAAATCATGGTTCTAGGACCGTGTTCTCTAAGGTATTCGAATGCCATGTTATGGGTCATTCCAACTCTCTAGGTGTCATAGGGCATTCCTCTAAGTTACCTAATACCGAATCCCCTAAAGTGCTTAAGAGGCGTAAAGCATCGAAACTATGGACTCAAACAAGTTACAACTCATCACATATGCTTCCAATTGCCTTGAGTGTGTGAGGTTACCAATCTCACACAATCTCATCAAGATAGGTTAGTTAACATGCCAAAGAAGTGGTAAATTCTAAGAACAAGCAACCAACACATATTGAAATGGGTAAGCACACATATTCACACAATCACATAAACATTTTATTCATAAATCAAGCATCACATAGTCACATTAGACTAGGGCACACAACCCTAGTCCCCAACAGAGTTACTACTCACTAATCATCAACATATACATCATCAAATTACACAATAAAGTTCTAGACAAAAGGAAAAGAGAGAGTAGAGATGAGGGATGCTCAATGAAGTGTTCTCTTGCTCCTTCCTAGCCTTGATGATGAATCTCGATGCCTTGTGAGGAATTCAGCGACCCAAAATGGTGGTGGAGGTGGGGAACGTCGTGGTGAACAGCTTTGGTGAAGGATGGTGGAGGAGAGGAGGTGTGAAGGAAAAGTGAGGGATTTTTGGGGCTGAAGTCAAGATACCCTAATGAGGCAAATACTAAGTTATTTATAGGCTAGAGGGGAAGGAATAAAGGGTTAGGATGAAGTAGGGTTTAATCTAAGGGCTCAAAGGTTTAATGAAGGGCAAGGTAGGGAAATCACAAGGGAGGACAAAAGGGAGGAATAATTAACATGTCACCTCACCAAATCTAGTGTGGTCCTTGATGATGTGGGAGCACATTTGTGAATCACAAGGTTGACCTTGACTTGGACCTTGACTTTGACCTTCGGAGTTGACCATGGTTGACTTTTCGGTTTCTTGGTCAATCTGCCGGAATTCTCTTGTGCTTCATTCTCGGGACTCGGCATTTGACTCTTTGATGCTCCAAAGTCGGGGTTGACCACGAGTTGACTTTTGGTCCTCGGGTTGACTCTTCGTATTTTTGCCGGAAATCCACTAAAAACTCCAAAATGCTCCCTTTTGATCCCAATATCGTTCTGATGCTCAATTTACCTACAAGTGTGCAAACAAGGATTAGAGACTCACAAATGGCCATTGGACAAGCACAATAATGATGATTAGAGGCCTAATTTGTATGCAAATCGCATACAAATCAGCACTCCTAATTACTTGTTTTATGCTTCCCTTAGCACCTAATAATGTCACTTACCCTTTGTTTATCTCTTTTTATAGGTTCGGACCGGGAGAAATGGAACTTGAAAAAAAGGATGCACTTTGGAAGCTTTTAAAGGCGTTTTCGTGGAGTAACCAAAAAGTCAACCGTGACTTTGGAGCTCAAGATTCCAAAATTGAAGCCTTAGAAGTGAAGGACAACGATATCCCGGAGTTGAGACCAAGAAACCGAAAAGTCAACCGAAGTCAACCGGGCCCACATGGTCAACCCCGAGGTCAACCCCGAAGGCATCACACGAAAACTCATGCAATACTTTCTCACATCTACTAGGAGAGCTCATTTGATTGGTTGAGGCATATTGGTGGTGAGTAGAGATTCAAATTCAAAAAGGGGGATAAAGCATTTAATGCTTATGCCATACTTTGTCCCCTAGCCTTTTCCCTTCACCTTTTGTCTCCCAATGGACCCAAATCTGATTTGCCTATGCTATACACATATTCTCACTTTGCCCTTAATATCCATACACTCCCCTAACTACCCCATGGCATTTAGGTTTTTTTAGGTGAGTTAGATCTACACTTTTGGCCCTAGGATGATTCTCCTTTCATTCTAGCCCTTTATCCCCACATATATATTCTTAAACCTTCCCATTTTCAACATACACCAACCCTAGCCTAGACACCACAAGTCCCCAAAATTCTCTCAAGCCTCCATTTCCCTTTCCTTCATCTTGCCCCAAAAATTCCTCAAATCAGCCCGCGTGCGACCAGTCGCCGGTACTGTTCACAGGGTGCTTTTTCGCTTCCTCATCCATTTTTCATCACTTCCACACCTTATCTCACAAAACTTCCTTCATCAAACATCCTCTACACACCCTCTACTACATTTTCAAACACTTTTCCATCCCATTTCACCATCCTCACTCACTCTCACATTGGATCTTCTCAAGACCACAAGAAAGGGGAGCTTGGTTCAAGAGGGAGCAAGAGAAGACCAAGGGAGCAAGGAAGAAGGCATAGCAAGCACTTGGTGACAGCAAGGATCAGCTAGCCATCCTTCTTAAGCACTTCTTTATCCTTATCTACTCTTTATTGCCTTTAAGTTCTCTAGAATTGAGAATTTGATGTATTGTGAGTAGTCCTTGAAGATTGGGGGCTAGGGTTGTGTGCCCTAGCCCAATGAAAATGGTTTGATTGATTTTATATATCTATGCTTGAGATTTTGATATGGGTATGTTCATTGTCCACTTTTGTTATGTGTTAGATGCATGTCTAGGAACCTTATCACTTCTAAAAGCATGTGTTTAATCTATTTTGGTAGAGATTGTGAGCTTGATAACCTTATTCTCTCTAGACAATTGGCAATGGATGTGATGAGCTTGTCTTGTTTGAATCCCTAGGTCTTAGTGCCCATTACCTTAGTTTAGCAATTTGAGAACTATAGCATGGCTTAAGTTGTCTAGATTAAGAGACTTTGTGAACCATAGCATGGCATGAAGATACATAAGAAAATACCATGGCCCTAGAACCCTAGTACGGCTAGGTTAAGGGATTTGATCCACTAATCAATCTCACTTGCATTTTTATGTGATTTAATCAACCATTGGATTTGGGCTAAGGTGACCCAAAACCCCCTTTCACTTAATCAACAAAGTTTTCATCACTTGCTTTCACTTTTATTACTTGCTTGCACTTACTCATTTAAATTGTGTTTATTGATCACTTGTCACTTTACAAAACCAACAAAAATTTATCCTTCTACATGTCCACTTTGCACATACCCCACTTAGTGAATGCATAGCAATCCATTTCTTGCCTCCTCATTAGTGCTTGTTAGTCTAGCTACCCTAGTTGCCTAGGGATTGGCACCGCCAATTCCCAACGACACACCCCCGGTCTTTACTTCCATATTCTATTTTGACGACACGTTATGCTTGCGTGAAAGCGCTTCAAAAGCGTTAAAGTCAGTTATCTCCGGTGAGAATCGACGGTGGGGGTCGGAAGAGGGAGGACGTGCGGGCGTCAGCGAGTCGATCTGGGTTTGTCCGGTCGCTGCTGGAGGTCGAGTCGAAGGGTTATTGGCGGGTCCTAGGGTATCTAGGGTTTTCAAAAAATTTCTATTTATAGAAAAAATCCTAAATAGTAACCCAAAATTTAAAAACTTGCACTATTACGAACACCGATTTAGGCAAACTTTATGACCACGAACTCGTATCGACGAGCTCTACAACTTTCCTGAAGGAAGTTTTTTCAAAAACTAAATTAATCAAAACTTAATCGACAGTTTAACCACGTTGCGACATGTGTCACTATAACCCACACTAAAAAATCTAATTTTTTTCAAGTGTACAGCCAATGAGACATGTGTACAGCCACGTTGCGACATGTGTCACTATAACCGACACTAAAAAATCTAATTTTTTTCAAGTGTACAGCCAATGAGAGCATGCCAAGTGAATGAATCAGAACTTACCGCCACTTGTATTTATACTAGTATTATACATTACAAAATATAAATAATAATATTAAAAAAATACAAGACAAAAACATTGCGTAATATAAAAATACGCCAAATAGTAAAAGTTCACAAATTAATTATTTTTCACTTAGAGAAATTATTTACTAAAAAATGGGGAATTACAGGTGATATATAAATAATAATGTATAATATGAACGGTTGATTATAAAATTATGGAGTGCAAATATATTAACTAGGGCGTTGGGTGAACTTGAAAATTGTTCCTTTATATATATTGAGTGTCAATCAGACAATGTTGTTCACCAATTGTCTAATAAGATTTAATTAATTGGTAAAATTAATAGTCTCTAAACTTAGTTATAATTGACAATTTCCACTCCGAACTTATAATTGCTAAAATTAACTCCCTAAATTTGACAAAAATTGTTAATTTACACCCTCATCCGTCAATTCTAATAATTTTCATATAAATGTTCACCATGTGCCATTCATGTGAATTGACCAAAATATATATATATATATATACCATGTTTTTTGACATCAATTATGAGCGTTGACGGAGAGTCCTCTCTCCAGCAAACCCCAGTCCCCATGAGATTCCTCTGTAGTAGGGGTGGCTTCGGTACGGTACCGACCGCCTAGAGGCCATTACTGGTGCCGAGCCGACCAAAGGTGGTTCCTCAATTTTTCAAACCATTGTCGAACCGTCAAAATCGGTATACCGATTTTTCGGTACCGACCAAATCGGCTCGGCTTCGGTCGGTTCGAAGCTCAACCAATATATATATATATAACTGCGAGAGAGCACGACGACGACTTGCTGCTAGGATTGGATCAGAACTCGGCTTGTTTGAAGAGAGAGAGAGAGAGAGAGAGAGAGAGAGAGAGAGAGAGAGAGAGAGAGAGAGAGAGAGAGAGCTGAAACCACAGGGAAATAGAGAGAAGAAAAACAAAAGAGAGGGTTTTCGATCCCAGATCTTGGCTTGTTTGGGGGGAGAGAGAGAGAGAGAGAGAGAGAGAGAGAGAGAGAGGAGGAGGAGGAGGAGGAACTGAAGAGAGGAAGAAGAAAAATACGAAGAAGAAAAAAAAAGAGGAACTAAATAGAGGAAGAAGAAAAAAAAAAGGGGACTGAAGAGAGGAAGAAGAGGAACTGAAGAGAGGAAGAAGAAGAAGAAGAAAAAAAAGAGGGACTGAAGAGAGGAAAGAAAAAAAAAGAGGGACTGAAGAGTTTTCAGTGAAGAGAGAAAGAAAAGATCGAAGAAAGAGAGATGATTGAGTGATTGAGGATTTTAAGGGTTAAATTATGTTGGAAGTTGATTATCACCTATAAAGTAGTTAAATATAAAACTTGTGTAAATAATAACAAGTGGAATGTGTAGTCTGGTGGTTAAGGCTTATCATTCATGCATGTTAGGTTGAGGGTTCAAACCTCAGGGCATGCAAAAACGAGTGATGTTTTGAATATTTTCAAAATATCGGTCGGCTCGGTAGAAACCGGTTTTCCCAATTTGGAAAACCGAAACCGAACAGAAGAGGGTAAGTCGGCTCGGTTGTGCCGTACCGAAAATTCGGTATACCGAAAAATCGGCACAAACCGGTTGCGGCTCGGCTCGGTTCGGCAATTCGGTAATTTTTGGCCAGCCCTACTTTGTAGTGCCTCTGTGCGTATGAAATCTAGTAGCACATTTGTGTGTTATTCTCCTAGCCTCTGGCTTCTTTATATCCCTTTCATCGCGCAAATTCTAGTGCCGTCAGCGATCGCTAGTGCGGCTTCCTATGGTGAGGACGGTCTTGGCCTCTCTCACTTAACAAACATGATTAGTTGTGCAAGTTTCAATTGTGGTTTTATTTTCCTTTTTCATAGGTTCTCATTGATCTAGATTAGGGGTGGGTTCGGGAAACTGAAAACCGCCAACCGAATCGAAAAAAACCGAACCGCGGCCAAAAAACCCGAAACCGAACATGAAAAACTGAACCGAACCGAACCTATTCGATTCGGTTTCGGTTTTGGTCGTCAAAAACCGAACCGAACTGAAAAAACTAAATGAACCAAAACGACATCGTTTTAAGGTTCTTCCATTTCTAATATTTTTTATATTTGATCTCAATTGAGGATTATAATTTAAATCCTACACAAAATGTATACATTTTAAGAGAGATATTTTTTCTAAGTGAGAGATATGTCCCTTTTATAAGATGAGAGACCATCTCTTCCTCACATATTTTAATGTGGGATGCTAGTAAACATTCCCAAAGTTTTTATACTTAATCTCAATAGAAGATTACATAAGTCTTTTAATGTGGGATGCTAGTGAACATTCCCAAAACTTCTATGTGCTACACTTTTGCATGTTTTATGCTTAAGTATCTTAAAGATAATTAATCTCTAAAATTCTTCAATTATTGACAAGTTTACATACTCAAATTAATCAAGTTCAAACATGCATGCTTAACTAAGAACAAAACATATATAATTATCAAAACATATACTACATTTAAGTTTGGCTAGGGCTTCCAACCATAGTTCCAAAATATGAACTAATCACTCATAACTATACAAATTAGCATCAAATCTAAGTTATACACATCAACAAAAACTAAAGAGTTTAGAGAGAAGAGATGACTTGGTCAATACTCAAGAGTTGCAAATACTTTGCCAAGCTTGTTTAATATTTATGGTGTATTATGATGGTGACTTTTAGATTTTGGGATAGAATTAAGATGAACTAAGAACCATGAAATAAAAGGTGTATGAAGTTGTAAGTAGTGAATTAGTATTTATATTATGAGAATATAAAGGGGACGAAACAAGATATTTGTGTCCATGCTTATATAAAAGACTTTCTCTCAAATAAAAAAAAATTCACTTTTAAAAGATATTTGTGTCCATCCTATGTAATCATCTATTTTCATCAAGTAACAAAGATTTGGGAATGTTTGCTAGAATCCTACATTGGAAATATATGAGGAAGTTCGAGGGTTTCCCATACTTACAAAAAAAGACTATTCTCTCACTATCATCCCACATTGGAAATTTGAGAGAAAGAGAGTGTCTCATATACTTATAAAAGGGACTTTTCTCTCCCTTCAAAAAATATCTCTTATGAGGTTTATATTTTATGTAGTCCTTCTATTGAGAGTAAGTAAAAATTTTGGGAATGTTTTCTTAGTATCCCACATTGAAAATTTGAGAGGAAGAGGGGGTCTCCCATACTTATAAAAGGAGCTCTTCTCTCACTAAAAAAAAATATCTCATGTGAGGTTTACATTTTATGTAGTCCTTCTATTGAGAGTAAGTAAAATTTTTGGGAATGTTTTCTTAGCATCCCATATTGGAAATTTGAGGGGAAGAGAGAGTCTCTCATACTTATAAAAGAAGCTCTTCTCTCACTTAAAAAAATATCTCTTGTGAGGTCTATAATTTATGTAGTCCTTCTATTGAGAATAAGTAAAATTTTTGGGAATGTTTCTTGGCATCCCACATTGGAAATTTGAGAGGGAGAGAGGGTCTTCCATTCTTATAAAAGGAGCTCTTCTCTCACTTAGAAAAATATCTCTTGTGAGATCTACAATTTATGTAATCCTCCAATGAGATTAAGTAAATTTTTTTTTTAAATGTTTATTGTTACCCAATAAACTTTTGTCTATTTTTTAGAATAGTTTTCGAAAAAACCGAAAACCGCACCGAAAAAACCGAACCGAATAAACCGTGGTTGCGTGTTTTAAAATGAAAAAATTGAACCGAACCGATTAGTTCGGTTCTGTGTTCGGTTTTGGGTCAAAACCCAACCGAAAAAAACCGAACCCACCCCTAATCTAGATTGGATTTATTGGTCTCAATAGCAATATTTGCCTGAATTTTTATGTTGGTTGTTGACAACAGTGATGCAAGGTGTATGTATTGTTTTAGGTTTCAAATCATTGGTTTAGAATCATCGATTAGGCCACTTGTGTAATATGTACTGCTACTTTTTAGGATGCTCATATTAAGGATTGTAATTCTCTATTGATTAATAAAGTTTCTGCTATTTTCAAAAAATGGTGAGCATTGATATAAATGATCTCTATATTGAGGAAAAAATAATTCAAGAAAAAACATTAATAAATAAATAATTTATTATAAGTTAAGAATATTTTTTTAATCAAGAGCTTTTATTAATGAAGAAAAAACATACAAGCAATAAAATTGGGAGGACAACAACCTTACTCAAAAAATAAAGGAAAATTATCACAAATAGTACCTGAACTTTACCTCCATTATATAGATGGTACCTAAACTTTACTTTTGATCACAATAAGTACCCGAATTTTTTGTTTTTATCTTTAAATGGTACTTGCCGTTACATTCTGTCAAAAAATCTAAAATTTTTGGAAAAAAAAAATCCTCCTAGCCGTCAATTTTTTTCCCTCTCCTTCTCCAATTTCTTCTTCTTCTTCTTCCTCCTTAAGCTATCATCTCTCCCTCATAAATATAATTTTCTTTAAAATTCAAGATTCCATTCCACATATAACAAACTGATGACTCAGTGATTCTTCTTCATCTCTCATATTTTTATATTACTGATTTATATCAAGACCTTGATTTTTACATTCCCTAAAATATATGAGAGATACGAAAATTAAGAAGCTTAGAGAGATGCATGCAATTCAACCAGGGAATGCGAAGCCTCCATGGAATTAGGTGAGGTGATTTGAAATAGGTTATCACCAAAGTGGAATCAGTCTCGAGCCAAATATGAGTCCAACGCCTAACCCAAGCAATTCTAATCCCTTCAATCACTGCCAAAATTTCAGCATCAATTGCACTAGGAACCTTAACATTAAAAGAAAAGACACCATGAAATAGACTTTTTGAATCTCGAAAAATACGACAAAACACAGCCAAGTTTGGATTTTTGAATGAGCCATCTGTGTTTACTTTAAGCCAATTTAAGGGAGGAGGGCACACAAAAAAGGGGATGAATCTCATCACATGGCATCGCAAAGGTAACAATCCCAACAATATAAATATTGGCAAAGCACTGGATGAAGATGAGCAAGAAGAAAACGAGAGGCTTGTTGACTCTTTGAGAGAATTGAGGAAAAAATGCTTGAACCGCATAAGTTAAGAATATGATTCGAAGCATATTTGAATAAGTGAAAAATAAGGTTCTTTGGAAATAAAAAAAAAATTGAATATTGTTGTAGGATATTATTATTGTGTGCCTTGTCAAACTAGGACTTTTTAGAATAGGTTATATTTCTAGAATATGGATTGTATTTAGAATAGATATTTCCTACAACATTATGGATTGTACCTTGTATTCCTCTATCACAATGGAAGTCCTTGTATTCCTCTATCACAATGGAAGTCCTATGATTCAGTCCTCCATCCATAAACCCTAAACACAAGACCTCATTGCTCACACGCACCATCGAGTTTGCTCCAACAATCCTCCAATACACGCTTTCGCTCTACAACACAAGATCGATTAGGGGCACAACCGGTCCAGCCCATGTTCTAACAATGTCCTTCGCGTTAAATCATGCTCTGAAAGGCACCACAGATGCTACTTTGGGGATGTGGTTCCTTTCGAGCTCTTTTATAGGCTCTATAATTTGCAAAAGCAAAAGGTAATCATCTGCAAAAAGTGTTCTTTTTAGTGAGAAAGTTGCATGGGATTGGAACACTGGTTTAGTTCTACACTAACCTGCACAAATTAGTGTGCAAAATGATGAGAATAAAGAAGAAAATCAAGAAGTGATTGAGCAAGTAAATTCAACTCAACTGTCACCAATTCACAGTCTAGAACAATCATCTCCAACATCTTCTCAAGCTCCCTCTACACCAGGCTCAACTCCTATTCGGATGCAAATTTGAAGTGTATGAAAATTGTAACTCTTATTTATTTGAACCTGAGGACTTTGAAGAAGATGTGAAAAAGAAAGAATGGAGGACTGTAATGCAAGATGAGATTGATGTCATTGTGAAGAATAAGACATAAAAACTTGTTGATAGACCTCATGACTAGAATGTCATTGGAGTGAAGTGCGCTTATAAAACTAAACTCAATCAAGATGTTCTGTACAAAAGAACAAAGCTAGATTAGTAGCGAAATGTTACTCACAGAAGTCAGGAGTTGACTTCCATGAGAGGTTTGCACCAGTTACGAGACATGCGTGACCTTGAAATATTGCATTATTTTCTTGGAATTGGCATTGTCCAAAATATGGATGGAATATTCATTACACATAAGTAGTATGCAAGTTCACTAATGGAGAAGTTAAAAATGATTGGATGCATGGCAGTCTATACTCCGTTGGTGGTGAATGAAAAATTCCAGAAAGAAGATGGTAGTGGTGAAGCAAATCAAACAATATACAAAAGTCTTGTATGACGCTTGCTATATCTGACAACAACTAGACCAGACATTATGTATGCTGCTAGCTTATTATCCAGGTTTATCACAATCCAAGTCGTGCTCACTATGGTGCTGCAAAAAGAGTTTTGAGGTACATTCAAGGTATTCTTGACTTTGACATCATGTATAAGAGAAATGTGGATCCAAACTGTTTGGATTATGTGATAGTGACTATGGAGGTAGTGTTGATGATTTGAAGAGCACATTAGGGTATATATTTACTCTTGGTACTGAAGTATTTTGTTGCTTTATCTACTGTTGAAGCTAAATATGTGTCGGTACAATTGCTACTTTGTAAGCAATTTGGTTGTGAAGGGTGATGAAATATTTTGGTGAGAAACAAGATTCAGCAACACTAATCCTCTGCAACAACAAGTTAGCAATTGCAATAAGCAAAAATCTTGTATACCACAGCAAAGCGAAACATTTTGCGCTAAAATTTCACTACATTAGAGATGCAGTTGAAGAAAAAGAAGTTGATATGGTCTATTGCAATACTGAGGATCAAGTAGTTGACATTCACCAAGGCACTGCCAAGAGATAGATTTGAGTACTTGCGAAATCTACTTGATGTACAGAAACAAGAAATGAACAAATTAACAAGAAGAGCAAATGTCCTCTTCTTGAGAAAACTTTAAATCACTACTAGACATGAGAAGATTGTACACCCACCATAACATGCATAAAGTTGGACAAAGTCTTTAGAAAACATGTGTTTGAGAAGTTTTCAGCACCCATTATATATGCATATTGCATAAGTCACAACATTTGTGCTTTATTGAGAATAGATAAAGCTATAATGATTTTTTTTTGTTCAATACTATGTATTCTTAACCAAGGACCAAAATTTCGGATTTCGAAGAAATATCGATGGTCTAAAAAATAAAAATTTTGATAGAAATATCGAGAAAATATCGATATTGGTAAATGTTCAAAGGAAATAATCGAAATTTAGAGAAAAACATGGAAATTTTAAATGAAAATTTATGACATGCTTTTTTGATCACTTTATCAATTCTATTTCAAAAAATATATATTGAACAAACTTCATTCCATAATAAATGATAGTGATTGAGGGTATATTAGTATACCATGAGTCGCTAACAAATAACAATTCTTGAATTTGACTTAATACATGTTAATTCTTTTATGAGTAATTTGGAGGGTAAGACCAAAGAAATTAAATTATAAAAACTAAATACTTAGTGATATTGAGTAATCACATAAGTTTTCTTTTTTGGACGAAAGAGTAATCATATAACTAATTTTTGTATTATAAAATTAAAATGAAAAGTACCTAGAGTAAAGAAAATAGAGTATGAAAGTAGAAAACAAGTGTAGTGAATACGTTAAAAATATTATATTTATGGAGTTAAATTTTTTTAAGTTGGTTAAAAATTATTTGAATGATAAGTGTAAATGAATTTATAAGTTAGTTAGTAATTAAATATTAACTTATTTATTTTACAGCTCACTAAATATGTTAATATATACTTAATACCTTTGGTCGATCTACTTTTAAAATGCTAGGG
The DNA here is from genome assembly GCA_030142095.1 of Rubus idaeus. NCBI lineage: Eukaryota > Viridiplantae > Streptophyta > Magnoliopsida > Rosales > Rosaceae > Rubus > Rubus idaeus. The sequence goes on along the minus strand of CM057968.1, from coordinate 21,562,605 downwards.
TTTTTCTCTCTATGTGGGAGGCTGGGGTCGGTGTCTTTCGGTGGCGGCTTTGCACGTTCGACGGGGGAAGGGGGGCTCTTTCTCTTCTCTCGTTCGTTTGAGGGTAGTGGCGCTGGCTTTGCTAGACGACAGTACCTTGCATCAGGAAGATTTGGTTTCTTTCTTCTCTCCTTTTGTCTGCTCGTTGGGCTAGGGGTTCTGCATATGGCTATCAGCCTTGTGGATGGTGTTCCTTTTGTCTTCTCTCGAAGGGGGTGGCATGCGCGGCTCTGGGATTCGTTGCCCGAACTTGGTTTTGCTGGTGGAGGGGCTGTTGTGAAGGTCTACCAATGGCGGTTTTTTTATGGTGGGGGAGTTCTGGTTGGCAGAAGACTTGGTGGTGATGATGTAGTTGCTGCTCCTGGTTTTTCCATTCTTAGACTGCACACGTGGTGTTTTGCCGTTGTTGGTGGCAAGTGCTTGGAGGCTGGGATTGGCGGCAGTGCTTCATTGGTGCTCTTGGTCGTCGGTGTGGGATTTTTGGCTGGCGGCTACGGCAGTTGGGGGCTGATGCTAGGCTTGCTGCAATTGGTTTTGCTTTTGGCCTTGGGCTTTTATTTTTATTTTTACTTTTTATGTTTTAAAGGATAGAGGGCCTGCGACCTCTTCCATTTGAAGGGAGTAGTCGCAGATTAGTAAAGTAGATCTCGTGTCTTAATTTTATAGTTTTAACGGGATTTGTTTGTGCTTATCTGAAAGGGCCTTATAGATAGAAAAGATGGAATTGCTTAGGTAGCGACTCTTTTTGACAACTCCATTGGAGCGGGTTGCTATGTTGTAATTTCGTTGAACATTAATGGATTGGGGAGAGGCTCTAGTGAGAACCAAACAATGAGGACTTGTTAAGGACTTTCAAACTCAACCGGTAGATGAGTATTTTAAATATTAGTTGATATTTAAAAAACTCATTAAAAGCTCATCAAACGGTTGAGTTTGAAAGTCCTCAACAAGTCCTCATAGTTTGGTCCTCACTAGAAAATTTCCCTAATGGATTGACTATCATTTTCAAAAAAAAAATATATGTTAATACATATAAGGCCCTGAATGGTTGTGGCGCTGACTTGTTCCTTAGTGGGAATTGGGTTCAATTTCCAGCTCCCATCAATTTTTGATTGTTTGTGAAGGCTTTTTATTGAGTCACCATGGAGAAGTTTGTGTTCTCAAGATACATAGGCGCTGCATTCACTTCACTGCATTTATTCAATTGGCTGACTGACTCAATTAGCTAGGCATGACTGATTCAATTAGCAAGGTTCTGCACTTGTTTTGCTTGTTGGTCAGACTATCTTTAGCAAATTCTCTATTTTAACTTTTAGTTATATGACTCATAAATATAAAGAACGAGATAAGACTCTCTATTATTTTTGTTAATGTAAAACATTCATTTTTAGTTGTTTTGTGTAATTATTAAACCACTTAAGCTACTTTTATTCATTAATAAAATGATTTAAATTCAATACTAGTTAAATTAGAGAGTATTGGTGCAAACGAATTTTCAAACTGGCTGACTAAAATAATTTTTAAACTACTTTAGCTAAAATTTAGTTAAAAATAGTTAGCATTGCTAAAAATGCTCTCACCGCAAGCTGGCTGTGGTATAACTAGCCTAGCTTTAATTTCTATAACTTGCCTAGTTCCATTTTGGCAATTAATTGTATAACATACTAGTTGGCAGTCTTGACACAACTATGTCTAGATTGAGGTTTAGGGTTACTCACTAGAGTAAATGAATCATTAAATTTGTCCGACCGTTTAATATATAATTTCTTGTCACATGTGCAAATTTAAAAAAAAAAGTATATTTTTGTCTTTTTATCATTTCTTTGAGTATGAGACTTTTTTTTTAACTTAATTGTGATTTATTGTGGCGGACATGCTACTCGCAGGGCCTCCCCACCCTACTGAAAACATTCTTAGTGTCCTGACTGTATATTATTGTTCTTGATAGCTTGAGTTAAATCATTCCATTAATAACACTGTATTGTCACGGCAACATAATCACTTTATATAGCAGCACCAGCATTGAGGATGCACCTAGATTAAAACTAGGGTTGGGTACAAGACGGGATGAGAGGGACGGGATTTGCCATTTTCAAAACAGATCCTATTCGGGAAGAACCCGTTTGGGATCGAGACGGGATGAGATGGGATCGGGATTCAAAGCCGTTTTTTTTTTCTTGTTGTTTTGGCCGTGCTGTAGCAAGGGAAGAAAGAAGAAGAAAAAGGAGGAGAAGAGAAAGAGAAGGAAAGAAAGAAAGGGAGACCGGAGATACAAAGAGAGGAAAGAAAGAAGAAGAAAAGGGAAGAGAAAGAGAAGGGAAGAAAGAAAGGGAGACCGAAGAGAGAAAGAAAGGAAAGAAAGAAGAAGAAAAGGGAAGAGAAGGGAAGAAAAAAAGGGAGACCAAAGAGAGAAAGAGAGGGAAGAAAGAAGAAGAAAAGGGAAAAGAAGAGAAAGAGGCTGGAGAAGAGAGAAAGATCGAAGAGTGGACGAGAGGAAGAAAATTAATGACGAAAAGTGGGCTGGGTTTATTGGCTTTCAAAAACAAAACAAAATTAACTTTAGGACGGAACAAGATTTTTGAGATTTAAAATTCAAATCCTGCATCCCGTCCCGTTTTAGCAGGACAGGACGGGACAAAATTAAACAATAAAATTTGGTTTTCAATCCCGCACGGGACGGTACGGTATCGAGTCGGAATGGAATTTTCGAGATTTTGTACCCAGCGCTACTTAAAACAGAACTTGTATTAAGCATGAACTTCATCTTTTGATGTATAAGTTTCACCTCACTAAACAAATCAAGAAACCTTATTTACAAGATATTACTTGATCTTTACAAGATAAGATATTAACTAAACAAAATCTAGCTCAATCCACACACTAAAACCCAACTTTATTATTTGTCAGCTCCTTAATTCTTCACTGAAACCACACACTTCACATGTACACACATCAGCCCATGTGATATATTAATGGCAAAATGTCATTTTTGGTCATTGAACTTTGGGGTTTTAGACACTTTGGTCACTCAAGTTTCCAAAATGTCACTTTGGTCACTCATGTTTGAGACCGTCTGTCACTTTGGTCACTGCCGTTAAATATACCGTTATGAGCCGTTAAAATTGAGGACATTTTTGTCAAATCACCAATAAAAAATATATTTTAACTATAAGAATTTAAAAAAAAATTGAAAAAAAAAATTGTCAAAAACAATTCGGGAAAATTCCGGAAACTTCCGGATTTGTTTCCAAATAACCTCGAACCCGACCCGGACCCATTTTCTTCCTCCGGCCACCTCCGGCGGCAGGACCACCCGATTTCTGCTCCCCTCCACCTCGCCTAGCTCCCCTTTGTGGTCTTTTGGCTCGATTCATGCCACAAAGTGTGCATCAAAGGGCTGAAAAAAGACCCGGATCGGCGGCGGCGATTCTAGCCACGCCGTGACCGGAAATTATATGGGTTTTGTTCCTCTCATTCCCAGAAACCTCTCCATGGTGTTGGATCACAACGAAATCAACCAAAACTTCACGAATTAAGCTTTGAAGTTTTGGATCACCAAAGGTTTTGAGCCCGATTCCGGCCAATATACTTTGAATCTCACCTCCATGTAGTTACAAAAGTTGATCCTTGGGTTGCCCTCTTCATTTTGATATAAACTTTGTGGCGGTTGGAGGCGGTTTATGGCGGCGGCCTTGATGGGCTCATGGTTGCTGATTTGACCGAAATGCCCTCGGAAAAATTTGTTATTTACAGAAATTTAACGGAAAAAATAACCGAGTGACCAAAGTGACATACGGGGTCAAACTTGAATGACCAAAGTGACATTTTGAAAATTGCAGTGATGAAAGTGTCTAAAACCTCAAAGTTCAGTGACCAAAAGTGGTTTTTTTCCTATATTAATTGTCAGTAGTTGTTAGGTCTTCATCTTTTCACCTTATTGTACATGAACAAATCAAGGAAATACACGTACCTTCATCTTTCTCGAACGTTTTCCATACAAAATTACAAAGTTTTGCCCGTGTCAAACCTCTTTATCGATAATCAAACCTTAGACCTATTTTATTTCTCCTCATGCTACCGCACTCCTCTTTTTTATTTTATTATTTCTTCACTTCTCACCCAAACTGCCCCAACTTTTCCTCATCTACCCAGCACGTTCCTTTCCTTCCCTTCAGTTCTTCTTCCTCATTCCTCTTCCACTTGCTCATATGCTCATAATTACCATCAATGCAAATGATACCAAAGGTGAAATCTATCATCAAATTTTGAACCCAAACATCCTGGAGCTTAATTCAACATTAGAACCCTCAATCTTGCTAAAGATCCGAACCGGCCACAACAACAAGACTTTTGGGGAACTTGACCCCTTGAGGGCCCTTATCTCTGTGGCCTGATTAACTGGTGGAGGTGCTGAGAACTGCAGGTGTACATCTGTCGGCGTAGTTCTGGGCACATGGCTATGGTGGCCGTGGCTCGAGTTGGGCTCGAGGTGAAGAGCTGCTAGCTGCAGGGAATAAACAAAGATGCGGCAGAGCTAGTGGGTGTCCATAGTGATTGGACAAGACGCTGACTGGAGCTGCGTTGGTGTTGTTATGGTGATCGGATCGGAGCTGGTGAATTGCAATTGCAGGTACTTGGAATTGGTCGCCGGCGGCTACTGTGAGCTGGGCACGGCTGAAATTGAGAGCTGTGGACTTTGATGGTGGTGTGGGTGATTTGGTTTCCCCGTCCAAGCCGTCCAAGCCCGAACCGAGTCAATTCTGTCAACAAGACAAGTTACCGTCTTGTCAAAACTTGTCTGTACGTATTCGATTGTTTCAACAGCCTAGAAGGCGCCAAGTGGCCAGTTTAGAGGTGCATTCCAGAATTTCTCGACATTTACCCAGTCAATACTTGGACTAACTACCACCTAAAAATTGGCATATATATAAAATTATAAACATTGTCTTCATCACAGATCTTGACCAACACTAGCTACAACTAGTACTACTATCCCAACCAACTGCAGCTAGCTTGACAGCACCGGCCGGCGTTGTTATGAATATTGAGCGACGTCCCTTGATGGATCCCTCGAGCTTCCACATAGCCATGTTCCCGTGGTTCGCCATGGGCCACATGACTCCCTATGTCCACCTCGCCAACGAACTCGCTTCTCGCGGCCACCACATCACTATATTGGTTCCCAAGAAAGCTCGAGACCAACTCCAACACCTTAACCTCCACACCAACCTCATCATCTTCTGCCCCGTCCTCGTCCCCCACGTCGAAGGCCTCCCCGAGGGCACCGAAACCGCCTCAGAGATCCCGTTATCGGCCAGCCCACTCCTCGCCGCCGCCATGGACAAAACCCGGAAGCAGCTGGAGGAATACCTAGAGGTTCACATGCCCGACATGGTTTTCTACAACCTTGCGCATTGGATACCGGAGCTCACCAGAAAGCTCGGGATTAAGTCCGTTTGCTACAATGTCGTTTCCGCCGCATCGCTTGCCATTACAGTTGTCCCGGCAAGAAATGTGCCCAAAGGCCGGCACATTACGCCGGAAGAGCTAGAGAACCCGCCGGCCGGGTACCCTTCCGAGACCGTAGTGCTTCGTGGTGCCGAGGCCCGGTCTTTGATGTACATTACGATGCTGTTTGGGGATGGGATCACATTTTACGACAGGATGACAACGGCGATGAAAGAATGTGATGCGATATCGATTAGGACATGCAGAGAGTTGGAGGATGATATGTGTGATTACATGGAAGCACAATTTAATAAGACTGTGCTTTTAACTGGGCCTGTTTTGGCCCTCGGAGATAAGAAAGGCACATTAGAGGAGAGGTGGGCCAAGTGGCTAGGTGGGTTCGAGCCCGGGTCCGTGGTGTTTTGTGCATTTGGATCGCAGTACATTCTTGAAAAGGAGCAATTTCAAGAGCTTGTGTTAGGGTTTGAGCTAACGGGATTGCCATTTTTCATAGTACTGAAGCCACCTGTGGGTTGTGATAGTGTAGAAGAGGCATTGCCTGACGGGTTTGAAGAGAGGGTTAAAGGGAGAGGGGTGGTGTTTGGGGGTTGGGTTCAGCAGCCATTGATTCTGAGCCACGCGTCGGTCGGTTGCTTTGTGAATCATTGTGGGTTTGGGTCAATGTGGGAGTCCTTGATGACTGACAATCAGATTGTGCTGGTGCCGCACGTGGGAGATCAATTCTTGAACACCAAGTTACTGGTGAAAGAGCTCAAGGTTGCCGTGGAGGTGGAGAAGGAAGCAAATGGGTGGTTTTCCAAGGAGAGCTTGAGCAAAGCTATTAGAAGTGTGATGGATAAAGAGAGTGACGTGGGTATTATGGTAAAGAAGAACCATGCCAAGTGGATTGAGACACTATCAAGTCAAGGGTTTTTGAGTGGTTATGTTGATAGATTTGTCCAGAGTCTGAAAGAGCTATGTAAAGTAGCTCGAGTCTAGTGTTTGTTTTTACCATTCTCATTGTTTGTCCTAGTTTATTTCAGTTGTGATGGTATTCTTGGTTTTAGGCTTTCTCTTATATATTGTTGTTGCTTTTAGGCTTTCTCTCTGAACCCAAAGATTTCTTGCTTTTAGGCTTTCTCTTGTTTTTTTCTGTGGTGCAATTGCTAATTTAAGGGCTTCTCCAATGTGAGAGAAAATGAAATTCTAATGGGTATATATTCCAATACTAAGAGAAATAGTTGAATATATATGTAATGCTAGGAACATTGATTCTGAAAAAAATGACTGAAAGACTTGTGTGAAGATGCTATACATATATGGTGATCGATTAATTAGCTCCTCTCAGGGACAGTCACAACTTCAAAAGGTACTTCGGAAAAACGTGGTCTCAATAAATATGAATTTCATTTTAAATTAATTATAAAAAACCTCTCGAAATATGAGGTCATTTTTTTGTTATTTTCATACCTTACATTTGATACCCTTTCGATATCTATTTTAGATAAAAAAAATAATTAAAAATTGTGTCATGCTTAATGTGTAATCAGACCCAACTCCTACTTTTCATGTAAGTAGTGGCTTGTTTGTTTGATGGCAATGGCCTACTACTAACCAAACAAAAACAAAAGAGTTCATTGGGAGCAAGCTAGGCATGGTAACTTCTCTTTCAAGTTTTTTGTGTCTATAAATTTTTTCTTGTAGCGCGCTCGATCTTATCTTCAAAATATGGTGGATTAATTCCGACTGGCGTACAGAAATCTATGGCTTCATAGGGAATTAGAGGCCCTCGTTATAGACTTGTATATCCATGGAAAGACCAAAGAAATCTCCAACATGCACAACGAAGCCATGAACAGGCTTACAGGCCCTTAGATTTGTCACACGACATACTAGCTACTAGTAGTAGTTCAACCTCATTTGTTCATGCATGGACTAACATGGCAACATCTATGTTACGTATTTACAAACTCTCACTACTAGCATAAGTCTTAGAGCATACAGATTTTTTTCCGTATCTTTTGTTTCAAAGGATACAAATAACTGTATCTAAAACTTATTAGATACGGTGCAGCCACGGAATGAAAAAGGGTGTTCTCTATAGCAGGCTCCACTAAGCAAAGGCCACGCTTTTAAGTTCAGTGGCTCTATATTTTATTTATTCTAAAATACTGCAATTTTTTGTTTCATTCTCTCTCCTCATTTACTTTTTATTTTCTATTTGTATATTTATTTTAAAATACTGCAATTTATTTATTTGTTTTGCAGTAACACTCATAAAACTACATCACCAATACCATATTAACCAATAGATTTAACAATCGAATGACATTGAATACTATATAAAAACCTCAATAGATTTAACAATCGAATTATTACCTACCTTAATTGATACACCCTTACAGAAATATGCTAACACAATTATGCATTCAAACAACCCTCTCAACTTATACCTCCGACAACAAGAAGAGGTGCAGACTTTACCTTATAAAAGAATCAAAGTGAATTATATCACCACAAATCGAACCACTATGAGAAATCACCCAAAAATGACAAACCAGAAAACCAACAATCAAGCCTAGCCAAAGATACAATTGATAAAACATAAGACGTCAGAGATTAATTGAGAGCAAATAGAAGACAAAGATTGAGAAACGATTGCGAACCTTTTTCTAGGGTTTCGCCAAGTTTTTGCTTCCGACTCGGAGGATTTTGCAGCGAGAGCATAAGAGTGATCACGTTTGAGGATTTTGCATCCCTCTAATTCCATTTTTTCAGTCTCTCGATCTCTCTCTCTTTGTGGCAGGCGGGGGAGTATTTTGTCAAAGATTGAATGTTCGTAGTTTTTTTTTTTGCTGAGTGAATGTTAGTAGTTGATTCTCAATTAAATACATACTCTAAATAGACAATCTGTATTCAATTGGGTATTCAATTGGGCACTCTAAATATATCATTTTCGTTTATTCCTGATTTTCAGTTTCATTAATTTGTTGATTGATTATTATTATTTAAAAAAAATAATAATTGTTAGGAACTAAAAAGGAAAGACACTAACAATTCAAGACTTATCCATTCCCATGAATATTGTAGCGACATAATTATAATTTTTTTTATAATTTTTAATTATCCAAAATGACAATGGATAGTTGGATACGGATATCCGTATTTATTGGTATCATATTGGATACGGTTATTTGTGGTTAACAAACAATATTTTTATAATAAATATAATAATTGACATAATTATAATTTTTAATTATTTACATTAATTATATAAAGATAATAAAAATATTAAAAAATTATGATGATATACTAAGCAGTAATAATTATGTATATTAAATACGTAATAAATAAATATGTTATTAAATAATATTAAATACGTATTTTTATAATAATTAGTTTATATATCATCATAATTGATGTATATGTATATATTTAATATAAATTAATAATGTATATATTTCATCGTATTAATAAAAGATGTCAATTAGACATGTAAGATAATGTATTTTAAACCATCATATTTATATTAATATATAAGGATGATGATATATTAAACCATGTTTGTCAATTAATTCATATTTTGTCATGGTTTTCTGTATCCTTAAATCAAATGATACATAACAAGATAAAAGGGTGTCATTTGTTATATTAATAGATACTGTTGCTTAAGTGTGTCTAATAGGGGGTGGCTTCTATGGGATATGCTAGTAGTGTCTTTAGTCCATATTGTAGATCTCTTTGAGAGTGCTGATCAAGCACGAATATATAAATGGAATCGTACACAAGCTAGCCAGGTATCATTTTTTTAGTGATATTTCATGTGGATCTCAGTGCCCAGCATGAACGACATCACGCTTATATGTTCCGGTGGCCACGAGAATGATACTATCGATCGAGTTTCGAATCCAAAACCTTTACCATCAAACTTGGCATTCACTCACTGAATCCGATCACATCTCGTGGTTAGCTAGGTATTGTTATTAATTATAATTGTGCTAAAATAGTTTATACAGATGTTCTGCAGAATTTGAATTTGAGAGGACTACCTAGGGCTGCTATAAGTGAATGCATACAACAGAGAAGTACGTGGCTTTGCTTATAGCCTTTTTCGCCTTTAATTTCTCCCTACTATCAAACACTAGCAATTGCTGGTTGAATCATATGTACGTAACTTACGGTGGACTCTTCCAATTTAGTCCTTTGCAAACATATACCATTAATTCCAAAGTAATTGTCATTTAGCTAAAGGGTGGCTTCGGTACGGTACCGACCACTTCGCCACCCTCACCATTACCGAACCGACCAAAGTCGGTTTTCAATTTTGCAAAACCAATACCGAACCGCCTGAATCAGTATACCGATTGTTTCGGTACCGAGTTCGTCGGTCGGCTTCGGTCGGATACAGCTTCCAACCGTTTCTTTGTTGGCTGGCCTGGAATGAACGGAGGTGGAGGGAAGAAGGAGAAGAAAAATGGAAGAAGAAAGATCGAAGAAAAATGAAGATGAAAGAAAGAAGGAGAAAAAAGAAGAAGATGAGGATGAAGAGAATGAGGAAGAAGAAGAGAGATATGCAGGAGGAAGAAGAAGAGACAAAAAGAAGAGATGGAGGTTGGAGAGAGGAAAGATCGGTGATGGAGAAAGAGAAAAAGACCCAGAAATAAGGAAAAGAAAAAAAAAAAAAAAGAGAAGAGAGAGTTGGTGAGATCGATGGAGGTAAGCTGGTAAGGAGAGGAAAGACTCGGTGATGGAGAAAGAGAAAGAAAGATCCTTAGATCGAGAAAGGAAAAGACAAAAAAAAGAAAGAGAGAAGACTAGAAGAGAGAGTCAGAGAGTTGGTGGAGAGAGAGAAAGAAGTATTATAATTTTAAATTTTATTAGTTTTATTGATAGGAGATTAGTTAAATACAATATGTTGGGTATATTTTAACAACGAAAACAAATAGCTTAGTGGTTAGAGCTTATATTTGTAATTACTAGGTTGTGGGTTGGATTCTTACGCCAAGCAAAACTGAAGGGATATTTTGAAATTTCAAAATATCGGTCGGTTCGGTAGAAACCAGATCCCAGTGAGTGAGGTACCGATGCCGAGCCGAGGAGGCAGTGTTCGGTTCGGTTAACCGAACCGATATAGTCGGTATACCGAAAGTCGGTAAAAATCGGTACGGTTCGGTAAATCGGTTATTTTTGGCCAGCCCTACTAAACACTCCTTATTTAAATTTAGGTCATTAACCATTAACCAATATCTTAAATACTTACCTAATTCATCCGATCCCATTTCCATACCAAAATTACCCAAATTAATTATACCTTCAGCCTTAATTAAATTGGTCATTTAAGGCCTTTATTTCACAAACAACTTTCACATTAGCATACACTGTTGATCGACTGGTCTTTCCATCATGGTTCAAACCCAGTTTCCCTTTTCATTCAAACATTAAACACATTGCTATCATTATATTTATCATAATGAACAGTGCGAGGAGAATTAGTATATTATATGTGCATATGTTAAGCACTTAAGCATGGTGCTCCAAACCTCCACCCCCTTGTTTCAATGACCCAGAACTATCTGCATTTCCACGTTTGCCGGTTCATTAACCAACAACCATGGCTTGGAGATTGACCATGGTGTGTGCTTCATGGAGTTGGCCACTCCACATTCCTCTACGGCTCTCAAAGGGCTAAAGGCATGAACAGTTAGATATGCCTGCTTTAGTATACACTAGCAATGGTGCCCGCACGATGCTGCGGGTTTCAAACATTTGTAAACGAATAAATGTAGATGAATATAAAAATTTCCTATTGTTTAGGAACAATAAATATAGGGGAAAAATACGTTAAACAGTTTACTTTTTAAATATATCTATTCCATTTTCAGTCTCAACACCAAAATCATTTACTCCATCACTACTCAACACCTCATTTGACTCTTGCAACTCATTTGCACAATCAGTTTATGATTCTCTTGATATTCCTTCACATCTCAAAGCTGCAATATATTTTTTTTTTTAGAAAATTTTGTTTTGGATGTCATATCTGTAAAATATATAGAAATCAGTTAATCATATTGAAAATACAAACACAATAGAGAATTCAGCAATAATGCCCGCATGATGTTGCGGCTTTCAAAAGTATGTATAATATTTATAAAATAAATATATATATATATATATATATGAAATATATGTTTATATATATGATTGTTTGGCGTCATATACATTCTTTCATTTTGATTATTATAAGATATGTATAAAATTTTATTATTGAGAAAAAGAAAAAAAAATATATATATATATATATATATGTGAGTGTGCTGATTACTAATCCATGTGTAATTAATTATAAGTATATGTATAAAATTATAAACTAATATTATAAACATGATTGTTTGACGTCATATACATTGGACAATTCTACAATAATGGGATGTATGTCATACCTCCACTTACAAATAATCCACAAAATTTGATGTCATTATGGTAACGAGAGTCTTTTTTTGTGTAATCTTAGTTCTGTTAGAGGTAATTACTTCATCTACGATCTTGTTACAAGTTTGTGAACAATTTGTTGTTAAAGTTGTAATTTTAGTTCAATTTTATGTAAATAGTGTAAAACGAATGTGGTAACTTTGTTGTTATTGTAGTAATTTTGGTTCAATTTGATGTAATTTTTGGTTCAAAAAAGTCGTAAATGGAGGTATGACATACATCACCGTACCATAGTCTACCCCATATACATTCTTTCATTTTGATTATTATAAGATATGTATAAAATTTTATTATTGAGAAAAAAAAATATATATATATATATGTGTGTGTGTGCTGATTACTAATCCATGTGTAATTAATTATAAGTATATGTATAAAATTTTAAACTAATATTATATATATTAATAAACTAATATATATATATGGTAAGCAAAAATACTTATATGGGTATATTTATAGGAAAATTCTAGTGTATGTTAACGTATCTCATACGCACAATTACTATTTTTAGTATTTAATTACTCAAACGAGAACCTATTTACTCTAATGAGGACCGTATTTACCTTAACGAAGGCTTTTTTGTAGTTACCACATGAGTTGTCAAAGTAGTAATATGTGTCCTCAAGTCGTAAAACATTATAATTACAACTTTTAGGACTTAATTACTCAAACGAGAACCTAATTTACTCTAATGGGGACCTTATTTACTCTAACAAGGACTTTATCTCCATATTATGTATGAGAAATGTTAACATACCATAGCCTTACTCATATTTATAAAATGAAAACCAATCCATATTGCAGCCCCAACAAACACAACGGAAAATGAATACCTCATCTGAAAAGTAAGAAAATAATGAATTCAGCTAGCAAAACAAACAACCTCAAGAATCAAAACAAAACATAATACTAAATTTATTCTATATTGAAAATGAATTATGAAAGTACTGTACAAATTCCTCATCCTACCATATTTCAATGACATATTTGTGCTCATCATGATGTTGCGGCTTTCAAAAGTATGTATAATATTTATAAAATAAATATATATATATATATATATATGAAATATATGTTTATATATATGATTGTTTGGCGTCATATACATTCTTTCATTTTGATTATTATAAGATATGTATAAAATTTTATTATTGAGAAAAAGAAAAAAAAAATATATATATATATATATATGTGAGTGTGCTGATTACTAATCCATGTGTAATTAATTATAAGTATATGTATAAAATTATAAACTAATATTATAAACATGATTGTTTGACGTCATATACATTGGACAATTCTACAATAATGGGATGTATGTCATACCTCCACTTACAAATAATCCACAAAATTTGATGTCATTATGGTAACGAGAGTCTTTTTTTGTGTAATCTTAGTTCTGTTAGAGGTAATTACTTCATCTACGATCTTGTTACAAGTTTGTGAACAATTTGTTGTTAAAGTTGTAATTTTAGTTCAATTTTATGTAAATAGTGTAAAACGAATGTGGTAACTTTGTTGTTATTGTAGTAATTTTGGTTCAATTTGATGTAATTTTTGGTTCAAAAAAGTCGTAAATGGAGGTATGACATACATCACCGTACCATAGTCTACCCCATATACATTCTTTCATTTTGATTATTATAAGATATGTATAAAATTTTATTATTGAGAAAAAAAAAATATATATATATATATGTGTGTGTGTGCTGATTACTAATCCATGTGTAATTAATTATAAGTATATGTATAAAATTTTAAACTAATATTATATATATTAATAAACTAATATATATATATGGTAAGCAAAAATACTTATATGGGTATATTTATAGGAAAATTCTAGTGTATGTTAACGTATCTCATACGCACAATTACTATTTTTAGTATTTAATTACTCAAACGAGAACCTATTTACTCTAATGAGGACCGTATTTACCTTAACGAAGGCTTTTTTGTAGTTACCACATGAGTTGTCAAAGTAGTAATATGTGTCCTCAAGTCGTAAAACATTATAATTACAACTTTTAGGACTTAATTACTCAAACGAGAACCTAATTTACTCTAATGGGGACCTTATTTACTCTAACAAGGACTTTATCTCCATATTATGTATGAGAAATGTTAACATACCATAGCCTTACTCATATTTATAAAATGAAAACCAATCCATATTGCAGCCCCAACAAACACAACGGAAAATGAATACCTCATCTGAAAAGTAAGAAAATAATGAATTCAGCTAGCAAAACAAACAACCTCAAGAATCAAAACAAAACATAATACTAAATTTATTCTATATTGAAAATGAATTATGAAAGTACTGTACAAATTCCTCATCCTACCATATTTCAATGACATATTTGTGCTCATCAGATAATGAAAATACACTAAATAAAAAAATAAAGTACGAAAAGCTAAAAATGGAATGAAAATTAAGTAAAAAATTCAGTTGAAAACCTAAAGTTATTCCAAAAATTGCAGCTTTATTGAATACACTGTACACATAATTTGATGCTTTAATTTGTTAAATCTTATTGATAAAGCCTATTAGCCTAATTACATATATAATTAAGATAATTACACAAACAGAGTACATTGCATATATGATTAATATATGCAGGTAACAGGTTACAGGGGAAAAAAAGAAGAGCAAATTTAAATATTACATACCTTTGTGTCGTGTAATTTTACTAAATTGACATTAATGAATCTTGATTGCAGTCTTGCAGGCTTAAGACTGTGTGATTCCTTTGTAACCTTGTTGAAAATATTAAATCGTTGTAACTTAATTGCAGTGCTGCAGATTTGCAGGTTTCGGGTAATTATGCAAGTGTGAAAGAGGGAGACATAAATAGAATAACTAAACGAATTAAATACTTATGTAATTAAAAAATTGAACAATTTAACCTTTTGTGTCAGTGATGCATTCCAGCCGAGAGGGGGTAAGCACGCCTCCACAATCTTTTGTCCCGTGACCTAAAATTTTTAGGTCATATCTATACTATATATTAAGAGAACACCTTTTGTCAACCAAAACTGAATTTTTGTACTAAAATAACCCTAAAGTATTAAATAATCTTTGATAAAAGTCAACTAATAGGGACAAAAAGGTAAAAGACAAAATAATTAAAAATAAAAAAATTATACCAACTACTTTTTAGAAAAAACTGTTTTTCACAAAAAAAAACTGAAACAAAATAATTAAAAATAAAAAAAATAACCCACTACTGTACTTTAAAAAAAAAACTGTCACACATGCACATGTGTCCAAAATGCTAGTATTAATATATATTATCATGGTTTTATTTTTTTACTCTGTATCATTAAAATATTATGTGCACTATATTTATTATATAAACACTTGCTGGGCTTTTTTTTTTTTTTTTGGCAAATTGCATTCCTCCACTACTGCTACTCCATGCAATGCGTACTACACCCAAGGAAAAACAAAATTTATATCATTAAAATATTATGTGTAGTATATTTATTATATAAACACTTGCTGGACTACTCTTTTTTTTTTTTGGCAAATTGCATTCCTCCACTACTGCTACTCCATGCAATGCGTACTACACCCAAGGAAAAACAAAATTTATATCATTAAAATATTATGTGTAGTATATTTATTATATAAACACTTGCTGGACTACTCTTTTTTTTTTGGCAAATTGCATTCCTCCACTACTGCTACTCCATGCAATGCGTACTACACCCCCAAGCGAAAACAAAATCTATGCATATACCGAGTCAACAAAATATTATGTGTCCTATATTTATTATATAAACATTTGCTGGACTATCTTTTTTTGGACAAATTGTATTATTCCTATTCCTCCACTATTGCTATGACTCCATGCAACACCCTTGTGAAAACAAAATCTAGGCTGAGGGACAAAAACGGAAGAAACTCATAAAATCATTAAGAAAGGGCAAAAGAGTTAAGGGTAAAACAGTCCGCACACTGCTACTAAGCACAGTAGCCTCAAACTGCGTTTTAGTATAGACTAGAAGAAATGCCCGCACGATGCTGCGGGTTTCAAGTGTTTAAAATATGTAGAACATGATTGAGAGATTCAATCATATGTCTCAATTCAACATAATTGAGATTCAACATAATATAATATACCAAAAATAATCTAAGCTAGTATTATGATAAAATTGATTAAGCATGACCAATGCATAGAAATGAATCGTACACCGTCAGAAGAAAACATACACAACTATGGTGGAAAAACAACATAATGTATATAAATGAGTGCCAATTTATGTCAACTCCAACAGACTCCATCAAATGAACATTTTTGTAATCACTAAAACATTCAAATTGTGGAGGGAGATGATTTGATGAAAGTTGATCAGAATCCTATCAAACAAATAACAACATCTGCTCTTAATACTTTTTGAAAAAAACACAGAGAGAAAGCACACCATAAAATATCATGTATTTAATCAAAGTTCTAGATTCATGTTGCACACCTACTTTCTACTTTGCTGGTCTTTATTTCTCTTTGGAACCTGAATTTTTTTCTTCTTCACAATTGTTTCTTTTCTGGTACATTCTATTTCAATAGGTCCCTGTTCTACATACTCCCAGTCATCATCTTCATTTCCATTAGTTAGCTCACTATTCAAGTAAAACTTCCTTGAAGCTCACTGCACAGAAGAACAAATTGTGTTGAATGAACATGAAATTAAGCAATTAAATTGAATAATATGACCTCAGGAGATGTTATATACAGATCATCAATGATATAAAATCAAGAATCGCTAATATTATATTCAAATATCCTATATATAGGGCTGGCTTCGGTACGGTTTCGACCATCATTTGGCCTCAACCAATACCGAACCGAATTTAATCGGAAACTCAGATTTTTGACCGAAACCGAAACCGAATATTTCGGTACCGACTTGTCGGTTTACCGACAAAGTCGGCAAAAGTCGGAACGGTAACGCCTAACCGTATCGGGGGGAAGAGAGAGATTTGGAGACAGGGGGATCGCGTCCGGGAGGAGGGAGAGATCTGGAGACGTCTAGGCGGGGAGAGAGAGAGATCCGGGGACGGGAGAGCGGAGGGAGAGAACGGGAAACGCCGGGGGGGGGGGGGATCGGAAACACCAGGAGGAAGAAGATCGAGGGAACCGGGGGAGGAGATCCGAAAGGGGGGCGGAGAGAGATCGGAGATGCGGGGGGGGGGGGGGGGGAGATCGCGTCCGGGCGGAGGGAGAGATCGGGAAACGCCGTGGGGAGGAAGATCGACGGAACCGGAGGGGAGGAGATCTGGAAACGCGCCGGGGGGTGAATAGATCTGGAAACGCGCGGGGAGACGGGGCCAAGAGGTCCGGAAACGCGTGGGGGATCCTAAATATATATGCGGTTGGTTCGGTTGTACCGCTGTTTTTCAATCTTGTCAACCGTTGCCGAACCGAGTTTCTTAAATCGGCTCGGTTGTGCCGTACCGATATTTCGGTATACCGGAAAGTCGGTAAAAATCGGTATCGGTTCGGTCGGTAATCGGTACGGTTCGGTATATTGGTTATTTTTGGCCAGCCCTACCTATATATGTACTCCATATAAAGAAAAGAAAAAACGAAAGAGAGAATCACGTTACATTCGTCTAGGGTAAGAATTCATATAATATTGAACATGTGTAAGACTTGAACTATTACCTCTCTTACACCAAAAACTGGACACTCCCAATACTGAACCAATATGAGTAGGGTTCTGAAATTGATGTAGCTTCAATGGTATATTTCTTTTTATTTTTTTTCTCTTTTTTTTTGGTGAGTTATCTTTCTTTTCTAACCAAAACCCCCAAAACACAATTAAACCAAATAGACAACTACCAATAAAATCAAATCGCAAATGCAGAAACGCACCAACACAGTAAAAAAAGGCATCCTCGAATCAAATCAAAGCAACAGCTGAGCTTTACTCAGAAGAAAAGTTCTCAAAAGTTCTCAAATCAAAGTCTTTTGCTTCCAGTAACACAACCTGTCCAAGAACATTCACTTCTGTGTAATATAACTCACCAAAAGGTTCTACTATCACACAATTTCCCCAAAAGCACCAACTTGCAGATAAACACATTGAACATGTATTCATTTATAAGACAAGCTAAGATTAGATGAATTAGTAGCAAGAAAAAAGAAAAATAGGAAAAAGGGAAAAATCAGTTTCAAAATTTACACTGTACCTATTTCACCTACCTGCTCATTTTAGCTTAATAGATTGAGATTACACCTTTATGATTGGAAAAGCAAAAAGAACCCCAACCATTTTGAATACGCAAATCAAAATTCAATACAGAATCTGTGATTTTACCTAGACATGAAAAATTATTCTTGAAATTGCTATATTAAAATACTGTGCATAACCTCATAAAAACTGAGAACAAACATGATTTACCGAAACTGGTGTTGCTACCATATCACCGATGGCGGTATATGCCATGGTCAAGCTAGAGGAAGACAAGGAGTGATAGGCAAATGTAAGGTGGGGGAGTCCCACATCTATAAGGGAGCTCCCCACCATAGAATATCATAAGGGACCTTGAGTCCCACATTGGACAAATGTAAGAGGAGAGGAGGTCCCTTACTTATAAAAGGGACACCTCCCTCACTTAGAAGGACACGCTGACTTCAGCCTTTGCATTGGGAGCCAAGCTCCTGGTACCTCGAGTCCCTGTCGGTACCAAGTACCCTCTCGCTACTAAGTATCTTACCGGTACCTCGAGTCCACCTCGGTACCAAGTACTCTCTCGGGACTAAGTACCTTACCGGTAACCCCCTCTCAGGACTAAGTATCTTACCGGTACCTCCCTACTTACCGGTACCTGACCACTCAGTACCTGTCAAACACTTGTAATTATTATTCACTATAGTGGAACCCCCTAAAAGTGGACGTAGCCTTGGACTCGCATTGAGCCAGGTGAACCACTATAAATCTTGTCTCTATGTCTTTGTGTGTGATTCTGGCTACCGAAGGTCTCTAACCCGTTCCTCCCGACCCGTCGGAAAATGGCAGAAACAGTTGGCGCCGTCTGTGGGAACCCGTACAAAAAGTCTTGTCGGTTCCTTCCTATTTCAATCAATCTATCCGGAGCCCATCACCACAAGCGTAGCAGATTATCAAAATAAAATCAAGGGTACCGAGCCCGACCAGAGCGGCGCCAAATAAAAACAAGTCGGTACACCTCTTTTATGACTGTACTTCTTTACATTTCAAGTGCCAACCGGCATTTCCATTTGTTCCGGGGCAAAAAAAAAAAAAAGGGGGGGGGAGGGAATGCTCGGTACTACCTCCACAAAAAAAACAATTATGGGTGTAAAGAGCACGGTACCAAATCACTTTGGACACCCGTGAGCTTCTCCTCCCCTTCCTCCCGTCCACGCAGCCAAGAGAGCTAGCTAGCTTTCTTCTTTATTTGTGCGCAGAGGATTCAAAGAGAAACTTGAGAAGAAGAGAGAGATCTCGAGAGAAGGAGATGTAGCGAAGGGAGAGACCGGTACGAAGCACCACGCCGGTACCTACCAAGCCGCAGCCCTCACCGGCCAAAATTGTTGGGAACCAAACCACTTTGGCGGCATCAACAACACTTTGGGTGCCCGGTACCTTCCAAACGCCTCCACGGTTCCTACCGACGCATCTCTCACCGGTACCACTTGGCCTCCCACCACTGACGAGCTCCTCAAGGGCAACCATCACCGGTATGGCTTGCAAGTCACCGGCAACTCAGTTTCTTCCTTACCGGTGACTTGGGGGACTGGAATGGGGGACTTCGGTGATGGCATGGATTTGTACCGGGAACAAATTAAAACCAAATCTTGCATCTCCTTGCCGGTACCACTACACCATCAATCAAGCTTCAAAGCTCCTCTTGATTACTTCACCACGCTTGCCTTGTTGAAGAACTCGGTACCCAGTGGAATAAATTGCATTTCGGTGCCTCTGTGCCGGTACCCTGTCATGAGCTGCAAGTCTGCAACTCGGTGGTCTCAGCTTGCAGAGACTATTTCTTCTCGGCAGAAACTCTCAAAGAGTGCTGACATGGCCATGGCTTTAATTAAAGAAATGCTTCAAGCTCCTACCACTTGCCTAAGTTTGAAAAGTCAAACATATAATTGCAAAGTTGCAATTATACATTTGCATGTGCTCAAGTGCTAAAGCTGCTGCCCACCTACTTTGAAAAGTCAAATTGATAATTGCAAGATTGCAATTATACATTGCATGTGCCTATGCCTACCGAGCTCACTTTTGATGCACACTCACATACGGCAAGGCTTTGAAAAGTCAAATCATGAGTATATCTACGCATGGTTTTCTCGGTGCTGCCGACAACACCTGCAATGGACACCCACAGTATAAAATTCGTGTCGGTACCTCTATGCTTCGGTACCACGAAGTGACTGCACTCACCTGCAGTGATCATGAATGGTGACGGTACCTAGAGCCCATGCTCTGTCGGTACCTCTGATATGCATACATGCAGCAACTCACACCAAGATAAGTCTCCTTATCTTTGTTTAATTATAACGGTTTTGCAACACCTTTAATTGCTAAGAGTCCATACTCTTTATGCACTACTATGTGCTATGAACAAATCGGTACCCAGCAGTACCTTGACATATTATTATTGCCATGCATTGGTCATGACTATGGACATTGATTAATTATTTGCATGAGTCTTTTGAGTAACTTGTTGCCTCGGTATATGCATCGATATGCCACTCGGTATATGTCCTTACATGTTGCCTCGATATGCGCCTTGACATGGCCTTCAGAATGCGCCCCTACATGTTGCCTCGATATGTGCCTCGATATGTCCCTCGGTATATGCCCCTATGTATAAGCGATTACAATTATTTGCACTCATACTGATAGGAGCATTTATATGCGACTTGTACGTTATGAATCTCTATATTTTCTTAGCTAATTTCTCATTTATTTGTGTTATTTATTTAAGTTTTCATGTTTTGTAGCATTTTGGAGAAATATAATAAAATTGAGTCCAAACAAGAAAAAGAAGCGAAAATGGCAAAGGAGGATCGAAAGGTGACTGCAATCCTGAAGCAGATCGAGTGGAATAGCCAACATTGAGGAATAAACTGCACTTATCCATAATGAACTAAAGAATGTGCCTTATATGGATGGAAAGCTATGGATGTCTACTTTCCAAATAATTTTACGGTTCATGAAGATCTATTTTCTGGAGAGAAATATTTAGATTTGAATAGACAAAGGTCAATCTGCCAGAAATCAGCAAATGTTCCCGCAATAAGCCCACTTTGGAAGGCTGCCGTTTTTGATCCAGTGGGAACTATGTGGGTTTCGAACTCTCCAATTCAAGCCCTATGAGTCTAGTTTCCAATGCTTCCAGTCTTATCTGAAAATCTATTGCAATGAGAGAGATAGCCCAATGTGAATAGTCGGAGGTCAAATCACAAAGAAATCAGCTTCTTTAGGATTCTTGTCTTTTCTCTTGAATTCTTCTTTCATTCAAATTTCAAATTTCAAATTTCAAATTTCCTACTCATTTAGGATTCCAGCTACTCTCCATCTGATTTTGAATTATCTTTCTTTTCATTTTTATTGTTTTTCTTTTTCTTATTTTAATATTTTTCTCCTCACCTTTGTCCCCTCTTCCTCCCTATAAATACCACACTCCCTTCTTCATTTTCTTCACACCAAAGAGGTGAGACAAACTCCCTTTTTCTCATTTCTCCCTCTTCCTACTTCTTCTTATGTTTATGTTTATGTTTAAGTTTATGTTTATGTAATTGATAACCACCTTTATGGAGGGTTTTACATTCTTGTAATGAATAACCACCTTTATGGAGGGTTTTATATTTATGTTATATGTTGTTATTATTAACTTGTGTAATTAAATACCACCTTTATGGAGGGTTCTATGTTCTTGTTTATAAGTATTTGTAACGAATTTTCTTAGTTAGGGGCTGCTTTGAAGCTCCGTTCATGATTGCAAACATGTTGTGACATTCCAATTAATCTCTTTTATCTATGGATGAGAACCTGGTTACTAAATATGTCATTGATGAATTCCTTATATGTTTACTTTGGATGCATACTTAGTAAGCATGTTAGGAGTTTTATAGCTATGAATATGTGATGCCTGCTTCTTGTTAAATAAGATTCCTCACATGTTTTAGAGTGACACTTGTTAATTACGGTTAACATGTAACTTGGTTCCTAAGATAAGCAAGACAACACCAGTACTTGTGATGCTTTGTGATGACTCAAACCCTTTTAAAACTTAATGATTTCTACTTGTTAAATCTAGTAAGGCGTCCTTCTAGGTTACTCGTTAGGAAATACGTTAAGGGTAGATCGTCTCTCTCTTAACATGCAAAGTAAGAAAGTGGTAATAGGTTATGTTCAAGCATACCGAGCTAACCTGGGCATCTTCATCCAGAAATAAAAGAGTTAAATTGGAACACAATGTGTGAGCATGATTTTTGGTGGTGGATAGCAGTTTCCCTAACTATTTTCTCTCATTGATATTTTTCTCAATTTATCTTTTATTAGCTTATGTTCTCTGTATTTCCAGATTTTATTAAAATATCAAATCAACTTCAAAAATTCTGAAATTCCGTATGCGTCTTCATTAGTGTGTCTACAGTTTAGGTATTTAATTTCATAATTTTCTGTGTTGTTTTAGTCTATCTAACATTCATATCTTTCTGTTTAGGTCAGTATTAAGTCGTTATAGTATAGTCTTGTTTAGTCTGCAGTTAAGTCTCATTCCCTTGCGGGAACGATCCCTACTTTCCATACTACATTCGACAATTATATCCATAGTAGGGATTATCTTGAGATTATTTTTGTGCATCTTTTTGTTGTGCGAAAATAACATATCAATTTTGGCACCGTGTCGCCGGGGAATGTTTAATTTGATTGCAGATTTTTGTTTGTGTTTTAGTTTTTCTAACTTTTTTGTGTTTGTTTTGTAGTTCATGATCACCCGGAAAACTCAAGAAAAAGAACTTCTTTTTGATTTTGAGATCGAACGCACTGCTCGCCGCAACCGTAAGGCAACCACTCAACGTTTACTTACGGATTTTACACCCACATCTCCATCTACACCACCATCTCCTGGCCTAGGGTCTCTTCTAGATCCACCACCTTTAGCACATTCAGATTCTGACATTAAGGAAGAGCAAGTACCACCTGTCAACGCAATGGCTGATGATCCAAAGCCATTGAAATCCTCTTTTGTTCCTCAGGGTGTTGCAGAACCTTCGTGCATCACATTCACTCCTGCTGATGGCACCACATTCAGTTTGTCTCCACAACTCATCAATTCAGTCCCTCACTTTTATGGCAAACAAAATGAGGATCCAAACAACCACTTGAGACAGTTCTATGATCTTTGTAGAACTCAGTTTCCACCAGGTTTGACTGCCGAGCAGCTGAAGCTCATCTTGTTCCCATTCTCCTTGAAGGATCATGCTAAGTGGTGGCTGAATTCGTTGCCCCCAAACACCATTGCTACATGGGATCAGCAGTCCACAAAATTCATCACCAAGTTTTTTCCTGCTCAAAGAACAAGGCAATTAAGGAGAGACATTCATACTTTCCGACAAAAGCAAGGGGATCTATTTTGTGAAGCTTGGGAGAGCTTTAATGGGCTGCTGAGAAAGTGTCCTCATCATGGTTACTCTAAGGATGATCAAGCTCAATTTTTCTATGAGGGTTTGAATGATGCAAACAAAGCTCTTGTGGATTCTGCTTGTGGAGGCGCTTTTATGAACAAGACTAGTGATCAAGCCTTCGACATCTTTGAGACATTGAGTGAGAATTCTCAACAATTCTCAACAAAGGGATTTCAAGAAGTGAAATTCAAGGATGCTTATGAGATGAGAGCAAGTGGAGGAGACTCAACAAGGATTGCTGCCATTGAGGAAAAGCTTGATGCAATGATGAAGAACATGTCGCTCCAAGGAGCCGCTCAAGTTGGGGTATGTGCTTATTGCTCAACTAATGATCACATTACTTCATTGTGTCCTTATTCTGCAGTAAGTCAAGAGCAAATTAGCTATATGGGGCAACAAAGACCTAGGAACGATGGCAATGTTCCTCTCGCCTTTCGTTGGGGTACCAATGCTGGTGTTTCGACTTATCAACAAGGAACAAACAACAACTACAAGGCTCCACCTCCTGGCTTCACTCAAGCTCCTAGGCCTCAAAATTTTAATCCATATCCACCTCACCAATCCTCAAGTAAGCTTGAAGACCTTGTTCTTTCTATTGCCAATGATACTAAATCCATCATGCAGGATAATAAGGCATTCAAAGATAAAACGGAGAACACATTCCGAAACCAAGACAAAGCAATTCGGAATATTGAGACAATTGTTGGCCAAATGTGTGAGCAACTTAATGTTAGAGTGCCAGGTACACTTCCTTCTCAGATTGAAATAAATCCCAATGGAACTAACCATGAACAGGTTAAATCCGTTACACTGAGGAGTGGAAAAGAGCTACCGAAGGCATCCGTGTTGATCAAAAGGCCAAAAAATGCTTCAAAGGGAGGTAAGGATTTGCAAACTGCAATATGGGAGCAGCTGGAAGACCCGAGAGCACCTCGAGTTGTGTTGTCAACCGATCGAACCACAGGCAAAGAAGACGAACCATGGCCTGACGAGTTGCTCGATCGGTCGACTGGGGCTGACCAAGAAAAATCTGAAATTCCATTGGGACTAGGAGTTGCTTCGACTCCCCCAACCGCGCCCAACCCTCTTCAGGTAAATAAAACTGGTCCTAATGCTTATGTGCCACCTATTCCTTTCCCTAATAGGTTTGCAAAGAAGAAGAAGGAGCAAAGCGACAAAGATATCTTGAAAATTCTTTCTAAGGTCCAAGTGAATATTCCTCTCCTTGACACCATCAAGCAAATTCCCAGGTACGCAAAGTTTATTAAGGAAATTTGTACTAACAAAAGAAAGCTTGATGAAGCTGAGACCGTTGCTATGAGTGAGGAAGCCTCAGCTGTGCTTCAAAGGAAGCTTCCTCCCAAGTTGAAGGACCCCGGTTGATTCACCATCCCTTGCACCATTGGTGAAACCAGGTTTGAGCATGCTTTACTTGATTTGAGTGCTTCAATTAACTTAATGCCATACTCTGTGTATGAGTCTCTTCAGCTAGGTGAACTTAAGCCGACTAGAATAGTCATTCAATTAGCGGATTGCTCTCATGTGTATCCCGAAGGCTATTTGGAAGATGTGCTTGTACAAGTAAATGACTTGATATTCCCAGCCGACTTCCTTGTTCTTGAGATGGAGCATGACCCAATGCCCACATCTTTACCTCTCATTCTTGGAAGAGGATTCATGAGAACTGCTCGTACAAAGATCGATGTGTATGAAGGAACTTTGACAATGGAATTTGAAGAGAGAAAGAATAGCTTCAATATCTTTGAAGCCATGAGGTATCCAAAGGATGTTAACTCTTGTTTTTCCATTGATATTCTTGATTATTTGGTGCAGGACGTATTTGATGCAAATATGGGAGATGATGTGCTGAAAACGGTGATGGAGATGGGCATCCAACTGCATGACTAACCGATCAACAAGATCGCATCGACAAGTCAACAAAACGGGACAATTGAAAAGAATTTGGCTGCCGAATGGGTTAAGAATGAAAATGACCTTCAAGATATTTTAGCAGCACTTGAATCTCGTCCAATAATTGTAGGTAAGTCTTCTAACTTTATTTCCCTTCCTATTTCTGACACAGAACTTGTGCCTTCTGTGATTCAGGCACCCACACTTGAAATGAAACCTTTGCCAGAGCATCTGAAATATGCATACTTGGAGAGGGAGGAGACTCTGGCTGTTATTATTGCTTCTAACCTTTCTATGCAGGAAGAAGAAAAGCTCCTACGGGTTTAACGTGAGCATAAAACTGCAATTGCATGGGGGATTGCAGATATTAAAGGAATAAGCCCCACCAAGTGCATGCATCGCATACTTCTTGAGGAGGGTTCAAAACCAACTAGAGAAGCTCAACGCCGATTGAATCCTCCTATGATGGAAGTTGTAAAGAAGGAAGTTCTCAAACTCCTTGATGCTGGAATCATTTATCCTATCTCGGATAGCAAGTGGGTGAGTCCCGTCCAAGTAGTTCCGAAACGTTCTGGCATCACTGTGGTCAAGAATGAGGACAACGAGCTTGTTCCTCAACGCCTTCAAACGGGGTGGAGAGTTTGCATTGACTATCGCAAGCTTAACACCACTACACGTAAGGATCACTTTCCCTTACCTTTTATTGACCAAATGTTAGAACGTCTTGCAGGTCATTCGCATTATTGTTTCTTGGATGGATATTCGGGTTACAATCAAATCGCCATCGCTCCTGAAGATCAAGAGAAGACGACGTTCACATGCCCTTTTAGGACGTTTGCATATAGAAGGATGACATTTGGATTGTGTAATGCGCCAGCTACCTTTCAGCGGTGTATGATGAGCATTTTTTCAGATATGGTTGAGAAAATCATCGAGGTATTTATGGATGACTTTTCAGTTTTCGGTGATTCTTTTGACTTTTGTTTGAATAATTTGGCTCTTGTCTTGAAAAGATGTGAGGAAACTAACCTTGTTTTAAATTGGGAAAAGTGTCACTTCATGGTTCAACAAGGTATAGTTTTGGGGCATATTGTTTCTGCTAAGGGCATAGAAGTTGATAAAGCCAAAATAGATCTTATGCAGTCCTTACCACCTCCCACAACTGTGAGGGAAGTGCGCTCTTTTCTTGGACATGCAGGTTTTTATCGGCGTTTTATCAAAGATTTTTCCAAAATCACAAGGCCCTTGTGTTGTCTACTCCAAAAAATGTGCCTTTCAACTTTGATGAGGATTGCAAGAAGGCTTTTGAGAAGCTCAAGGAGATGTTGACCACAGCCCCCATTATCATGTCACCGGATTGGAATCTTCCATTTGAACTCATGTGTGATGCATCCGACTATGCTGTAGGAGCTGTGCTTGGACAGAGAGTGAACAAACTTCCTCATGTTATTTATTATGCTTCTCGCACTCTTAATGATGCTTAGCTTAATTATTCTACTACAGAGAAAGAGTTACTTGCTGTTGTTTTTGCTTTAGAAAAATTTCGTTCTTACTTAATTGGAACTAAAGTAATTATTTTCTCAGATCATGCAGCATTAAGGTATCTCTTTACCAAGAAGGATGCTAAGCCCAGGTTGATTCGATGGATTCTCTTACTACAAGAGTTTGATATTGAAATTAAAGACAAGAAAGGGAGTGAGAATGTGGTGGCGGATCACTTAAGCCGCATGATACATGGGCAAGATGTAGAGGAAGACACTCTACCTTTGCGTGAACATTTTCCTGATGAGCAATTATTTGCTATGAATGTTGTGGATCCTTGGTATGACGACATCATCAACTACATCGCTACTAAGAAGATACCAGATGACATGACCCGTGCTCAAAAGGATAAGCTTGTGAAGACCGCCTAGCACTATGTGTGGGATGATCCATATTTGTGGAAGCATTGTCCAGATCAAATGATACGAAGGTGTGTACCCGAATCTGAATTTCATTCTATTTTAACCTTCTGTCATTCTTATGCATGTGGAGGTCACTTTGGGGCTAAGCGGACTGCACTCAAAATTTTGGAGAGTGGTTTCTATTGGACTAGCTTGTTCAAGGATGCTTATGTATTTTGTGCCACATGTGATCGTTGTCAAAGGACAGGTAACTTAGGACCACGAAATCAAATGCCTCAAATGCCCATTCTTGTTGTGGAAATTTTTGATGTTTGGGGTATTGATTTCATGGGACCTTTTCCATCATCGAATGAATTTCTTTATATTCTTTTAGCTGTGGACCATGTCTCTAAATGGGTGGAAGCACGTGCCACTCGAACTAATGACTCTAAGGTTGTTCTTAGTTTTCTTAAAGATCATATCTTTGCAAGGTTTGGAACACCTAGGGCAATCATTAGCGATGGAGGAACTCACTTTTGCAACAGGACCTTTGAAGCATTACTTAGAAAGTACAACATCACTCATAAGGTGTCTACACCTTACCATCCTCAAACAAGTGGTCAAGCCGAGGTCTCCAACAGAGAAGTCAAGCAGATATTGGAGAAGACCGTGAATCCTAATCGGAAAGATTGGAGTTCGCGCCTGAATGATGCATTGTGGGCATATCGGACCGCCTACAAAACACCTATTGGGATGTCTCCATTTCGGATGATTTATGGTAAGTCTTGCCATCTTCCGGTAGAACTTGAGCATAAAGCATATTGGGCAGTGAAGGCCTATAACATGGACATGAAAGTCGCCGAAGAACAAAGGAAACTTGAGTTGAATGAGTTAGATGAAATTCGCCATGATGCATATGAGTCTAGTCGAATTTACAAGGAGAAAACCAAGGCATTTCATGATAAGATGATTTCAAGAAAGACTTTTGTCATTGGACAAAAAGTTCTCCTCTTCAACTCACGCCTCAAGTTATTTCCAGGTAAGCTTCACTCTCGATGGATGGGTCCATTTGTTGTTATTAATGTTTTTCCTCATGGTGCAGTAGAAATCCAAAGTATGAGGACCGGGGGAGTATTCAAAGTGAACGGTCATAGACTCAAGCCGTATTATGAGTCTTTTGTGGAGCATGTAGTGGATGAGGTATCTCTCCACGATCCAGCTCCTCTTGAGTGATGATTTGTGATACTGTCTGGCTGAAGACATTAAACCAAGCGCTACTTGGGAGGCAACCCAATGACTGAAGAGTAATCAGGGACGTTTTCTTTACTCTTATCTTGTTTTCTTTCAACCCAATGCTTGTGTTTTTCTTTCCCTTATTTTCTTTTGCATTGTTGTGTGTTTCATCTTTGCTCCATTGAGGACAATGTCTAGTTTAAGTGTGGGGGGAAGGTTAGTTGTATTCTTAGTGTCATCGGGTCGTTGTGTTATTAAAAAAAAAATTAGTTGTTTTTAGTCAAGTAAAACCTCGTTTGTTTCGCACTAGCTTTGGAGCTATCGAGTCTTAGAAAGTGCTTGTTCGTTTCGTTGTAAGTAAATAAAAAAAATAGTTTTCTTGTATTTGTGTTAGTTCCTTCCAACTCCGATGATGAGATTGAACTTAAATGGCTAAAAAAAGCATGTTTGGGTTTCGTGAACTTCATTTTTCAAAATAAATTGTTATGGATCAATTGTTTGATTTCATTTGTCATGACAATGCATTGAAACGAGAGAAGCATCGTGAGACTTGTGGGAACTATATATGCCATTTTGTGAGTTTTGAGCTTCATGAAAGTGCATTAAGTTCTTCGCACTTTGTTCTTCATGTGTGATCAATTTTATGTTATGCATCTCTAGAACTTGCTTAATATCTTTTGAAACTTTGTGTCACACTTATGCAACTTGGAAATGACTTAGGCAATTTAGGAATCCACCATGGCCAAATGAGCATTTATCCCAAAAAAAAAAATGATATTCCTTTAGATTGCCATTTTGAGCCTTGTGTTAGCCTTTCAATTCTTTGCACCACAAATGTCTATCTACCCTTAACTTAAACACTTGCTTTACCCTTTTCAAGTTTTCTTGATGCTACAGAGGTTTGCCTTACACGATAGGCATTAGAGGTTTGACAACCACCGATTGTCGTGGCGTTAGTCGCCGAGGACTTGTTTTTTATGCCAACCGCATGACGAAGCATACGGGAGGCCATCATCAGTCCCGCCCAACTCCCGAGGGGGCGGGGGGGCAACGACGTGTGACGCCCAGGCGGACGTGCCCTCGGCCTAATGGCTTCGGGCGCAACTTGCGTTCAAAGACTCGATGGTTCACGGGATTCTGCAATTCACACCAAGTATCGCATTTCGCTACGTTCTTCATCGATGCGAGAGCCGAGATATCCGTTGCCGAGAGTCGTTTAGACATATTGAGCATTGCATGTGGGGGGCATTGCATGTGAGATTGCAATATGAGATTGATTATTTCATGATGCTAAAAGAAGCAAGTTTGGGTATTTGAAAAAGAATAAGTGTGTGGGTATCAATTTTTGCAGAGAATTATCAATAAAATCTGCCATAGTAGTCTCGAATGTGTACTCTTGTGGCAGTTAAAAAAAAAAAAAAAAAAAAGAGTTCTTCATGTTCAATAAGTAGTGTTGGGAGAGTGGTTAAGGAAATGAATCACTTGAAGCATCTTAAGTTCAAAATCTCAAAAGGATTATTGCTCATTAAGTTTGCTTGAAATTTTCTATTCCATTCCATTTCGTTTCTTTTACCCCTCGCCCTAAGCCTCGTTACATTCCAATAAAAGTCCTTTCGATCCAAGATGTATTTTGTGTGATAAGTGGAGATTAGATTGAAGATCAAGCATATGGAGGTATTGCATAAAATTGTTTTGAGTGCAAACACTAACCTATAAACACTTGTGTGAAAAATAAGAGTGATATCTTGTGAGTTTATGGTTAGCACAGTTTCGGTATGCATGCTTTCTTTTGGTACATTGAATTGACAATCAAAACCATGCCACACATTTGATCCATAACTCATGAATTTTTGAAACCTAACTTGATTTCTATGCCCTAATCTGATTATGTTCTTTGAGGATAATGTTGGAAGGATACTTTGTGTTTTAGTCTTCATTGTGTTTGCTCGAGGACTAGCAAAAGAATAAGTGTGGGGGTATTTGATAGGAGCATTTATATGCGACTTGTACATTATGAATCTCTATATTTTCTTAGCTAATTTCTCATTTATTTGTGTTATTTATTTAAGTTTTCATGTTTTGTAGCATTTTGGAGAAATATAATAAAATTGAGTCCAAACAAGAAAAAGAAACGAAAATGGCAAAGGAGGATCGAAAGGTGACTGCAATCCTGAAGCAGATCGAGCGGAATAGCCAACATTGAGGAATAAACTGCACTGATCCATAATGAACTAAAGAATGTGCCTTATATGGATGGAAAGCTATGGATGTCTACTTTCCAAATAATTTTACGGTTCATGAAGATATATTTTCTGGAGAGAAATATTTAGATTTGAATAGACAAAGGTCAATCTGCCAGAAATCAGCAAATGTTCCCGCAATAAGCCCACTTTGGATGGCTGCCGTTTTTGATCCAATGGGAACTATGTGGGTTTCGAACTCTCCAATTCAAGCCCTATGAGTCTAGTTTCCAATGCTTCCAGTTTCATCTGAAAATCTATTGCAATGAGAGAGATAACCCAATGTGAATAGTCGGAGGTCAAATCACAAAGAAATCAGCTTCTTTAGGATTTCTTTTCTCTTGAATCCTTCTTTCATTCAAATTTCAAATTTCAAATTTCCTACTCATTTAGGATTCCAGCTACTCTCCATCTGATTTTGAATTATCTTTCATTTCATTTTTATTGTTTTTCTTTTTCTTATTTTAATATTTTTCTCCTCACCTTTGTCCCATCTTCCTCCCTATAAATACCACACTGCCTTCTTCATTTTCTTCACACCAAAGAGGTGCGACAAACTCCCTCTTTCTCATTTCTCCCTCTTCCTACTTTTTCTTATGTTTATGTTTAAGTTTATGTTTATGTAATTGATAACCACCTTTATGGAGGGTTTTACATTCTTGTAATGAATAACCACCTTTATGGAGGGTTTTATATTTATGTTATATGTTATTATTAACTTGTGTAATTAAATACCACCTTTATGGAGGGTTCTATGTTCTTGTTTATAAGTATGTGTAACTAATTTTCTTAGTTAGGGGCTGCTTTGAAGCTCCGTTCATGATTGCAAACATGTTGTGACATTCCAATTAATCTCTTTTATCTATGGATGAGAACCTTGTTACTAAATATGTCATTGATGAATTCCTTATATGTTTACTTTGGATGCATACTTAGTAAGCATGTTAGGAGTTTTATAGCTATGAATATGTGATGCCTGCTTCTTGTTAAATAAGATTTTTCACATGTTTTAGAGTGACACTTGTTAATTACGGTTAACATGTAACTTGGTTCCTAAGATAAGCAAGACAACACCAGTACTTGTGATGCTTTGTGATGACTCAAACCCTTTTAAAACTTAATGATTTCTACTTGTTAAATCTAGTAAGGCGTCCTTCTAGGTTACTCGTTAGGAAATACGTTAAGGGTAGAGCGTCTCTCTCTTAACATGCAAAGTAAGAAAGTGGTAATAGGTTATGTTCAAGCATACCGAGCTAACCTGAGCATCTTCATCCAGAAATAAAAGAGTTAAATTGGAACACAATGTGTGAGCATGATTGTTGGTGGTGGATAGCAGTTTCCCTAACTATTTTCTCTCATTGATATTTTTCTCAATTTATCTTTTATTAGCTTCTGTTCTCTGTATTTCCGGATTTTATTAAAATATCAAATCAACTTCAAAAATTCTGAAATTCTGTATGCGTCTTCATTAGTGTGTCTACAATTTAGGTATTTAATTTCATAATTGTCTGTGTTGTTTTAGTCTATCTAACATTCATATCTTTCTGTTTAGGTCAGTATTAAGTCGTTATAGTAGTCTTGTTTAGTCTGCAGTTAAGTCCCATTCCCTTGCGGGAACGATCCCTACTTTCCATATTACATTCGACAATTATATCCATAGTAGGGTTTATCTTGAGGTTATTTTTGTGCATCTTTTTGTTGTGCGAAAATAACATATCACATACTCATGCATATTAATACTTTGTCCATATCTGTCCGCACCCATTTGGCAATGCTGATCACTCAGCTCGATAGCAATCTTACAGTCAACCTACCGGTACCACGGCAGCACCCTTCCGGTACCTAATAGCTCGGTACTCCTGTACCTATGAGCACTATACTTGCATGATGATATCTATGTGTAACAGAGAAGCTTGTTGCTAGAGTCCGATTAGATGGTGTACAGACATGCTTCGGCCACAAACGACTCCAGGCTAAACATGTGAGGCAACGGTAAGCCCTCACATGCCTTCGGTCCCAGAACCGGCTTGTAGTAAGTCCAGGCACACATGCCCATGGCAAAGCCTCCGGCAGCTCGTATACGGCCATACTTGCTCTTGCTCCATCTAATTCGCGACCTCGAACAACTCTTCCTTGCTTATGCATGGATACAGGGACCAGCTCCCTATGTTCACACATGCTTCACGAGCATTGCCTTGAACATTTCACAAACTATTTGCTTTATTCTTTGACAGGTTCATAACTCATGCTCGGTACTTCGAAGCTCCATGCTCGGTACCTACCTACTCGGTACCTCCCTTGCCGGTACCTCGGAACAATCTTCTCGGTACCTCCATGCCTGGCGTCTAGCTTGACCATTATTTGGATTAATTCCTCAGTCAAGAACCCTCCTTGGAGAAGAAGACTCCTTAACTAAGGACTTGGGGGACTTGTTGCTACCATATCACCGATGGCGGTATATGCCATGGTCAAGCTAGAGGAAGACAAGAAGTGATAGGCAAATGTAAGGTGGGGGAGTCCCACATCTATAAGGGAGCTCCCCACCATAGAATATCATAAGGGACCTTGAGTCCCACATTGGAGAAATGTAAGAGGAGAGTAGGTCCCTTACTTATAAGAGGGACACCTCCCTCACTTAGAAGGACACGCTGACTTCAGCCTCTGCATTGGGAGCCAAGCTCCTGGTACCTCGAGTCCCTCTCGGTACCAAGTACCTTCTCGGTACTAAGTATCTTACCAGTACCTCGAGTCCACCTCGGTACCAAGTACTCTCTTGGGACTAAGTACCTTACCGGTACCCCTCTCGGTACCCCCTCTCGGGACTAAGTATCTTACCGGTACCTCCCTACTTACCGGTACCTGACCACTCAGTACTTGTCAAACACTTGTAATTATTATTCACTATAGTGGAACACCCTAAAAGTGGACGTAGCCTTGGACTCGCATTGAGCCAGGTGAACCACTATAAATCTTGTCTCTATGTCTTTGTGTGTGATTGTGGCTACCGAAGGTCTCTAACCCGTTCCTCCCGACCCGTCGGAAAACGGCAGAAACAACTGGCAATATAAGGTATGGTATGTTGATAAAGACAACTTAAAAGGAGCAGTAAGGAGTAGTAATACACAATAAGAGTAACAAACAGAACAACCTTCCTTTGGTTAAAGACATATTAGGTGATTATATGGATACATTATTTGCCACCCTTCAATAATTAAAATCATATACATAAGGCATTATTCCAGTCCACTGATGGTTGAACTGTATTTTATTTTTCTCAGCATTGTAGTAGTGTGTATTTAGTAATCTTGTTTGAGTTGTGACATAAGAATATAACTTGCTGAAATCTTCTTGTCATTTTTATCTGTTGGTATTGTCATTAGGAATACCGAAGTAAATTATTTGACTTAAGAGTAGCACTATATAGTCTTCTCAAAACAAAAAAAGAACAGAAAAAAAGAGTAGCACTATATATGTATATAGATAAAGAGAACTTAAAAGGAGTTCTGATATAGGAGCCAAAACTTATTTTTATTTTAGGTCCTGAATCAAATTAATTGTTCAAGGCAGCTTTCATTGGTTAAAAATCTGATCAGTATGACATAGTCCAAATCACAATCCTAATCCCAAAACTGAAAAATAAAAGGCCGCCAGCAAAAGATTGGAACAAACTGCAACAGAAAGGAAAAAAAATAAAGAGAAAAGAAAAAGGTGATGGTTTCTAATATGATATGATACACTGATGTCACACTTTATAGAATTTTCTTTCGTTTTGCTTTGCAACTGCATACATCTATCTATGTATAAAAGAATACTGGATTTTCTTGTAACAAAGATGACTGACAAAAACTAAGTAACAACAGCCCATATGTACAATATATCAAAACTGAATGACTATCGGATCAAACAAACAACCTCTAATCTTTTAAAATAAGTTAAAAGCTCCTGGAAACATATTTTACCATATTTAGTGTAGTGAACAGTGTATATCACCAATATCACCAATTAGTATATAGTAAATAACTGGAAAAAAATTATATCAAATTTAGTTCAAGAAATAAGTTTCTCACTCCCATGTCCTTTCTTGTGTTTCAGTCTTTCTTGGAACAATCTACCTCTTTTTTCTTGGAATTTTATCTAAAGTTTTCACATAGGAGACTCTCGTAAAGCATAAGCACCACTCAGGTTATCTCACCACTTAACTCACCACTGCCATCAACATCGTCTCAAGTAAGCTATTAGTTCCCAAGTTACCAAAACAGTACACTAAGTCAGTAAAATGCAGAAAGTTCAAATCATCATGCTCACTCTAAACGAACATATATAGTTTGTTAACAAATCGTCATGGCCAAAGTTCAAATCTTTGACGAAGACATTTACTATTAGAGCTCCATATCTTAACCAAGCACCTAAAACAATAATCTTTGAGGAAGACAAAGAGCTACCCACAATTCAAAAAAAATCGTTACACTTGCACCAAAAGCCAAATAAACTGATTTAACACAAAATAGTGCAATCCCAGTATAAAGCTCAAAATCAAACAACTAAATCAAAATAACAGATCCAAACCAAAGAATCTAACCATATCCACAATAAACTCAAAAAAAATTGAGATTAACTCCAAAGAACACAAAAGATCAAATAACACCCATAAATAAAGGCTCAAACGG
The DNA here is from genome assembly GCA_030142095.1 of Rubus idaeus. NCBI lineage: Eukaryota > Viridiplantae > Streptophyta > Magnoliopsida > Rosales > Rosaceae > Rubus > Rubus idaeus. Next base: position 21,527,017 of record CM057968.1, on the reverse strand, counting down.
TGATAGTTAAATAATAGGGCACCTGAAATTTCGAAACCCTAGCTTCAGACCCACAAATTCGCCTTCAAATTAACAAAACCAACAAAAAAAAAGAACTGGGTATCGCTCAAAACTCCGAGAATGGAAGTCCCAAAGCGGCACAGGACAGATCGAACTCGAAAGTCAAGGTCTTTGAATTGCAGGAAGGGAAGAACATAGATTATTTGTGGTTTAGGCGTTAGAAGATGATTGATGAGAAAAATTCTTGGTTAGAAATCGGTAATTGGAGGATAAGCAAGAGACCACGATCGCAGTGATCAATTATGGGTTGGGGATGAGTAGGGTTGCTGACCGAAATCGATTATGGGAGAGAAAAGCAGACCTGACCAAAATCGTAATGAGAAGAAAAGACGGGGAAGAAAAGAAGAGGAAAAAAAAAGTCATGGAGGGCAAAATCGTAAGCACACTGTTGCTTATGAACAGGGAAATGAACAGTAACTGTGCTTTAGTATATAGTAAATATAATTTATGCAATGCAACCATCCAAGTTGTCAAAAGGTTAGAATTAATACATACTTCAGTTTTGGTACCTCTGTTCTTGGGATGCAAGCATCATTCATCAATCACCAACAGTTGCAGCATATCGAATTATCAATCTTAATATTTCTAGAAGGCAATGATCGCCTTAAGATTCAAGTGTAAAGAAAGGTATTGGACTTATAAAGCAACCAGCACAAATAAACCCCCATCAACTAGTTATATACTGGGAAAAAGAAAGAGACAAGTACAGATGTTTATAAGCATGTTTATTTGATAAGATGCATAACCATTCAGAACAGACATAAATATTGAAAGAAAAAAGAAAAGAAAAACCTAAATATAGGACAGATCACTTCTCTTCTCCTGGATTATGAAGATTATGAATGAAATGGTCAAATGGAGAATTTTACACCCTCATCATCAGCTGTAGTCCCCTTGAAGATTGCAAGCTTACCCTTTTGCTCTAGTAGTTTCAGAGCTCGCATCAGAATTGTGCGGTCAATACCGTGAAGCTCTGAGGAAAACAACATAGGGGAAGGGAATGTCAGGTTTTAATCAGAATTTGTAAAATATATATATATATATATATATATATTAATTTTGATGGTCTCAATCCATTACTCGTAAGGTTCAAAAGATTATGCACACATGCAGGCAAAGTCCAAATATGTGAATATCATTTAGCGGTCTAACAAAATCAATAGTAACATCAATTCAAAACACCACATTTTGTTGACTCATCTATACACTATATTGTCATTTTCCAGTTTAGAATCATTGAAACTAAAATGCCGAATGTACCCCACAACGTGTCCCTTTTTTCTAATATTTCTCCTCTCTGAGCTTTTAACAGATGGTACACATGTGAGCTTTTGGCCATTGGGGACATAAAGCCACAAACTAATCTAAGTTTAAGCCATATTAGTATTAGTAAATGAGTAATATCCCTGTAACTGTTAAGTAGTAACACTACCATATGCATAGGCATCATGGGTTGAGAAAAAAACAAGTATACCCACAGCTAGAAGCTAGATTCTTAAAGCTTCAAAGAGCTGAATAGCAGAAGAAATTGGTTTTAAACGCATAAATTTGTATTGTCTTAGAACTCAGCAGTACTTTCATCTTCTAAATGTAAGCTGAGGTAAATTTGGAAAGTGTTTCCATTGCTAGTACTAGATCTTCCCCACTACTATAATACAGACTTAATACTGGAAGCAGAGGTTGAACCTTGAAAATGATCATTCTCATAAAATTCTTGAAATATCACCATCAAATTATGGAGTTCTCCCTCCCCCAGCAATTTTTTAAAAATAATTCAACGATAAGAAATACTTCATTAAAGAAACAAATGAAATTGTAATATACCTGTTCCTCTTGATTCGATCCCAGAACGAATTTCCTCAACAGTCATAACACTGTCCTCCAACCCATTTTCTTTTACCTAATCAAATATGCAACAAAAATGAACTAAGAATAACTAAGTGATAATAACTAGTAGCGTACTCCATAATTACAAAAACCACATTTTTATACTCACGAAGTTCAGGATTATGTTAGCCCACTCTTGAATCCGGTGCCAGAGGATTAGGCATTTCCTGTGTCTTTTATCTAACCATTCTGCACGACCTGCTTGATAAAAACAGCATTCCATCAACAACATGACAAGGATGAAATGAAAAAGCAACACAAATCCTAAATTAGAACCAAACAAATAAAAGCACCTTCTGAAACTAAAGCTGAGAGGAATGCTTCCCTGGCTTCATGACTGAGAGATCCTGCACTTCACAGTTATATAAAGTAATTAGACAAATAAATAGACGATAAAGAGAAAAATATGAAATATTGCCTTATTAAAGATAAAAGGTCTATGGTGATCAAACAACCCTAAGATAATGTTTGATAACATTTATTACATAGTAGTAGTTACAAATTTGTTTACTTAAAAAATCATTAAGTAGCCCTCTGATTGCTCATAACTTCATAAGTAACTTACAAACAATAAGATCCAAGGAAATCAAGTATAGATGATCAGATCAAACCGATTTTCTGTTCAAAATATAATACAATACCCAACAAAGTTGAATTCAAAAGACATGCTGATGTCCAGTCAGATCAAGAATACATGATAATCAGATCGAAGATTTTAACTTAGTTAAATTCAAGATAATAAAATCTGCAAACTCTCTGAATCATATGCATTCCTATGTGTCGTTGAGTTAAGCATTATTTGGTTAATCCCATAAAAGCCTAAACTTTTTAGAATCAGCTATAACTTAGTTTGTTATCAAAGCGTAGTTGTCCATTTAATGGTTTCTTAGAGTGGAGGTAACTCCCATTACTATTAATTCTGTCCATGTGTAAGGCAATAAGGCCCGATGTGGTTCAGTTGTTACATGGTCCTACACATGACGAAGAGTATATGTCCGTTTTATAAAGCTCAGTATACATTGTTAAGCTTATCTTTAACAGATTACCCTATCAAAAATGAAAAAGATAAAAATCTTCTAATAGCTTATGTTCTCAAGATCAACACTGACATAGATACGCTGGAAGCCAACTTCTTAAGCAGTAAAGAAATTTTGAGTTAAGTTAAAATAATGACGATACAAATAACCCTTAACAACGTAGAAAATATGAAGAACTTCCATTGATTAAATCCTAATCATCTCCAATTTTCTACCGAGTGAAACAATCTTATAGCTCAAATCTTAGACTTTACACCCAACCTCATCTTCATGTAATCAGTTTGAACATTTCCAATACCACAAATATTGCGTTAACTGGAGAACCTTAGCGTATAGGGGTTTGACATTATTAAGGCTAGGGAGCAAAAAAATATATATATATTTGTAGATGTTTGACATTATATCCACATTATACATTTGTCAATGCATGTGAATATAAAAAACATAAATCCTATTATATCCCTGAAGGCTACTTTTGCAATTATAACACCCTACAATTAGATTGACAAAACCATAACTGTTACTTTTGCGCCTCCCATGATGCTCATTTTAAAGAATATTTAGATCAAGACAAGCATGTCAAGCAATTTAAACAGTCAATCACAATATTCAAAATTGTCACCTAGCATACATTAAACTTACTTTCAATTGCAGGATTTGAGAACAGAGGAAATTCTTCTTCCAGTCCAATTACAAAGACCTTCTGCGCTCTACAGTAGTCAAGAATAAGCTCCTTCCAAAGTTGTACTTGCTTCTCACGTGTATCCCTGACTGGTTGTAATCTGAAAACACCAAAGAATAGAAAACAAGTTACCAAACAAAAAGAAGGATTCAAGAACAGAAAACCAAAATAGTTATACAAAGCCAGGACAGAAAGCAAATTATGTGCAAAAGATTTAAAATTTAAGAAAACACCTCCAACCACAAACCTAATTGTTTTTCATAAAATATCATATTGTGAGGGAATGGACATCATATTATTTTACATCCATTTTGGCAACCATAGAACAACACCAAAAGTCCCAGAAGGTGACAAACAAAGCAAAAGCAAGCCCCTCAAACAAGGGGAGACTAGCAAACAAATAGCAAAAAATTCAACAAACGAAAAACAGGTAACTACAGATAGTCAGAGACACTATTCCAGAAAGATAGGCATGTTTGCTGAAGAGTAGGGAATTTCCAAGGACATCAGACAGAGTCTAGTATGAGCTTTAAAAAAACTTGCAAATAGCTATGGGACTAAGCCTTCCATTCCTTTGCCAGTAATCCGCCCCTTCCAAATCTCATATGTAGTCAATTAGACGTTCAATTTCCTGACAACAGCCTAAGACTTACCCTTCCAAAAAAGAAGCAGCCAAGAGATGAAATGAGGCCAAGTCAAACGGTGTCTGAAATGAGGACACTGTCAGAACCCAAATATTGTCCCCCTCAGAATATTTTATTTACGTTAACATCTAACTTTTAATGACAAGCAGATTTATTATTCTGAAAAATCATGTTTCATGTAGGAGGGGAACAGCCAATGTACTTCTAACATGCACAACAAGGAGATAAATTGAAAGTTGAGACTGACGAAGGCCAAAATAACAGTGACATGCTTAGCTATTCATATTCAATCCTCAAAGTCAAAGCAAAGATGAATAAGCCAACCAGGCGCAAAGAGGGTAGGAGGTTACGTGAAGTAGGGAGGATAATTGAAGAACTGAGGCAGCTTGAAATCACCCAATTTCTGCATCTCTGTTACTGCCTTCTGTCAAAGCACAGGACCCAACACTGCGTCCCTGTAATTGAAACAGGTAAAATATACCAAACATTTCAGCATCGAGATCTATAACAAGGTCTCTCACCTCTCACACTAAATCAAATTCCCAATCCTTGATGCGATTCATAAAACCATATCGGCTGCAACATTATAATCAAATAGCCCATTTGCATTTTCAATTATTTGGAACAAAAGTAGCCACTGCTGAACTCTTGAACCTTTAGTTGCAAGAAAACGCAGCACAGAACAACTAAAACAAAAAGGCCCAATAGAATAATTCCACAAATAACGCACCATTTACACCCCCTCAAGAACTATACTGGAATGCATACCCAATTTCAATTTCAAACTACAATAGGCACAAGTTTCCAAGTTCATTTGAATCTTACGAATATTCTGTTCTCGCTAACCGACCAAAGATTATGATTTATGACTTTATTCTTACAAAGAGAAACTGAATACATACTCTGCTTTTCTTGCTGTTTATTAAAAACCTTCGATGCCGGTGGCCGGCGCAATCAGCATCTTCTCACCATCGCCGGCGGTTGAGACTTGAGAGAGGTAGGACCGTAGGAGACTTGAGAGTGTTGAAGAAGAGTGAGAGAGCTGAATGAGATTACAGGGACTTTCCCGTCAAGTCTTTTTGTGGATCGGGCTCTTGTGTGTTCTTTCGGTTTTGCTCTTCTTTAATTTGTCAATGAACGCCCTCGTAGCCTCGTAAGACTCATGTTTCAAATTTTTTTTTTTCAGTAGTAACAAAAACTTTTTCAACCATTCATCATTACAATAAACCCACGTACTTAGAGCATCCACAATGGGGACCCAAATTTGGGTCCAAAAGATAAAAATCTTACTCACAGTGGGTCGGAATAAAATGGACCTATATTTGCCTGAGACTCAAATATAAGTCCAGTTTTAGACAAATCTAGGCCAAGACTGAACCTATATTGTTTTGGACTCATTTGTGGGGTCTCCCCCATGTGCAAACCATAAAGAGATTTGGACTCATATGAGTCCGAATATGTGTCACAGTGGTGATGATTCATATTTTGAGACTCAAATATGAGTCCCAAAATATGAGTCTAAAATAAATGAGTCTTGCACCACTGCAGCACCCAATAAAAGTAAGTCATTTTGTACACTATTCAGATGGACTCATATCACAATTCCGGCTAATTTGGACTCAAATTTGAGTCCAAAAAATGAGTCCCCACTGCTAATACTCTTACGTAGTGACTCAAAAAATAAGCTCGCGTGTAACGCTACCGTCAGCTACATTTTATATATGTGTACAGCTAAAAAAAATTCAAAAATTCTTTCGGCGTGACATATATATGCACGATGCAATCTAACATTTGAATGGCTGACGAAAGGTCATGTAACTTTGAGCAGTGTACTAAAGACTCTCCGCCCTATCAGGCTATTGAGCAACTGAGAAATCTCAGCTTTCTCATTCTCCGTAAACTTCTTATGGACTTGGGATTAGCTTAATCATCCTATTAGTCCATTATCTCTGTTGGACCATCTCCTGATCAGTGCTAAAGTTATCCAATTTCGACCATCTCCTGATCCGTGCCAAATATTTTGCAGGCCAAGGCTCGACTGTTTCTTTCCACTTTTTAAAGTTTGAGCCATTCAAAGGCTCAATGGTAGCTACTAGCTACGGTGAGGCCAGAAGTTAAAACTGTAAACAAAAGAAAATTGTCTAAGTTTTCTGTTCAAGTTAAATTTTATAAAAAATTGAGAAGATAAACAAAAAATGGTAAAAAATCACAAGTCAAAAGCAAAAATAACTTTAACCAAGGCAAAAAGAAAAAACAAAACCCTATAGATGCATATTAGTTTCAATAACAAAACCAAAATACTAAAAACCAAGTCATCCCTGGAACTGCCCTTAATATTCAAAAGGATACTGAACCAAACCACATCATTTATACCAGCTTTGTGTTTGGGTATAACAATGCAAATTGCATTGGAAAAGCAAACTACAATGTTTTACGGAATGAGCACTGTTTCTTTTAATCCTTATATTTGTATCTATCTAACTAGCCACTCAGATTATACAAACAGAATTGGCCCAAAAAAATGCAGTAACATGGTAGAAAAATTGTATACTGATGACTGGTTGACAGAGGTGTCAACAAATTACTCGTGGAGTTTACTACCCAGACACTATCCAAGGTTTAATAAGCTACGCGTCCGGTGCACGGAGAACTGTTAACTGCCTGCTGTTTCAGAATGTGGCCAGAACCAATGAAATTACTGGTGTTTACAAGCAGTGAGGCTTACACCATAGAATCGACTCACTCACTCATATGAAGGAGTAAGGCATTCATCAACCATTTCCACAACATTTGGATTTTCCAATGCCGCTGCCACCCGTTCTTTATCATTCAGTTGCTTATTAACTGGGTGGAAAAATAAAAGCACGGACGTTAGGCAGGAATTAATCAATTTTTTTAGTAAGCATGCTAAAAATTAGCCCAGGCCACATATTTGCAACAGCAGCCTTTATGTACGGGAAATTAACAAAATGGTAAAGAGTCATTGTTGACTTCACATGTTTCTTATTAAGCAACAAGCTACCAGAGGTTGGAGAAATGACCAAAGTTTTATTAATAGGCATCAATAACCTTTAGCAACACATGCTCGGCTGCATTGATGGTCATAACAGCCTTACATATCCACATTACGAATTGCTTTGGAAATCATATTAGAAAATCATGAGCCAACAGAAATTTCAAAGCCACACATGCACAGAGATATATATAATTACAGAGAGAGAGGGAGAGAGAGAGAGAGTACCTGCAGCCTCAGTTGCATGAGATCCAGGTGCCACCCTAATATCCACCTAAACCAAAGAAAAAGAACATTAGGGAGCAAAAAAACAAACAAATGACACATTATGAACAAACAAAAGCAAGTAACTGTAAAGTGATTGCATTATGAAACACAAATATGTAATTATCAACTATCGATGAATTCTCCTTATCGTTATCGATCAACAATAAGCTGACATCAGACTATATATATAACCAAGGTGCAACTAAGCCATGCAGAATTGTGCGAATGCATGTTTTATTGGAGCCACTGGGCAGTCTGTATGACAGAGTATAAAAGCAACACCCATTTTATGAAAAATGCAGGAACCAAATTACTCCGTCATAGAAAGAGAACAACCACTAAAGTAGTATAACTTGAGAACAAATAGAGTCGATAGGTGATATATGTATAGGTTTATACACTTCAAAGATTATAAATAAATAAAAAACGCATGGATTCACTTTGGGTCAGCACGTATAATACGCACTCCCTAACTAAGTGAGTCAATGACCCAAAAAATAAGTCTTTAGCCTCGATCTGGATGAAGGATAAAAAATAACAAAAATAAAATAAAATAATGTCCCTGAATTCAGCAGTGAATGTGCCCACTAAAGATGCCAAAAACCTAACTCTGTCAGTTACACCTCATCCCCAATCCTATCTTCATTCCTTTTTAGCATATCATCTGAAAGCAGCCATCACACAACATTTCCATGAAACATTACCATCCTCCAAAGACATAGAGCTTCTCAATGAATAACCATGCATAAGAAGAAGGAATCACCCAACATAATTCTGCTTCTCAAAAGTGTTTATGGCAGAACATAAGAGCAATTGAGTGAAAAAATAAATTATCACCGTCTTCCGCTACACTCACACATAACAGATCAAGAGGGTAAAAACATGTGGTAGGAATGACCCTCACGTAAGCAATTATCCACACAAGTACTTGAACCTTGCTAGGAACCTTAGACTTCCAAATGATTTCAGATGGATTGAAAAATGGAAATGATGGTTCATCAATCAACCAACTGATATATGATTTTCAGAAAAGTACTTTTGGTGAAATATAAAAGTGATACAAGGATTAGCATTCGTTTTATAGAACTTAAAAGTGATTGGTATCATAGTTCATGTTTCTGAACAAACACACATCGCCTATCGTATACAGATTTCAATGTGCAACTGTACTTTTCTACAAATCCAAGAATACATATGGATCCACAAGGTAGCATGCTACAAAACAATTTGCACCACAAGGTAACTTACTCATGTTATCATAATATCAATCCATTTTGCACATTCACAGAAAAATGCAAAAAATGCAACAGTGTCAAACAATGACACCCAAAAATAGCAACATAATCCACCAATCCATTAGAACTTAAAGAATAGTCAGATATGAGGAGGAGAAGACAAAGCAGGGGAAGAATGCATAGTTGTATGGGAATCCCAATCCTACAAATCGCCGTCGTAACAGCAAGTATCCGGTAACATGAAATCAATACGTGGTTGTGAATGCAGACACTATAGAGGGATTAGACTTGAGATGGGTATGAAAAATATTTGGAACATAATGCATAGTAAGTTGATGTTGTCTGGATGGCTAAACAATTGTGATTCGAGTCTGAGAAAGACGAGGGAGGCTTAGTTAAAATTATGTTAGAGGGAGGCTTAGTAATTTAGATAATTATGTATTTCTTTGGGCTAGGTGTAGTGACCTAGGACGAGGGTGCAAGTTAACCAGTCGAGCACTACAGACAAAATTACATATTCTGCACTTCAAGTTTAAGGATAACAAAGTAACAGCACAGGACTGATTCATCAAAATATTAAGCTACTATAGCAGCATATCTTCAGCAATATCTTCCCTGCTTCCCCACCAACCAAACCCGGAAAAATAGAATCCAAGAAAGCTAATTCCTTCCTCAATAAGTAATTCACCTAACTTAAAAAGATGTACGACCCCAATACATATACAAATTCAATTAATCGTTTTTATGAAGTCATATAAACAAATTAAACTGCAAGTAAATAAAGGTGATACCTTGAAACGAGAAGGCAGGCTCCTTAAGAGTTTAACGCGTATGCAAAGACCAATAACTGTTGCCATACTACAATGTTCAACAGTGGGAGTAAATGTGACCCTGAAGAAGAAGAAGAAAAGAGAAATTCATCACTTATTCAACAGAGTTTCAAATGCAACATTATTAAAGGAAAATTTGTTTAAATGAGCAGAAAAAAAAAATTATCTACCTAACATGACCACAACCATCATCTACTTCAATTGCATCTTCTGAAATTACTTTGAGCTCTTCCAAAGAGTAAGGGTGTTCCGGGTCTTTAATATCTCTAATATGATTTAAGATTAGTTAAGAAATACTAAATTCTTCATGGCATATAACACATAATAAAACTCTTTCAAACCTAACTCAAAAGGTACAGTGATTAATAATCATAAAGTGCATAATGTTCATTCATAAATCATCACAAGGTACATATATGCTTCATATACCGATACAGTTACACACACACATACAAAAAGGATATCAAAAATTTCTTCTTGGTCAATGGGTTCGACAGCATATTCATCTGCAGTACTTGGAACACCACGAACCCGACGCTCTTTCTTTTCGTAGATGACCGGATTCGCATTTATTAACTCCGATACCATTTTTCCTTGATAAAAGAAAAACCAAAGTAACAAATTAAAACAGAAATAAACAACCTGTGAAACACATGGATATAAAAATGCTAGAATTCAAAAAAAAAAAAAAAAAGGTCAAAAATTTATCATATATACAAACAAGAGCACTCCTCAAAATTCAGTTCAATCATGGTAGGGAGGGCTGGCATCGGTAGTAAACCGACCATGTTTTGGACAATACCTAAACTGAACCGACCTTGGTCCGTCTCCTAATTTCAGAGCCGAAACCAAACCGCGGAATTTGGTATGCCGATATTCGGTACCTTCGGTATCGGTCGATTCCGGTATGGTTCAGCTTCAAACCGATAAGCTTTTCCGAATCTAATATAGAGGGCGACGATGGAAGATTGGAGGAGGCCGGAGGAGTAAAAAAGAAAAAGAAAAAAGATGATCCAGAATTACAGATTTCCAAAGTAGATCTAAGGGAGGAGGAGGAAGAAGAAAACGAAGAAGAATGAAGAAGAAGAAGAAAGAAAGAAGAATAGAAAAAAAATCTGGGTTAAAAAAATGGGAAAATGTCACTTTTGGTCACTCAACTTTGGGGTTTTATACACTTTCATCCTTGAAGTTTTCAAAATGTCACTTTGGTCACTCAAGTTTGAAACCTTATATCACTTTCATCACTGAAGTTTTCAAAATGTCACTTTGGTCACTCAAGTTTGAAACTATATGTCACTTTCATCACTGAAACAATAACTTGGAATGATAGAAAAATAATGTTTTAATGGGTGTAATAGACGTCAGTGATGAAAGTGACACACAATCTCAAACTTGAGTGACCAAAGTGACATTTTGAAAACTTCAGTGATGAAAGTGTCTAAAACTTCAAAGTTGAGTGACCAAAAGTAACATTTTGCCTAAAAAAATGGAACAGAGGAAACGAGAAAGGAAGAAAGAGAGAAAAGAGGAAAAAGTGATTCTGGGACCAAAATTGGTTTTTTTTTTGGCAAATTGTGACCAAAATTGGTTAGGTCAAGAAAACTAAAGTATGCATAGGTTTTGGTGTCTAACAAATTTTTTTTAACAAAGTAATGAAGCTAAGAACTAGGTGTGGTGAAACACTAATGTGGCTTCATTACTTTGTTCAAAAAGTTTTGTTGACACCAAAACCTAAAACCTGTGCATACTAAAAGAAATTTACGTTTGAAACTTTGATAACAATCTCATCATCTGCAATAGAGAATCTGATATGCGTAACCTATTCACCTCCTTCCATCTTATCAACTACCAAATTTAGCTTCCCTATAATTTTCAGAACACTGCAATTTATGTAACAATTAAGCAAACTCAGGGCACCTGAACATAAAAATTCAGGCAAAGGCGATGATGTCACTTACCTGTTGTGACTTGTGAATCGAACTTGCAGAGAGGAATGGAAAGAGCTGCAAAAGACGGGTCCTTTCTCTTTCTCCAACTTCACAGGTGGTGTCTCGTCTTCAAAACCCAGGATCTAATTTATATATTTTACGCTGTCCACGCATCAAAATAGTAAATTTAGAATTGTTACCCTAAATTTTTCCTTTTTTCTTACTTCACCATCATTGGAAGAGAAAATAAGAAAAAAAAAACACAATTCCGATTCTATAATGCTCAATACAAAATTGTCCATAATTCTTGATGATGGTATGCGGAAAGTCCTATCTCTTTACAATTCACTTACCTGGATAGCCTGGATAGGCATTGGCTCTCTCTCGAGACTAGGTCACGTCGGCTATTTCATCATCTTTACGTTTTGTTTCTCTCTCTAGGTGAATGAGCGTCTCCTTCACTTTGACTATTTTTAAGAAGAAAAATAGGATCTTAATTTTGTTGAGAAAATTGGAGGTTTAAATATATACTCTTCATTGTTTTTATTACTTTAGTTTTGGATCAATTAGATTTGACATTTAATTTTATGCTCTAAATGCATTACAGTTTAAAATAATGAAACATAAATTAAATCAATTTTTGTGTTGGGACTGTTGGGTCATCTATGTCACCGCTCTCTTAAAAATCTAGTTTTATGCAAGAATTATTCACCAACTGCGCTTTTGCTATTTTTTTTTTCTAATGCACTTTTGCTATTAATTTGTCTTTGCCTGTTATACTTTGATCATATTATAATAAACTAGAAACCGCCACACCCTATGAATGTGGAAGAGTGGGTAATTACTGGTTGTGGAAATGACAAGTTAGATAGAGTTACCCCTGGTTGGTAATACACGGTATGAGACGTGTAAGCTCTGCTTGTTTTGTTATATGGACTAACGGGTAGATAAGTGAAACACATTTGACATTCATGCCTCAATTTCATTATTAATCATTAGGTGTTCTTTGATAACTTGATGTTTGTGACAATTTAATTTAGTTGATAAAAGATTTTGTCCCTGAGTAGCAAGGACTAAAGTTCTATCACACCCCAAATTCTAAGAAATAGAAATTTGAAATGTGAATCACTTATAATTGTGATAATTAAGTTTTTATCACAATTACAAGTGTTAAAAGTATGGTACATCAAACATTTATTTAATAAATATATAACATAGGTGTTCAGAGTTTAGCAGAAGCCAAATAAAACATATTACAAAAGGATAAATCCTTAAAATACTTAATAGTCTCACATAACCACACTCGAAGAAGTCATTTATTGCTTAAATCACATAATTGTTTAACACACAAGCGCACACGCAGCATCACAAGCAACCAAGTCTTAAATGTCAACTTCATGTTCTCCAGCCAAATTCATGTTATTGCCTGCACAATCTATAAGGGTGTGAGCTTTTTGGCTCAGTAGGGTATTAATCTCTCATGGTCAATTACCATAGTTAATTCAAGTGTGCCAATAATATTAGTAAATAAAGTAATCACAAATAATATAAATAAGTGTGCATGATGTGCTTTAAATATAAAGTTTCCTTCACTACCCTTCGTCAATTTGTACTCCGGATCAAACAGACCTCGCACGTCCCATATCATGCATATTCCACTTGGTCCCGAATGACCATTTGTACGAACCAACGCCCAACCTTCGTCATTCCAATTTCCAGAGTATCCGTACAATATTCATTTCAATGGTTCCGCAACCCTTATTCAATTCAATTCATTGGGCCCGCAACCCTACCACTTTCACCACAAATCATATACCAAATATCTAGTATCAAATTTTCAACATCCCGGGATCCTATTTCCACCACCATCATCATTTCCAATTTATTTATTCATGTGAAAGTGTATGCAAATGAAATGAATAATATGTTAACACAACATATATAATATCAAGAAACATTCAATCATTAAACTATTCATCAATATAGATAAGAACAGTAATATATATATCTATATATATATATGTAAGAACAATAATATATATCTATGTATATATATAAGGACAATAATAAAATTAACTACCAAATTAAGAAAATATTCATAATATTGTCTACTCCTAATTTATACACAAAAATTAAATATGATATAGTCCAATCACTGGGAAACTAGAACCCCTACCTTGGTCTCGATCTAGACTCGTTCTCTTCCTTGTGGTTATGTCTCAAACCCAACCATTTTTTTAGTCAAGTAACAAAATGTAAACAAAACTAAGTTAGATTCTAAAATGGTATAATTCTATGGAAATTTATAAAGGAAATAGAACCTACCTAGTTTGTTCCTTCCTTCAACGTATAGCTATGTGTGGTCTAGTTCCTACTGACTACCCCTTTTTATACTTGCAGCCACCCCTCACTACTTAAGAAAATAATTATTCTAATCTAGCCTAAAGAGCTTCTTCCCATCTCTTGCAATAATCACCGGGCAACAAGAATGTGATCAAAGCCAAAGAAAGACTAAATTAATTAGGAATCTTTGGCTAACAATTTTTCTTTCCACTAGTGAGTTATGATTACCCTAAACTTTTAATTATCTTAAGCCAATTGTCCAATATTATCACATGCACAAAGTTAAACTGATTTTTCAATATGGCCACACCACATATATATAAACACATATGTAGCCGAAAGGCTTCCGAATGATTCTATCCCAAGAATATTTGTATATTTAAATATATAAAGTATATATTTAAATATACATATATTTATTTAGGTTATTACACTCTATCCCCCTAAAATAAAATTTCGACCTCGAAATTTAACGTACCTGTGTCGCTAAATAATTCGGGATAATTTTCACGCATTTCACTTTCTAATTCCCAAGTGAGTTCCTCCACTCCTCCGTGTTGCCACAAAACTTGAACCAAAGGTATCGTCTTTGTGCGCAGAACTTGAGTTTTGTGGTCGGTTATCCGAATTGGTCTATCCATGATAGATAGTTGTACGTCGACACTCAGTTCTCCCCCGTCTAGAATATGTGTTGGGTCCGGTTCGTATTTCCGTAGCATTGTGATGTGGAAAACATCATGGATACCTGATAATTGAGGTGGCAATGCTAGCCTATACGCCACTTTGCCAATTCGTTCCAAAATCTCAAATGGTCCAATGTATCTTGGTGCCAACTTTCCAGTCTTGCCAAACCTTTTTACCCCTTTTCGTGGTGAGACTTTCAAGAATACGTGATCACCATCAGGAAATTCTAGTGGCCTCCTTCTATTATCTGCATAGCTCTTTTGTCGACTTTGCGCTGTAGACAAACGTTGTCTAATGATTTTTATTTTCTCTGTGGTTTCCTGCATTAGGTCCGGTCCTATCAAAATATTTTCCCCTACTTCTGTCCAGCACAATGGGGACCGGCATGGTCTACCATAAAGTGCTTCATAAGGGGCCATGCCTATGCTGGATTGGTAGCTGTTGTTGTAGGCGAACTCAGCCAGTGGTAAAAGGTCTTCCCAGCTCCTTTGGAAATCTATACTGCATGCTCTCAACATGTCCTCTAATATTTGAATGGTTCTTTCTGACTGTCCATCTGTTTGGGGATGAAATGTTGTGCTTAAGTTTAATCTGGTTCCCAAAGCTCGTTGTAAGCTTCTCCATAGGTGAGAGGTGAATTTGGAGTCTCTATCGGACACAATCGAAATAGGAATTCCATGTAGTCTCACTATCTCTTTCACATACAATTTGCCAAGTGTTTCCGCTGGATCAGTGATTTTGATAGGCAAGAAATGTGCGGATTTGGTTAACCGATCAACTATGACCCATACAGTATCTCGTCCTGTCGACGATCGTGGTAAACCTGTCACAAAATCCATAGTTATATGGTCCTATTTCCATTCAGCTACAGGAAGTGGTTGAAGCATTCCGACTGGTTTCTGGTGCTCAGCTTTTACTTGTTGACAGGTAAGACATCTCGCAACAAATGTCGCTACATCTTTCTTCATGCCTTTCCACCAATATTGTCTGCAAAGATCGTGATACATTTTTGTACTCCCAGGATGAATCGTATAGGTGGAAGAGTGCGCTTCGCGAAGAACTTCATCTCATAATCCTGGAGTTTCAGGTACAAAGATTCTACCCATGTATCGTAGTCCTCCATCTTGGTGATGAGTCCATCCTTCAATTCCTCCCTCTGTTACAATCTTGTTCCTGATTGATTTAGACATTGTATCATTTTGCTGCTCCTTGACGATCTTCTCCATTAAAATAGGTCGTGCGATCAAGTTGCAAAGATAAGCACCTTTCTTCGATTCGCCTAATTGTAGGTCGTATTCTTGAATCGACTTAACCATCTTCCACCTCTGAATTTGCAAGCCTGCCACAAGTTGTTGTGGTTTTCTGCTTAAGGCATCTGCTACCACGTTAGCTTTTCCTGGGTGGTAGTGTAGTCCAAAGTCATAGTCTTCTAGGTACTCCATCCATCTTCGTTGCCGCATGTTAAGCTCCTATTGAGTAAAGAGATATTTTAAGCTTTTATGGTCGGAGTAGAGTTCGAACCGTTCACCATATAAGTAGTGTCTCCACAGCTTTAGGACATGGATGATAGCTGCTAACTCCAGGTCGTGTGTAGGGTAATTCTTCTCATGTGTCTTCAATTGGCGAGATGCGTAAGCTACAACTTTTTCAGACTGCATTAGTACACCTCTGAGGCCTTGTAATGAAGCGTCTGTAAAAACCACATAACCTACACTTCGCTCTGGAATTATGAGTACAGGTGAAGTAGTCAATCTGGTCTTCATTTCTTGAAAGGATTCTTCACACGCATCATCCCATTCAAACCTCACCCCTTTACCAATCAACTTTGTCATTGGTCCGGCTAACTTAGAGAAGTCTTTTATGAATCTTCTGTAATAACCCGCTAACCCAAGAAAACTGCGTATCTCTGAGATATTCCTTGGTTGTTTCCAGTTTAACACCACCTCTACTTTAGAAGGATCCACTGCGATGCCTTCTTTAGAGATTACATGTCCCAAGAATTTTACCTCTGTTAGCCAAAATTCACATTTGCTGAATTTTGCATATAGTTTGTGCTCTCGCAGTGTTTGCAAAATGATGCGTAGGTGTTGTTCATGCTCTTCCTAGGTAGAGGAATAGATGAGGATATCATCTATGAAGACTATTACAAATTGGTCTAAGTATGGCCGAAAGACTCGATTCATCAGGTCCATGAATGCTGCTGGAGCATTGGTCAAACCAAATGGCATAACCAAGAACTCATAGTGTCCGTATCGGGTACGAAAAGCTGTCTTTGGCACATCGGCATCCTTGATTTGGAGTTGATGGTATCCAGAACGTAGATCTATCTTTGAGAAGAAAGTTGATCCTCTTAATTGATCAAATAGATCATCAATTCTAGGCAGTGGGTATTTATTCTTTATGGTCACCTTATTCAGTTGACGATAATCAATACAGATTCTCATTGTTCCATCCTTCTTCTTGACAAAGAGTACTGGTGCTCCCTAAGGTGACGCACTTGGGCGTATGAAACTCTTTTCTTGTAATTCTTGAAGTTGTATTTTAAGCTCCTTCAATTCCGCTGGCGCCATCCGGTGAGCAGGTATGGATATAGGTTTGGTTCCTGGATACACTTCGATGGTGAAATCTACCGCCCGGTGTGGGGGTAATCCAGGCAAATCTTCAGGGAATACGTCCCTATACTCACTTACGACTCGTATGAACTCGATCTGTGGACTATTACATTTCTCAATTCTCAAGTTAGAGAACAAGCTCACATAGTCATGATTTCTCGCCTTGAGATTTAGTCTAGGAAGATAGACATTTCCATTTCCATAGAATCTAAGCGTCTCTCCTTCTGGTGTTTGTATGGTTATCAACTTTTTTCCATAATCAATTACAGTTTTGTATTGAGTGTGCCAGTCCATCCTGAGGATGATGATTTGCACTTATTTATAGCGCAAATTGTATTCCTAATCACGAGAGTTAAGCTTTTCCGAAGGCATTTTGTTACTACTAATATGCGTTTTCACGATTTCAGGTTACTTAGGTGACTTGAGGTAATTCGGCACAAGAATGTGCATTTTGACCACTTTTGGGCACACTTCCGAGAAGAGAACAAGAAGTCAACCATGGCTTCTAGACATTGAAGATTGCACAAATCAACCTTCGGAAGACGTTGCCATTGAAGGCTTTGAAGAATCGAAGAAAGGAAGGAAAATGAAGAAATTGCATTTCGCGACTTTTCCGCCAACCACCACCATAAGAGGCGGCAGACCGCCGACCACCACCGGAGCATCACCACACCTGGAGGAGATAGTCTTGACCAGTTGCATATATGGGTAGCTACACCATTACATAAGAGAAATCAGTTTGGTTTACCATGCATGCACTTTTCCTTAAAATCCTCCACTTAGCCTTCCTTTGGTAACTCTCCATGCATCCACTCACACACTTCACAAGGAGACTCTGGGGGCTAGAGAGAGCTGTTGAATACATCCCATAACCCTAATTCCATAGACAATTCGTACACACTCAGATCAGCCACCACCTTACACATTCAGCCACCAAGAACACCAAGAACACCAAGAAACTGCCCAGTTTTGTTCTTCCATTTTCACCACTTTCCATTGCTCAAATCACTTTCCATCCTTCACGAAAGTTGTTCCTAAGGCATCCATTTATCTTAGGAACCAACTTTCATCACCAGTCCACATCATTTCACCACGTTTCAAGCTCCACAGCTGGGAATTCGTCAAGAACACAAGAATTCGGAAACTTGAAGGAGAAGAAGCTTGGAAGAGAAGAGGAGTTTAAGAGGGGGCTGTCATCTACACTTGGAGTCACCAAGGAGCTGCTGGCCATCACCCCTTGAGAACTTCTTAACTCTACTTTTGTTATTCTTTGTATCTATGTTTATATTCTTGACAAGAATGATGTATTCCTTGAACATGTGTGAGTAGTTCATTAGGTTGGGGGCTAGGGTTGTGTGCTCTAGCCCATGATGATGTTTTGATGACTTGTATTGAATATGCTTAATGATTTCGTTTCTGGATATGTTCATTGTTTTAATACGGTTTTGTTTGATGCTTGTTCATGAATCTAACTAGTTCTCAAGCATGTGTTAAACTTAACTTGTTAGGATTCTATGCTAGTTACATGTTATCCTAAGTGTTGAACCTTGAGCATGATGAGTTTATGTCAATGGACTGAACTTGTTTGAACCTTGATTCTTGAAACTCTATGCTAGGAAGTTTATTTGAGACCCTAACAAGGCTTGGATAAATAGATTAGGAGTATTTGTGACCCTAATAAGGCACAAAATAGGCCTAGAAGAATCCATCCTTTGAGCCATGACATGGCAAGGATAGGGGTTTGATCCTTAGTGAATTCATTGTTGCATGTTCTTGAGAGTTGTCATACATTTGATTGGGGTAGAGTGAACCCGAAACTCCAACCGTTTCATCCATTTGATCACACACAAAGCATACATTTGTTGGGCTTGTCACTTCAACAATACAAAAGTGATTGAACACACTTGCTTGTGTTCTTGTTACCACAATTTCATATCGATTAGATTGGTTACATAGTTACTGTTTTGGTCACTGTTTTGGTTACAAGTCACCCAAGAGTGACACACAATTGAACACTACACTTGCATGTTGCACATACTCCACATCTAAGTACATAATTCATTTCTAATCACACCACTTCTAGTGCATAGCATATCTTGGTTGCAGTTGTTCACCAAGTAGGGATCTTGGGCCTTCCAATCCCTTGGGTACGACAACCCCTGGTCATAATTTACCATCCACTACACTTTGACGGCGATACTCACATTCACCCCTTAATTATCGTTGAGTCAGATGACATCATACTCTATTATCTCCATTTTCATCAAATCAAAAGTGATCTGCTGATTGGATACTTCTATGATGCATACTCTACATATCTTGTCTATCTTCCTAACACTTCCCAAATGAGATCCTATTTTTATTGGGGACCTCAAAAATTCGAATTCTAAACCCAGGATGGATGCAAAAGTTTTTGATATGAAAGAGTGGGAAGCTCCAGAATCAAATTAAATTTTCGCCCAAGAGTTGAATACTAAGAATGTACCTTCCACCATTCCTGGTTCGGCAGAATTCTCTGTTTGTCCAATAACATAAACTCTTCCTTGAACAAGTTGTTCAGGTCGCCTTACACCTGGTGCTGGCTTAGGTCCACCATATGATGCCTGTGGGC
The DNA here is from genome assembly GCA_030142095.1 of Rubus idaeus. Lineage (NCBI taxonomy): Eukaryota > Viridiplantae > Streptophyta > Magnoliopsida > Rosales > Rosaceae > Rubus > Rubus idaeus. Next base: position 21,507,184 of record CM057968.1, on the reverse strand, counting down.
GTTTTGGTGGTTGTCCCACTGGTGCTCTCCATTGGGTTTGCTGAGGTGGATTTGAAGCACGAAATTGTGGTTGCAGTACTCGTGGGGCTTGATTTGTCTGTGTTCATGGGCAGAATGTTTGTATGTGTCCCTCTTGGCCGCAAAGATAACAAGTAGGAGGCCTTGAGATTCTTCCACTCGACGTCTGCTGGTATGACAAGTGTTGAGGAGGTCCAGTCCTTTGACGCTTATTGTTTTGTCCTCCACTGAAGGGCTTGGGACTCCAAATCTTTTTGACTCCAAATCTTTTTGACTCCAAGAGCACTCCTTTCAGCTATAAGTGCTCGTTCTACTACGTCTGCATACCGTGTCAGCTTAAGAATTGATATTTTGTCCTTAATTTCAGGACGTAAACCTTCCTCAAACCGTTTGGCCTTGGTGGCATCATCTGGTATTATGTGAGGTGCAAATCGGGACAGTTCTTCAAACTTAGACTGATATTCTCCAACACTCAAGTCTCGTTGGAGGAGGTACAAGAATTCCCTAACTTTCGCCTCTCTCATGACGCTGGGAAAATATTTTTCCAGAAAAATTCTTTCAAATACTTCCCAGTTCATGTTCGTCCTCTCTTGCATGCCTTCAACTGACTCCCACCAGTGGTATGCTTGTCCTTCCAGATAAGTACTGGCAATCATGACTCTCAGGTTCTCAAGTACCTTATGGTTATTCATCTTTCTCTTCATTTGTCGTAGCCACTCTTCTGCCATAAGTGGGTCAGGTAGTCCTTTGAAAACCGGGGGTTTGGACTTGCGAAAATCTCCCTGAATTCTCATGACTTTTCCACTCTCGTCTTCAGTACGATGATTGCCTTCCCGGATTGCATTTGCCATTTCGAGGATAGCCGCAACGACCATATCATTGCCATTTGCATTATGATTCTGTTGTCCCGGTATTCCAGCCATCTTTTCATATTTAAACAAGTAACACTTTAGATAAATATGAATTTTTCTTTTACCTTGCTAATCATAGATATAGTGTACATAAATATATATATATATATACATATATATATATATATATCAATGTGGTATTAGTCAAGCAACTCAAATATTAGTTATTTATATGAGTGCAAAGCATATAAAGACAACTAGTCTTATACACAATCAAAAGACACTTTGTTTAGATATGTCTCACGACCCCCCTTCGTCACCACTAAAACTTATAACACACCAATATGTACACACCACACTTTGTTTTTTTTGTTTTTTGTTTTTACAAATGCCAATACAACAATATTTATTTGGCCAAACTAGGAATACCACTTCTTAAAAACACACATACTTCCTTTCAAATACTAAACCTCTGGTGGAGGTGGAGTGTTGGGTCCATTTCCACCATGAGCAAGTTCGGTCGGTTTCTCAGGTGGAAATATTGTAGCATGTACTATAGCAGGTTCTACCCCTCTTCCCTGTACCTCGTTATTAACTAGATTAGCTATAAAATCAAAATACCCATCATTAAGGCACATCTCTTGAAGCCTTATTGCTGTTTGATTTTCAGTATACACTTTGTAACTAACAATTTTTCGTAGCTGCAGTGGGCTGACAATGTGAGTAAACGCGACCTTTCTAATATAATTATATAGACGCAACTTGGCATCTTGCTCGATTAGTTCATAATAGGCTGGTGGGTTAAGGAGAAATATTCCCTCTGGAACTAGTTCATAACCACCCCATTCGTCATTCTCTTGAATTGGATTCATTGAGAAAATTCTGTCAATTATTAGCAATAAAGAATTAAACAAGAAATTCTACATTGATCTATAATAATCAGATTCTAGTACTGCACTGATATAATAAATTTCTAAACTATAAATGTACTTTATACTTGCCAAAATTTATCAATTTTGAGAAAGATCCATAAACAAGGTATATTAAATTATGGAGAGAATCTTATTAAAGCAGAAATATAAGTAATATGTCGAAATAATAGACAAACACCTAAATCACTATATTTCTATATCATTTCTCCTACTCACTGTGAATCAATATAGTTGATCATATATTAAATATTTATATATATATATATATATATATAATTTTAGCCCAAGTCCTCTAATTATACATCTACACAAAAGCACGTGTTTTAAACTTACATCAATTAAATGTCGACCTTAGTTAGCTTGAACTTCCTAATGGTTGTAAAAAAAAATATTAGAAAACTATTAATCAATATTAAAGTATTAATAATATAAATTTTTAAAATTAGACCCCCTTTTTTTTTAACGCAAAAGAAGATGAGGAGGTCATGGATGCACTAGAATTGAGAACATGCACGTTCAACTTATCATATATATATATACATACAGTCCCTTTCACATGCGCACGTTCGCATCAAAAATAAAATGCGAACATCCTCATTGTGAGTGCAAACTAAAAATCAAACCCGTCTATATTTTAGATCATTATTCGAGGATCATTTTGATAAAAAAAATTAAAATCGGAAATTATTTAGCCATTTGATTATCACATCCATTGTTTCAACCTTATCTAACGGACTGCATTTGCTTGTAAACTATACAACGAACAGATGACCAAACAATCTCCAATTCGGCTGATTTTTTACAAGGATAATTCTTGAAAATAAATCTAAACGATGAACGATTCTGATGATTGAGATATATTGTCAATTGGTCGGGATGAAGATGTTCGCATTTTACTTTCAATGCGGACGTGCGCATGTGAAGGGGACTGATATGTAAAAATCACGTCGCATGTGAAGTAAAATGCGAACATATGCATCACGACCAATTGACAACATAACTCAATCATCGGAACCGTTCATCGTTTAGATTTATTTTCAAGAATTATCCTTGCAAAAAATCAGCTGAATTGGAGATTGTTTGGTCATCTGTTCGTTGTATAGTTTACAGACAAATACAGTCCGTCAGATAAGGTTGAAACGATGAATGTGGTAATCAAATGGCTAAATAATTTCCAATTTGAATTTTTTTTATATCAAAATGATCCTTGAATGATGACATAAAATATAGACGGTTTTGATCATTAGTTTGCACTCGCAATGACGATGTTCGTATTTTATTTTATATGCGGACGTGCGCATGTGAATGAGACTGTATATATATATATACATATGTCTCGGATGATTACAAGTATTAATATATAACATATAACAAACTCTTGCTATTATATATATATAAGCTTTTGTTATACAAAAAATCATGATTATATGCACTTAGTACTATATTTTTTTTCCTCCCTTTTTTTTATATATAAATATATCAAACACTAAACTTTTGCATGGATTATATATATGTACACATAAAGTGATTAAGATTGATATATGTATATTATAGATATACAAACACACACACACACATATATAAATATCACATGATTACAAGAGTTATAATATATCAAGTATGATCATAACATGCACAACTATTTATATATTATATGTATATGTCAGTTCATGCACAAACAATCAAACGATCATTGTGCAAATATATGTATCAATGACAACCATATATATATAAACACACAACACGTAATGATTATAGACAAATCATATTACTACACACAAACTCTATTTGTTGTTATTATTATTTTTAACCAAATGCTCTGATACCAACTTGTCACACCCCAAATTCTAAGAAATAGAAATTTGAAATGTGAATCACTTATAATTGTGATAATTAAGTTTTTATCACAATTACAAGTGTTAAAAGTATGGTACATCAAACATTTATTTAATAAATATATTACATAGGTGTTCAGAGTTTAGCAGAAGCCAAATAAAACATATTACAAAAGGATAAATCCTTAAAATACTTAATAGTCGCACACAACCACACTCGAAGAAGTCATTTATTGCTTAAATCACATAATTGTTTAACACACAAGCGCACACGCAGCATCACAAGCAACCAAGTCTTAAATGTCAACTTCATGTTCTCCAGCCAAATTCATGTTATTGCCTGCACAATCTATAAGGGTGTGAGCTTTTTGGCTCAGTAGGGTATTAATCCCTCATGGTCAATTACCATAGTTAATTCAAGTGTGCCAATAATATTAGTAAATAAAGTAATCACAAATAATATAAATAAGTGTGCATGATGTGCTTTAAATATAAAGTTTCCTTCACTACCCTTCGTCAATTCGTACTCCGGATCAAACAGACCTCGCACGTCCCATACCATGCATATTCCACTTGGTCCCGAATGACCCTTTGTACGAACCAACGCCCAACCTTCGTCATTCCAATTTCCAGAGTATCCGTACAATATTCATTTCAATGGGTCCGCAACCCGTATTCAATTCAATTCAATGGGCCCGCAGCTCTACCACTTTCACCACAAATCATATACCAAATATCTAGTATCAAATTTTCAACATCCCGGGATCCTATTTCCACCACCATCATCATTTCCAATTTATTTATTCATGTGCAAGTGTATGCAAATGAAATGAATAATATGTTAACACAACATATATAATATCAAGAAACATTCCATCATCAAACTATTCATCAATATAGATAAGAACAATAATATATATATATATATATATATCTATATATATATGTAAGAACAATAATATATATCTATGTATATATATAAGGACAATAATAAAATTAACTACCAAATTAAGAAAATATTCATAATATTGTCTACTCCTAATTTATACACAAAAATTAAATATGATATAGTCCAATCACTGGGAAACTAGAACCCCTACCTTGGTCTCGATCTAGACTCGTTCTCTTCCTTGTGGTTATGTCTCAAACCCAACCATTTTTTTAGTCAAGTAACAAAATGTAAACAAAACTAAGTTAGATTCTAAAATGGTATAATTCTATGGAAATTTATAAAGGAAATAGAACCTACCTAGTTTGTTCCTTCCTTCAACGTATAGCTATGTGTGGTCTAGTTCCTACTGACTACCCCTTTTTATACTTGCAGCCACCCCTCACTACTTAAGAAAATAATTATTCTAATCTAGCCTAAAGAGCTTCTTCCCATCTCTTGCAATAATCACCGGGCAACAAGAATGTGATCAAAGCCAAAGAAAGACTAAATTAATTAGGAATCTTTGGCTAACAATTTTTCTTTCCACTAGTGAGTTATGATTACCCTAAACTTTTAATTATCTTAAGCCAATTGTCCAATATTATCACATGCACAAAGTTAAACTGATTTTTCAATATGGCCACACTACATATATATAAACACATATGTAGCCGAAAGGCTTCCGAATGATTCTATCCCAAGAATATTTGTATATTTAAATATAAAAAGTATATATTTAAATATACTTATATTTATTTAGAGGTTATTACAAGTTCACCCCTACAATAGGTTATTTTTTTGCAAGTACTAAATCGAATAATTAGAAGGTTGAGAACACAATTAAGTTCAAGAGTTGTTAGTTAAGACCCATGTTTTTGTAAAATTAGTTTTGTACTTAGAAGACGAAAGATCTACTAGTAAGAACTTGTGTGTAGATGTGACGTGTAACTTCGATTGTAAATTAAGTATTGTATTACAACTTGGGGAATTATCATAAATAGCACCTGACATAAGTACTGTACATCACTTTGGTACCCAACATTTAAAAACTATCACATTAGTACATGACCTTTCAAACTCGCTATCACTTTGGTACCCACTGTCAATAACTCCGTGAAAAAAAAAATTCCTCAAGGACAAAAAAGTCTCGTGGGCATGTTTTAAACAGAGTTATTGACGGTAAGTACCAAAGTGATAGCGAGTTTGAAAGGTAAGATACTAATGTAATAGTTTTTAAATGTCGGGTACCAAAGTGATGTACAGTCCTTAGGTCAGGTACTGTTTATGATAAAAGCCCTTACAACTTTTAGTTTCGTAGTTTACTCTGGTTATTTCCTTTTTACTCTTTTTTTTTCCTCACATTCTAATTGTAAAAAAAAATTATTTTCTATAATTGGGTGACTCATCGTCAAAGTAGAGTGGTAAAATATAGATTAAGATCGGGGTTGTCGTTCCACAAGGATTGGAAGGCCCAAAATCCTATAGGTAATGCAATGTAACCAAGTGATTTTAACACTATAAATGGTGAGACTAGAGATGAAATCATGTACTTGTGAAGTGAGATATGTGCAACCTATGAGTGTAGTGTTCAAAGAGGTGCCACTCTTGAGTGACAAGGATCAAACTAGTTCCCCAAAGTACCAAAACTAGACTAAGGTAAACAAGAAAGAAAACAAAAGTGAAAGTTTGATAATTTGAAGTGTTGAGGTGTCAAGCCCAACAAATGTGTGTGATTTTGGGTGATCAAATTTGGAAAACGATTGGGGGTTTCGGGTCAACTCTAGTCCAATCCGATGAATGTAAACAAGCAGGAACATGCAACAATGATAAAGCCAAGGATCAAACCTCTTTCCCTTCACCATCTTAAGGTTTTGGGAGTGATTCTTCTAAGACTACTTTGAGCCATATTATGGACACAAAGACTTCCTAATCCAATTACCTAAGCCTCGTTAGAGGTCTCTAAGCAAGTTTCATAGGCATAGAGTGCCAAGAATCAAGATTCAAACAAGATAAACATCACATGTAATCTCATCAAGTTCAATGCCAAATACCTAAGAGAATACGTTGTTAACAAATACTCTTAACCAATTAAGTTCAACAAAAGTTTAAGAACTATCAATTCCTAAACAAACATTTAACAAAATCGTATTCCAGCAAAGAATATATCCAAGAACTGAATCATTTAGCAGAATATGTTGAAGAAGATACATCAAACATCATCATAGATTAGAGCACACAACCCTAGCCCCCAACCTTATTAACTACTCACACATGCTTGAAGTATACATCATTATTACAAATATAAACATATAAAAGTCTAAACAAAAGTAAAGAGAGGGTTGAGAAAATCTCAGTGATGAACTCCAGCAGCTCCTTGATGTTCCAGGTGTGATGCTAGGCTCCCCACTCCTCACTCCTTCTAGCTTCCAAAACTCCAGAAATGCAGTTTCTGCTTCTTGATGTCTCCAACGAACTGTGCAGTAGATGAGGTGGAATGGTACTGAAAGTTAGTTTCCTAGACAGATTAACGTCTTAAGAACAACTTCCGTGAAGGACCCGAAGTGATTCGGGTGGCGGAAGGTGGTGAAAATGGCCAATTCGTGACTGAGGACGAGTGGTTCCGAATTCACTATTTTTGAGAGATTTTCTTGGCTATTTTTTTGAATGGGTGCTTGAATCATTTTCTCTTGATTCCAGCTACCTATCTCCTCACTGTCCTACCCTCCTTTCAGCTGGCCATATCTTTGGCTTCATCCCTCCCAAGTCAAAGACAAAGGAACATTTGACAAAAAACTTTCTTCCATTTCAACATGGTAGGCTCCCAAGCTTTTTAGGTATCCCAATGCAATGTGATGGCTGAGTTGACAATGTGTGCAGCTGATATTTGAATTGCACCACCTCAAGTGGTGGTGGTGGTGGTTGTCCGGTGGTTATGCCGCCGGTTGTGGTGGTGATTCTTCGGATAGTCGTTGAACCTCGGAGTTGCAATAAAAAGCCTCCAAAATGGACATTTTAGTGCAAATAATCACCGCACACTTATTTGACTTGTTTACAAGAAAACACACATTAAAAATAACAACAGGCTCTCGAAAAAGCGTAATCCAAGCGATTAGAGGTATTTTTAGCACGTAAAATACACGCTAATCATTGGGATGTGATTCACACCTCAATTTGAGAATTAAAAATGGTTTCAGAATCAGGGTGTGACAAAGTGGTATCAGAGCATAGGCTTTAGATCGGTTAAGTTTTGCGTGATTACCTTAGGCTAATTACCGGTCGATTAATAGGTGAATTGTGTAATTTCTATGCATTTCCCTATTAAACTCTTGTTGCTTACCTTCTCGATTCATAGGTTATCAAGCTTATGTGAACAAACAACGAAGTATTAGATTTATCTGAAGCTGTTTGAAAAAAGAATTTCGCAATGGAGGGATCGATGCAGAATGATCATGCACACCAGCAATGCATTAAAGAAAATAGAATTGCTAGGATTCATGCGAAATTTCTTAGCAAACAACCACCTATTTTTACGGGCGAACTAAATCCGACGGTAGCAGAGGTTTGTCTCATAGAAATGAAGAAAATGATGGAGAAGCACAAAGTTTCAGATGATTTGAACGTTCGTATAGCTCGTGGTTACTTGGTAGCAGATGCACACCATTGGTGGAAGTTGATTGAGAGTATCCTTCAAGTTGAAGTAACCCGTTGGTCAATATTTGAAGCAATATTCCCCGAGAAGTTTTCTCCTAGCACGGTGAGAGATGCGAAGATCAGAGAATTCATCCAACTTGTTCAACGATATTTAAATGTGGCAGAATATAAATCCAAGTTTGAAGAACTACTACCATTTGTTGCTTATCTAGTTCCTAATGAGGCAACCAAAGTGAAATGATTCGTGCGAGGACTCAAGCCTACAATTAGACAGAGGATATATAGAAGTTCTTATGCTAGAAGATTACAACGAAGTAGTTGATCGAGCGTTGATCGCTGAAAGGGGTATTCTTGAAACTAAAAGGCTCTGGAGCGCTAGGAACGAAACTGGTGAACGAACGACCAAGCGACAAAAATGGAAGTCATCGAGGGCAACTCAAGATCCGAAAGTTTGTTTTCAATGCCAACAAGTAGGACATTTCCAGAGGAGCTGTCTACAAGTCCAGTTGCAGCAAGCAGTTTTTATACCACAACAACAAATATCTGCTTCTTTGCAAGCTCAACAAAATTGGTCGAGACCACCAGTTGATCGACGACTACACTACGAAGAACAATGTACACAATCTACACATGGTGCATCGACAATCGATAGACAGCAAGGACAACTTACTCATGATCTAGCGTATATGGTGGAACACGTTGCAAATCCAACCAAAGAGTCAGAAGGTACTCTTTCCTTATAAAATGTTGTACATACCTTTTGTATGTTATGCATTCTTATTTGGAATCGACTGCTTAGAATTATTTTGTCATTTGAGTCGCATTTAGAATAGTTACAAGGAAAATTAGGATCAAGAGACCTCTGATAGATCAGTTAGTTTTATTAGTCAAATATCTTTGCATTTGGTTTACCAGCTGAACTCATTGTTTGTCTGTTTAAGTGAGTTTTGTTATTGCTCCTTTTTAATGATTCTTTTGTTACTAATGTTTTGAAAATTAATTTTTGTGTGATTTGTTCTTTCACCAAATTTATTTTTTCAACTTTGGTTATTTGGATTCTCATTGAAAATTTATATTAGTCAATTCCATTCGTAAATTCAATTGCCCTACCAGACTTTACTAGTTTCCATTCTATTTAGTCTTCTCACTCTTGGTCAAAGCTATACAACTTTTGTGACCAATTGGATCTTAGAATTTCAAGGATACTGAACACTTATTCTAGCCTCAGTTATTACTTATGGCTATCAAGTTTCAGTTATGTCTCTTTAGCTATTCTTTCTTCCTCAATTAGTACAACTCGTTGGCCTTTTCAAATTCTTATCAAATCTAAGCATTAGTTCAAGTCTCTATGGAATTACTACAAAAAAACTGCTTATTTATAGCACTAGTTAATAGCGTTTTTCCCATAAATGCTATAAAAAGTCATTTTTGAGACATTAAAAAAAAAAAAAACAAAGAAACGCTATGGATTATATGGGTTAGTTGGCGCCCTATTTATGTCAAGCGGGATGTTTAATTTTTCACTTTCGCGGTACACCGTACACCTATCCTCCTCATCCATAGCGTTTGACTAAAACTCTAAAAGAGTAAACTCAAAAAAAGGGGCCTCCAGTTTTGCCTTCGCTCTTCACGAGCTCCCTTGCTCACTTCGCCGACCGCAATCACCGCACCACCACGAGCTCCTTTACAGCCGTCGATCCAAGCCGTGCAGCTCCAGTCCTCTCCACCGGTCTCTCTCTCTGAAACCCAGCTCGGATTCACTCCTGCTCTCTCTCCTTGATCAATTACCTGCCCGGATCACAACGTCGTGCATCGTGCCGAGCCCAAGCTCGAATTCGAGCCTCTCTTTTCTCTCGCCCCAAGCTCGGTATGATTTTCTTCTCTACTTCTTCCTTACTCTCGATGCTTCTTAGGGTTTAAGATCAATAAGACTTGTGGATTTAGAGAAATTGGGGTTTCGTGGATTAGTTCATGTTGCAATAGAGCAGTGGCTATTGTCATTTTGCTGCTCTCTTTAGCTTGTGGTTGGAGGGGTCGACTCTTCCCATTGCTATGCTTGGCTTGGATCCCATCCTTCAATTCGTCCTTCGATCTCTATATATGGCTGTCTAGAAACCCTTATATTTGCTCTAGTTCTGGAAAACGATATCCTTTGCTCTTTCGGATATGGGCTTTTGGGTTCGTGTTTTTACTTTCATCAATTTGCTTCATTGATCACAATTTTATATTTGTTTGGTTGTCTTTTTTTTTTTCTGCTTCTTTGATGCCTTGACCGTTCAAGTTAATTCTATGTTATGCTCTAGCTAGCTGTTACTTACGAAAGAAATTTCATAGAGGCCACGGGGCTTAATAACTTTAGCCCTCGGATTGGTATTTCACACGACCATTGGTTCTTTAAAATTTCTAACCTTGTTTTTGAGGAATGTGAATGTTGTTAATTGAATGCAATGATCAGTTTGGCTGAATATCACAATTTTTATTCATTAATTATTGGGTGTGTAGTCACGACATTCTCATCATTGTTGCTAGGAAGTTCAAGGGCAGTTGGGGATCGTGTTCAACAGCTGCTTCCAAATTGCCTTCTCTTAGAACTGGTAACTTCATTCTCTTGTTTGTTTGTTTTTTTTCATGAATTTGCAGCAGATTAGTGCTATATTTTATCAGAACAGACTAGTGTATCACTGTTTGTTCCTGACGTGTATGTATGTATGATTAATATGTTTGATAGTTTTCATTTCATGCATATGTACTTCCGATGTGTTGCGATATATGTAATTCTTTAAAATGATATATATATATATATACACTAAGTTAATAGAGCAATCCCTATTCATTATTAAGACTTTATTCTGCATTTTGTTAACTCGTAAGTAGTTGCTTGGTTGAATTTTAGAACTTGGTTGCCTAATGTGGTGCTCTAATGTTTCTAGTGTCGGATTAATATTGCTCGCTGACAAGTGTGGATTGTTGAAATCATTGGATTTGCAGGTGAGTTGAGTTCTTGCTTAGTTGGAATTTAATCTCTTCTGGGTATCATTCTTTATTGCCTACGAACTACATTTTATTTAGAGTTTAATTCCAATTCTTTGCAGCTTCGCAATGTTAGTTATAGTATATTTGTAGTAGTGAAATGCCATCCACATTGGGACTTTCGGTCTCATTTAAAGTTCAATTCTTTCTTTTGAATACTTAATGCTTGGAATAATGGAATTATGGTCAAATGGGTTCTTTTATTTCACATACTTCTTAACTGGAATCATATTGATAATTTGTATTTCAGTTAAGAAGCACTAAATGTGGCAGCAACTTTTCTATTTACTTTTTCCCAGCAGGTTTGCTATGTTGGAGACCAAGGTGTAGCTTTTGTGGGACAGTGTTGCAAGCAGCTTGAAGATTTGAATTTGCTATTTTGTGAGGGATTGACTGAGGTTTTGCATTATTACACTAATTACCTTTATTTTACGATGCCTGGTTTTTTTATGTGAACTGTTTCTATTGGCTCTTTGCAAATGAAGTTTATCTCATGTTATTGTTATTTTCTTTGTGTAGACGTTACATATAGGTAGGCTAACGCAAACATACCAACTGCCTTTGATGTTACAACCCTAACAGCCTGGTAGGTGCTTGATTTTCTTGTTTTAGCAGATTCTTTTGAATCACTACATATGCCGTTAATCTTCTGAATATCCAATAATGTGGTGAATATCTTTAACTCCTAAAGAACTCTATTGTTGTTTGTTGTAGTTAATGTTGCTAGGCTCTGTGGGTTATTTATAAATGTGTTTGGTTTGTTTTTCTCGTCTAAGGGTGTTTGTATTGTCTGCCGTTTGGCCTCTCAATTATTTTGTCTTTTTATTTTTGTTTAAGCTTGGTGAATAACCGAGAGCTTCCATGAAAAGAAGCAGTATTTGAACTGGGGCTCTTCTTTTTTATTGATGGTGGTGTTATAATTTTTTTTTAAAGAATTAGATTCTATTTTGTGTTGTCTTTTTGCAGATTGTTCTTAACAGACATGAGACCCTCAACATCAAGAATGTTTTGCCAAATACAAGAGGCAAAGTCTGTTCAGGCACATGCAAATTTTGTATGCTTCTTTGGAGGATAAGTAATAGAAGTGTTGTTCTAAGGCTTCGGGTTCGATTATGATTTGTATCATCAATCAACATGAGACAATGTAAAAATATGTAATTTTATGAATGTTACATTATATTCAATCATTTTGAGATTATTTAATGAAATATGAATTGCATTTGATATTTAAAAAATCTGAGAACAACTTAAAACATTTCGGAAGTACTATGACATGTATAGTAGCGTTAAAAAAAAGGCCCCATCATATAGGACATAGCATTACTGAAATGCTATGGAATTGGGATAATAGCATTTCATAAGCGCTACAAAATGTAAAACGATAGCGCTTGAAAAACGCTATTGATAACTATACTAAAGCATTTATTAAGCGCTGTGAAAGGTTAAACAATAGCACTTTAGAAACGCTATCATTGAAACACTTATCATAGCGTTTGGAAAACGCTATTACTGACCTAGTACCTATTATAGCTCCGGCAGACATAGCGTTTACTAAAACGCTATCGAATCCTACTATAGCAAAACGCTATAATGCCTAAACTTCTATCTCCCTATTATGATGGTATTCTTTATCCAAGAACTCGTATTGAGCTGCTTGAGATCTTTAATGCCTAAATTATCCTATCATTGGATAAACTTTTCCTTTTCTCCGTTCATATTTTGTGTTTTTTTTACACCAAACTAGCTCTTAGTATCTAATCAAACTCCGGATGTTCTAACTTCTCTTTCATAGGAGTTTGAATTATCAACTACTAAGCTTCACAACCACTTGTTGTATTCTCTTTTCCTCTTATGTCAATCCATGATCAGTTCAGCCACTTCTTTAATTCCTCAATTCAATGGTTCATAGTTTCATTATCAACTTGACAACAATTTAGAACTCTATCAATCAAACTTGTTACATAGACCTTGTTACTCATCTATCTCAGTCCAATCACCATGTTTTTGTAAAATTGGTCAACTCAATCTCTGGTTAAATTTTTCTTTTAAATGTTGAGGACGAAATTTCTTGTAGGAGGGTAGATTGTGAAATCCCGAAAAATGGTTTTAAAAAATATATATATATATCATTATTATTTTGTTAATTAGTTTTTATTAGTGTTTTTCTTAAAAATTTATTTTCTTAGATTAAAAAAAAATATTCAAAACTGTGTTGCTGTCTTTTGTTTTTTTTTCTTACTTCACTTCTCTAAGTAGGAGGTGGCTTACCTATTAAAGAGTTTGCTGGAAGTCTAGAGTCTAGGCTATAATCATTTCAGCTTTGGTTTGTTATTAAGTTGTTTTCTTTTAGTTCTTGGTGTTTGATAATTAAGTTTGATTTTTATTTCAATTTTTGTTCTTAAATCTCTGAGTTTTTGATTGAAATGTTGCTTCTTGTTAATCTGTGATAGCTTTTGAATTCTAGAATGAAGTCGAACTTAACATCATAGGCTAAATCGAATGCATCTTTTGCTTCAAGAACAGAGTTCTTGAGTCCGAGTACTGTTCATAGTAAAATTTTGGAGTTTATGATTCTTAGTTTCGAATTTGTTCTTGAAGTTTTAGTGTTCTGGAATTGATGTAGACATGTTATACTATCGTTCCAAAGTCTAAATGTCATAATTAGTAAATTAGAAGTCAAGCAATTAGAGTTTGGAATCGTTTTGGGTTTGCTGGAAATTTCCAGAAAAATCGTACTTTCTTGTCAACTTTGAGCTACTATACCTCACAACTCAGGTCTTTGTTTTAAAATTTGGAAATACCTTTGAAAGGTTCGTATGTCTATCTTTATATTAACTCAAGAATCACTGAATTTACATAAGTTTTGGTTGGTTAAACTCAAGGAAGAAATAGAGGTCTGTAATGCTAAAATTACTTTTCGGAGTTCCTGACCCAGCAACTGTTTTGTTAAAAACCATACTTTTCTGTTCATAATTTAAACTTATTGTCTTCTGGTAGTTTGTAGTAGACATTTCAAAGATTATTTCAGAGTTGGAATCTCCTGAAAACGATTTTACTTGAATTAGTTATGAATTTCCAAAGTCGCAAATCTGCTTCAAGAATTTCTGAAACCTGCAATACTATTTCGTTCTTTCTATTTGTTTCAGTGGGCTTTCCCTGTTCAAACTTTCATTGGGGCACCAGTATTTGAAAAATAGACATTCCCAGGTTTCTAACGAAACCAGCCTTTCCTTTTTTGGATTTCATATGAAGGTTATAGGTTATTACAAAGTTAGCCTTGTGCACTAGGATTTCTGTTGCATAGTTCACTTTCTTATTAGTTTTGCAACTCGTGTCAACTCCACTTGGTATAGGATTTTATGTGTACTCTTCTTAAGGCTGTACCATAGCATAGGGTTTGTGGTTAAAGGTTTTAGGTTCCAAAATTTAGCCATTTGTTTAGCTTTTAAGTTAAAGTAAGATTGAGTAATAAATAGTTTGTATTTCTTATAGGAACTTGCAACGTGGATGAAAATGTTCTTCGAAGAGTGCAGCAGTGAAATGGAGCTATCATAGAGCCATGTATTAGTGCTGGAATCAAGGTAGGGGATCTTGGGGAACCTTTTTAAATGATTGGCATACTTTGTGAATTATGACTTGCTTGTGATGTTTGAATAGCATGTTTGTTTGATATACGGTGATTGATATGACTTATATGTAAGCATGAATTACATGTCTAAATGTTTATCTATAGTTCTATTCAATTGGCATACATGAATAATCTATGCATATTACTAATATCACATTATTATGATGCATCATGACATATTGAAGAGTTAATAGTTGGGAATGATTTTGATTATAGTATGAGAATGGTGGATGGATATGGAAAGATTGATATCTTTGGGAATAACTTTTGTGTAGTTGAGTCCGACTCTCGCAGGGACCAGGCCAAGAAGAGATAAGGGGGAATATGAATATGATATGTGATTATATGAAATTGGAAAACTTTGGCTGGAGACCAAGAGACTGGCAAGATGACCGACAAAAAGGATATGTGGATTGAATTGTTATGGGTGTTAGATCATGTAATGAAGTAATCAGGGTTACCCCCGGTTGGTAATACACGGTATGGGACGTGTAGGCTCTGCTTGCTTTGTTATATGGACTAACGGGTAGATAAGTGAAGCTCATTTGACATTCATGCATCAATTTTGTTATTAATCATTAAGTGCTCTTTGATAACTTGAGGTTTTGTCTCTACTGAGCAGCGAGGACAAAAACTCACCTCTAAGATATGTTGTCTTTTTGCAGGTACTAAATCGAATAATTAGAAGGTTGAGAAGACGGTTAAGTTTAAGAGTTGTTAGTTAAGACCCATGTTTTTGTAAAATTAGTTTTGTACTTAGAAGATGAAAAATCCACTAGTAAGGACTTGTGTGTAGATGTGATGTTTAACTTCGATTGTAAAAATCCACTAGTATTGTATTACAACTTTTAGTTTCGTAGTTGTTTCATTTTTACTCTTTTTTTTTCTCACATTCTAATTGTAGAAGATTTTTATTTTCTATAATTAGGATGTGATTTATAGCTCAATTTGAGAATTAAAAATGGTTCCCGAATCGGAGTGTGACAGTTACAATTAGGTTTCTGAAACGGCAGAAAAGTGTTCGGGTGTTGTGCACAAATATTCCGGTGAAATTCTCCAACACATCGGGGGAGATGACCGGAGACTTATATTGTGGGGTTGTTTGAATGTATTCAATTCTATGTAATTCTATGTATCGGGGGTGGACTGCCCAATTTTCTTTTAGGGAAATTATAAAAAATGGTACCTGAACTTTACTTCCATTATATAGATGGTACCTGAACTTTATTTTTTATCACAACTAGTACTCGAACTTTTCAAATTCATCCTAACCGGTACCTACCGTCAGGTTTCACCAATTTTCCGTTAAAACTCTAAACAAAATTGAAAAAAAAAAATCTCATCATCTTCTTCCTCATCCTCCTCCTCCGGTCACTCTCTCCTTCTCCGATTTCTTCTTCATTCTTCTAGAGATATCATCTCTCCCTAATCACAACACATCACTTCACCTCTACTGCAATTCCAACCGACAAGCCCATTCCATCTTTACCCATGGCTTCAATTCATCACAACCCTCAATCCGCTTTGGCGCTTCCTCTCGATTGCCCAAAGAAATTTGAACCACCACGGCAACACTAATTGATTTGGACGCCCACCAAACCAAGCCCGTGCTTCCATTCACACCACCAAAGCTCCGCCGCACCTTGTCGTCATCACCACCATGTCATTTGCTCAGAATCAAAGCAAACCAGATTATGATAATTTCCTAAAACTCTAAAAATTTTGAAAAAAAAAAAAACCTCTCGGAATTCTTCTTCCTTCCTCCTTCTCCTCCAGTCACCCTCTCCTTCTCCGCCGTCTAATGATTTATACATATTTTATGTATAAAGAGTGCTCCTAATTGCTTATTTTATGCTTTCCTTATTGCCTAATAATGTCAATTACCCTTGTTTATCTCATTTTGTAGGTTCATATGGGAGAATTAGAACTTGGACAAAATGGATGAATTTCGGGAACTTTTGAGGCATTTACATGGAGTAGCCAAAAAGTCAACCGTGACTTTGGAGCTCAAGATTACAAGATTGAAGTCTTAGAAGTGAAGAACAACATTATTCCAGAGTTGTGGCCAAGAAACCGAAAAGTCAACTTTCAGCCTGGAAAGTTAACCGAAGTCAACCGGGCCCACATGGTCAACTCCGAGATCAACCCCGAAAGCATCACACTCAAACTCATGCATGAGTTTCCTACACACTCTAGGAGAGCCCATTTGATTGGTTGAGGCATTTTGGTGGTGAGTAGAAATTCAAATTCAAATGGGGGACAAAGCATTTAATGCTTGGGTCACATTTTGTCTCCTAGCCTTCCACCCACATATTTGTCTCCCTATGGTCCCAAATCTGATTTTTGCATGCCTAGCACACATTACCACTTTGCCCTTAATGCTTATACACTTCCCTAACTACCCCATGGCATTTTGGTACTTTTGTGTGTGTTAGATCTATGTTTTGGACCTTAGGATCATTCTCTTTTCATCATAGCCCTTTATCCTCTCACATATATTCCTAAAAGTTCCCATTTTTCATCATTAACCAACCTTAGACACCACAAGTTCCCAAAATTCTCTCTAGTTTCCAAAATTCTCTCTAGTTTCTCTTTCCCTCTCCCCCATTTTCCACTATTCACAAACTGTTCACAGCCCTGGTTTTTGGCTTCCTCCTCTATTTTCTACCACTTTCACACCTCATCTCTATTAACTTCCTTCATCAAACATCCTCCATACACCATTCACTACATACCCAAACACTTTTCCTTACCATCTACTCACATATACTCACCATCTCAAGGAATCCACCCACTACATCTAGTTCTTGGAGGCTTGGGGTTTGAGGAAGCAAGAGGAGATCAAAGGAGCACAAGAAGAGGCCTCCCATCACTTGGTGACAACAAGGACCAGCTGGCCTTCACTATTGAGCCCCTCTTCACTTTTACTTACTCTTTATTTGTCTCTAGGCTTATTATGATTGAGATTATGATGTATTTTGAGATGTGTTGTGACTAGTCTCCAAGATTAGGGGCTAGGGTTGTGTGCCCTAGCCCAATGAAGATGGTTTGATTGATTTTATATAACTATGCTGGAGATTCTGATATGGGTATGTTCATTGTCTACTTTAAGAGTGTTGAATGCATGCTTAGAGAATTTACTACTCACTAGTGTGTGTTTGGCCCATTTTGAGATGAATACATGAGCTTAGTAACCTTGTGTGTTATGGACAATTGGCAATGAATATGATGAGCATGTCTTGTTTGGATCCCTAGGTCTTTGTGGCCATTGCCTTAGTTTAGTAATTTGAGAACCATAGCATGGCTTAAGTTGTCTAGATTAAGAGACTTTGTGAACCATAACATGTCATGAAGATACATAAGAAAAGACCATGGCCCTAGAACCATAGCATGGCTAGGGTACGTGATTTAATCCACTAATCAATCTCACTTGCATATTTATGTGACTTAATCAACTATTAGATTTGAGCTAAGGTGACCCAAAACCCCCTTTTACTTAATCAACAAAGTTTCAAATCAAATTGTATTCATTTTTATTACTTGCACTTTAATTTAGTTGTGTTCATTGTTTCCAAGTCACTTTTAAACCCACAAAATGTCTCCATCTATACTAGCACTTTGCACATACCGCACTTAGTCATTGCATAGTAATCCATTTCTTGCCTCCTCATTAGTGCTTGTTAACTTAGTTACCTTGTTGCCTAGGGATTGACACCGCCAATTCCCAACGACATACCCCCGGTCTTTACTTCCATATACTATTTTGACGACATGTTTGCTTGCGTATAAAGCGCTCCAAAAGCGTTAAAGTCATCTAATACTTCAATGGTTCGATCAATCCACCGCAACTCTTCCTCTATTCCAATTCGAGCTCCAAGCCACAACCATGGTAACCCATGCCTCTGCCGGCTGTGATGCTTGTTGTGCTCTGGTTGCAGGTTGTAAATGGGTGCCCAAATTAATGGGCTATGATTATGGAACTGAATCAAGGGGATACCCATTGTTTCCGAAAGGAGCTGCGACACCCAAAAAAAGGAAGACTAATTATAACAGGTCATCCGGTCATCACTTCTCCTCCATAAGATTAATCTAATGCCCTAAAACTTGGGAGTATATTGTAGAATTTTCGCTCACACCTGGTTTTCAGATATTCCCTAGCTTTCCGCTTTCATGTTGAGCATATATATAATCATATATACAACAAAATATTGTAACATTTACCAGAAAGCTGAAAGCAGCAGGCAAGAGCAAAACATGCAGAGTTAAATATACACCATTTTCTGTAGACAATATGCCTTGCCTTTATAATGGATGCCACATTTTAGCAACTTTTCTCATAAAAAGTTCAGGCTACTATAGACCAAATTATTTGATGTCAGAACTATAATTTGGTGGAACCTTGATTTTCAATTCCCAAGCCAACAAAATAAATTAAGAGCAATATTATGAAGTGACCATAATGTCTCCGTGATACGATTATCAAGCGATAGATGACTAAACCAAATTTCCTATTTTCAGATCCTATTCTAACAAATTTACCGACTACACTAGACACAAACTTATATATGCATGATATGTCATGAACCTGGAATATTATAGCAGGTCTCTTTGGAAAAGGAAACAATTATAACATCATAGTCATAAAAACTAAGTCTAATCTTATAGGTAAAATAATTGAAAAACAAATTTTTAAAATATTGATCGAGAAAAATAGTAGGTAAATTATTAATAAAATAAAATCCATAAACAGTAAATTATTCATACAATTATTCTTAAAAAGGGTAGTTAATTGGTGCTAATCCAATGGACTGAATCCACAAATAAATAAATAAATAAAGGCTCATGCTAATAAAACCCTAATCCAAACCTTTAATTACTATATGAACGTCTCTATTCTTCAAGGCCTACGAATGCCCAAGCATGGTAGTAGCGGAATTGCGCTTCCATTTCAGGATCAAAACTGCTCTGAAGCCCAAACAAGTCCCTTATATAATCGACGCTCTTGTTCTCGATCGAATCAGCTATGCACTGAGTCAGAATCTCGATTAAAATCTTAATATCTAAGTCAGCCACAACGGAAAGTAAATACACCATGTTCTTAGGGCTCAGGTCCTTGTTAAACTCCGCCAGGAAATTCTGGAGGATCAGACCATCTGTCTTAGAGCCTCGAGTGCCGTACTTAGCTTCGAACTTGGTCTATAGCTCTCGAACCTTGGTACAGAACTCCATGATCTTCGCCAAGTCCCGGCTCTTCACGTTGGTGAGCGACATCACGGTATCCTTGGAAAAGTCGTCAAAGAAGTTCTTGATGGTCGTGGATTCCATTGCCAGGTGCTCCTCCAGCACGAAGACCTGGCCATCTGAGGTCCTTAGGGAGATCATATTCTTCTTCTTCTGATCGGGGGTAGACATTGCTCTCTGATTTTGGTTTAGGGTTTTGGAGATAACAGGCGTTTTAGTGTGAATATTATGTGATCAATTGTATTTGGGCGTCATATATATAGACTATAGACTCATAGAGAGAGGATACCTTTATTGTGTTTTGATTAGGAAAAGAAGCTATTACCTTTCCAAACAAGGTTTCCTACCCCAAAATCCCTTGGACTCATATATATGGACTTGCCACGTGGAATTCTAATATTCCTTCTTGATTTTTAGGGGGGTGTATTCAATTTGGAATCTATAAGATTTTTTTTGTATTTAAAAAGTTTGTGGGTATTCAATTTGTATTTTCAAAAATCTTTTAAAATCTCTGAGTATTCAATTAGGATTTTAAAATATGCCTACAAATCTAGTGGTATTGAAAAGTTTATTGATTTTTAAATATTTCATTAAATTTGGATTGTGTAGGATTCTAGAGGCCTTGGTATAAATAGAAAATCCATTGAGAAATCTCCTCTGCTATCGAGAGATTTTGATTTTGACATTCAGAAGATGAAGGGAGACGAATAAACGACTCTTTCTTGACGCTAGTTGGAAGACAAACAGATGACATCTTCTCTGATAATCAAGGTTAGTTTTTAGGTTTTTGTTCTTATGTTCAATAAATTTTGTGAGTATGCTATATATATATCTCCATTTGAATAAATAGGGTTTCAATATTTGACAATATACATATCTGCGTTTGCATAAATAGGGTTTCCGATGTTGTACGTGTTTGCATAAATCATTGATAAAATTGTACCCTGCCTCTATACGTATTTGCGTTCTAGTATTCTGCCTCTTGCCCAGTACTGATCCTTTAATGCCCGCAAAACTGGCTATAGTCAATATCATCACTAACTCACAGGCCAATTGAAAGGTGAGTTCACTAGGCCAAAAAAGAAAACAAATACTGAACTTAAAAAAAAATCAAATTTGCTTTGAAAGTACTAATTATTGACCTTGCGTTTGCATATATAATTTAGGCAAAATGTCACTTTTGGTCACTCAAGTTTGGGGTTTTAGACACTTTCATCACTGAAGTTTTCAAAATGTCACTTTGGTCACTCGAGTTTGAGATTGTGTGTCACTTTCATCACTGACGTCTATTACAGTCATTAAATTTCTCTGTCATTTCATGTCATTTCAAGTTATTCTTTCAGTGATGAAAATGACATATAGTTTCAAACTTGAGTGACCAAAGTGACATTTTGAAAACTTCAGTGATGAAAGTGACATAAGATTTCAAACTTGAGTGACCAAAGTGATATTTTGAAAACTTCAGTGATGAAAGTGTCTAAAACCCCAAAGTTGAGTCACAAAAGTGACATTTTCCCTATAATTTACCTTTGCTATTTTTTTTGGTTACATCATTGACCTTGCTTTTGTTGTAGCATGTTGCATTGCATTCTTATAATTGTGGTATTTTGTTATGTCCTTGATCTCTGGAGGATAGATATACGAATTTGGACTTGAAACTTTGTAAGCCTCTCATAGCTGGGATGACATGAAAACTTTATAGGATATTGGTCAATATGTTATCTTGCTAGTCATGTTACAAGAATACAAGACCAAGTCTCTGAGCATGTTAAATGGTTGTCTACAATTTCCTAGAATTCCACCACTTCTATTCACTGCCTAATCACCACAATCATCACATCACAGCCATGCCATGTCGTCCTCACCAAGCCGCTGCAATCTATCGACCACCTGCAAAATCACAGCTTGCGGCAACCAAGCGTAACTCAGTCGCCAATTGCAGCAGCAGCTTTATTGCTCACTACACCCATCGTCGGCAACCCAAGCACCATGAGCTTCCCTTTTCTCCGCCGGCAACAAATTCGTTTCACCATGTCATCACCGCCGTACCTCCAATCTGTAGAATCACGAGCAGCACCCACAGTCTCACACCATCTCCGGCGACATCTCTTTTATATAACTATGCTGGAGATTCTGATATGGGTATGTTCATTATCTACTTTAAGAGTGTTGAATGCATGTTTAGGGAATTTACTACTCACTAGTGTGTGTTTGGCCCATTTTGAGATGAATACATGAGCTTAGTAACCTTGTGTGTTATGGACAATTGGCAATGAATGTGATGAGCATGTCTTGTTTGGATCCCTAGATCTTTGTGGTCATTGCCTTAGTTTAGTAATTTGAGAACCATAGCATGGCTTAAGTTGTCTAGATTAAGAGACTTTGTGAACCATAGCATGTCATGAAGATACATAAGAAAAGACCATGGCCCTAGAACCATAGCATGACTAGGGTACGGGATTTAATCCACTAATCAATCTCACTTGCATGTTTATGTGACTTAATCAACTATTGGATCTGATATGGGTATGTTCATTATCTACTTTAAGAGTGTTGAATGCATGTTTAGGGAATTTACTACTCACTAGTGTGTGTTTGGCCCATTTTGAGATGAATACATGAGCTTAGTAACCTTGTGTGTTATGGACAATTGGCAATGAATGTGATGAGCATGTCTTGTTTGGATCCCTAGATCTTTGTGGCCATTGCCTTAGTTTAGTAATTTGAGAACCATAGCATGGCTTAAGTTGTCTAGATTAAGAGACTTTATGAACCATAGCATGTCATGAAGATACATAAGAAAAGACCATGGCCCTAGAACCATAGCATGACTAGGGTACGGGATTTAATCCACTAATCAATTTCACTTGCATGTTTATGTGACTTAATCAACTATTGGATTTGAGCTAAGGTGACCCAAAACCCCCTTTTACTTAATCAACAAAGTTTCAAATCAAATTGTATTCATTTTTATTACTTGCACTTTAATTTAGTTGTGTTCATTGTTTCCAAGTCACTTTTAAACCCACAAAATGTCTCCATCTATACTACCACTTTGCACATACCCCACTTAGTCATTGCATAGTAATCCATTTCTTCCCTCCTCATTAGTGCTTGTTAACTTAGTTACCTTGTTGCCTAGGGATTGGCACCGCCAATTTCCAATGACACACCCCCGGTCTTTACTTCCATATACTATTTTGACGACATGTTTGCTTGCATATAAAGCGTTCCAAAAGCGTTAAAGTCATCTAATACTTCAATGGTTCGATCAATCCACCACAACTCTTCCTCTATTCCAATTCGAGCTCCAAGCCACAACCATGGTAGCCCATGCCTCTGTCGGCTGTGATGCTTGTTGTGTTGTGGTTGCAGGATGTAAATGGGTGCCCAAATTAATGGGCTATGATTATGGGTGAGCGGTGGAGCTGATGAGGCCGTGATGGTTTGAGGGGCTGCGCGGTGGTGTTGCAGGAGGAGAGAGAGAGAGAGAGAGAGAGAGAGAGAGAGAGAGAGAGAGAGAGAGAGAGAGAGAGAGAGAGAGAGAGAGAGATGACCGGAGAGCGGTAGTAAGGACGACATCGGTGAGATGGGTGTCCGAATGGGTGCCCGAGAGGAGCACGGGCGGAGGCCGGGGAAACCGGATCGATGGGTGAGAGAGAGAAAGATGGGAGGAAAGAAGAGAGAAGAAAAAGAAAAGAAAGAAGAAGAAGAGAAGAGGAAGGGGAGAGTGATCCGGGCGGATAGGAGAGAGGTTACGAGGGGTGGGGGAGAGAGAGAGAGAGAGAGTGAGATAGAAAAAAAAACTATAACTATTTTTTTTTTTCAAAATTTTTAGATTTTTTGACTGAAAAATTGACGGAATGTAACGGCATGTACTATTTAAGAAGAAAACGAAAAGTTCGTGTACCGATTCGATCAAAAGTAAAGTTCAGGTACCATCTATATAATAGAGATAAAGTTGAAAAAAAGTTGTCAAAGAGGTACCATTTGTGATAATTTTCCTTTCTTTTAATTATTAATGAAAATATGCCTCATTGAGTCATTGTTTGTCTTTTTTTTTGCTACATCATTGTTTGTCTATGTAATCCTCCCTCTTGGCTCTCTTAAAAAATAAAATAAAATAAAATATAAAAACAAATTACTTCGACAAAAGAAAAAAGAAAGTGGCATTTTATTTTTGTAACCAAAAAATAAAAAGTGGCATAAACATCATTCTTTATTAATTTATTAGAAATTGTGCCCGCGTTTTGCTGCCGGTTTTAAAAGCGTTTAAAATATTTAAAAAGTGATGACGTGGCATGTCCAGTCAACTCCGATGCTGACGCGGCATGCCCAGTCATCACTTTTTATTTTTTAATTTTTTAATTTTTTAATTGTTTTAATCGTTTTATTTTTTTATTTATATATACATTTTTTTTTCTAAAAGAGAATGAAATGATTTTTTTTCTTTCTAAACACTATGTGGTTACGTAAGGTTTGGTTAATGTTTTAATTTAACAAATATAATTTGTTTATAATATTTAGGTTTAGGTTCAAAGTATATATATATATATATATATTTATATATAAAGTTTACAAATTATTCATGGTATGTTGATTAGTCCAAGTGGTTGAGCATCAAGCCTCCAACCCTCGCATCAGGTAGGGTTCGAAACTCCAACTTCTTGGTTGGAGGCTTGATGCTCCAACCAAATATTTTATTTTTAAAATTTTTTTTTTATGTTTTATTTTTTATTTATATATATATATATATTTCTAAAAGAGAATCAAATGATTTCACACATACCCCTTTGTGGTGAAATAAGGTTTGGTTAATGTTTTAATTTAAAAAATATTTTTTGGTTAAAATTTTTAGGTTGGGGTTCAAAGTTATATAAATATAAGTACAAAATATTCATGGTTTGTGGTGAGCATCAAGCCTAGGTTTGGAACCCTACCGGATGCAAGTGTTGGAGGTTCGATGCTCAACCACTTGGACTAATCAACAAACCATGAATAGTTTGTAAACTTTATATATATATATATATATATTTTTTTTTTTTTTTTTTTTGAGAAAAGCAGAAATTTTATTGATTAATTGAAGAATACAATCCTTAAAATGGGCATCCTAAAAATGAGCATTACATACCATAAAAATGGCCTAATCGATGAGTCTAAACAGATGACTCTATTCGATGATACAAAACCTAGAACAATACATTCACCGTACATCACTGCTATCAACAATCTCCAGCTCCAATAGAAAAATTCCAGCAAGTATTGTCATTGAGACCAATAGAATCAATCTAGCTCAAGGAGAACCCATGAAAAGAGAAAGTGAAACCACAATCAAATCTCACACAAGTGCTTATGCTTATTCTTGAACAAGAAATTAAATTGACCCAAATCAAAAAAGCGAATCTGACTTGATTTAAGTTTTATCAGCGCCCCGCCAGTAATAGAGTCTCCGACTGGGAACACCAAAACTACTGAGTCACTAAAACCAATCATCCAAAATTTTCCCGGATCCTCATACCTTGAAACCCTGGATTTGAAAATCTTTGACACCCAACAGGCGAGGCACCATCACTCAATCTGATATGGGAACTGAAATGCAACAAAGAGTAGCCCAAAGCATTGTGCAAGTGTTGTGGGCAACCAAATCCACGCCACCACCCATGGCCTCAACCATCGGCAACGTTAACCATCTGAAACTGATCAGGACAACGCCACACAACGCCGAGATCACCATCCATTGAAGTGAATCGGCCCTGGCCAGACATGACAATCCCATGCTCCAGATCCAAATGAGCGGTGAGTTGAACAAGGAGACCCAAGATTGCACACGACCCTCCGACAAGCTTGAGACGACCTCTGCTCGGGTGCAACCCAAAACCTCGACCAAAAGCAAAAGCCTCTAGGCCATCTTCGGATCTAATCCACCAGGCTAACAACAAGCAGAAACTCTAAGAGATCCATCGGATTAGTGTCGTCTCAACCCATCGGATGAAAGGCGAGAACAAAGGTTGTGTCGACAGCAGTCGACGCTGGATGAAGGCTGAAGAAACTCCTGCCGATGTCTGTGTTGATCCCTTGCGACATCTTAGAAGCCCCAAGCCATGGCCGCTAGGGTTTGGGAAACGCGGAGCAAAAGCTCTCGCACTCATAGGAACAAGCAACAACCGTTCAAAATTGTATGTTTGCAATAACTATATATTGATTGTTGCTCATATATATATATATATATATATATACAGTCCCCTTCACATGCGCACGTCCGTATGTAAAATAAAATGCGAACATCCTCATTGCGAGTGCAAACTAATGGTCAAAACCGTCTATATTTTAGGTCATCATTCAAGGATCATTTTGATAAAAAAAATTCAAATTGGAAATTATTTAGCCATTTGATTACCACATTCATCGCTTCAACCTTATCTGACAGACTGTATTTATCTGTAAACTATACAACGAACAGATGACCAAACAATATCCAATTCGGCTGATTTTTTGCAAGGATAATTCTTGAAAATAAATCTAGACGATGAACGGTTCCGATGATTGAGTTATGTTGTCAATTGGTCGGGATGCATATGTTCGCATTTTACTTTACATGCGGACGTGCGCATGTGAAGGGGACTGTATATATATATACTTTCAACACAAACCTAAATATTATAAAAAATATATATTTGTTAAATTAAAATATTAACCAAACCTTACGCCACCACATAGGGTTTAGAAAAAAAATATCATTTGATTCTCTTTTAGAAAAAAAATTATATATATTTATAAATTAAGATATAAAAAAAATTAAAACTTTAAAATTTAAAAATTTAAAAATAAAAAATAAAAAATAAAAAATGAAACAATTAAATATCAAAAAATTAAAAAATAATGACTAGGCATGCCACGTCAGCATCGGAGCTGACTGAACATGCCACTTCATCACTTAACGGTCAAACCGTTAATTTTGACCGACAGAGTTATTAAACTAATGAAATTGAAAAGTATAGGGGTGTTGCTGATCAAATTGAAAGTGCAGAGACTAACATGATATTTTGTGAAAAGTTCAAGTGGGTAAACTGAATTTAATCCTATAAACTTAATTGATATATTCAATTGCATGTAGTATCAATTGAGATTCAACATAATTGAAATACATTTTCAATTAAAGCTAACATTGAAAGACTTATACAACAATATTGACTTGTGATTTTAGTTTGCAAGCCTTCTTCAAGATGGTCAATTAAGTTTATGCTCAAAAGGTAAAATATTTATAAAGGATCCTACATCAAGAACTTTGAGAAAGTGTAGTCTCATATCCAACAATCACTCTTCAGAAGATATAGTTTCGAGAGCTGGAGTCCTCACTTTTATTTGACACCATTGATCTCTTTTGCCTTGCTGAAAAACCTTTCCTAGACAGTGAATCATACAATTCACCCAGGTCCATCTCTTTCTTCACTGCACCATTTTTTGTAGAAAATTGGATATTGGTAACAAAAAAGAAAAAAGAAAAAAAATAGTAGAAAGGAATCAGTTCTAAATTATATATCAAAATATATGAATGTAAAAGAAAAAGGCAATAAGTATAAGAGAATGAAATTCAACATATGAAGAAAAAAAACATACTGCCTCTGACTAATTTTAAAAGCTTCCTTTGTTGCATACGGTAACCCTGTCTTCAGATCTTGGTACCTACAACATCCAATAAATTATTTAAGCAAACATATCACAGAAGATAGTCAAACTGACAACCTTACAGTTGTATGTGTCGAACATCATCAATCCTCATACTCTATGAGTCTATGGGTGCTCGGTCTGCTTGTGTAATATCTACTATTACAAATAAACAAAGAGCAGGATACCAAACATTCATTCATGAAATGACATGCTTATTAGCACATTGTTCAATAGTGGCAACAGTCGTGACATAAATAATACCTAATAAATTAATAATCAAATATTTTCTCATAATTATGAATTAAATTTTTGCTCTTAATTTCTTACTTTGCTTGAGTTCACGCTTCTACTTATAAAGAACTGGAGCATCACATCAAATTAAAAACCATATGTTCCCTAGCTAATGTTAACAAAAATACTTAATTAATTTTCTTTATTTGTGGCTTGTATGTATTACCTTTTGCGTATAGTATTTAATTATATTTATGCGCACTTTTATAATTTTACCACAACTGCATGATTATGTCCATCTCAATTCTTGAATATTTTTTGGAAAGTTCTCTTCTTATGCTATCATATTTGGCAGGCCCGAAATAAGCTCATCTTTAAGAACTTACCCGCTTCTCCGTCACAGATTATTCATGCTGCAGCCACCTCAACAGCTCAATTTTGGGAAGTCAATCCCCTGCATCTCCCTCAGAAGAAGATCTCAAGGAATTTAATTAGATGGCTTCCTCCTGATCCTAATTCTGTTAAGCTGAACTTTGATGGCTCGGTCCTCCATAACAATCAAGCCTCTGCTGGATTCGTCAGTCGCGACTTTCAAGGCTCTCCAATTCTGGCATCAACCAAAGACATCGGCCACTCATATGTCATTGTTGCAGAAGCTATGGCCTTGAGAGAAGGGTTGAGACAAGCGCTTCAGGCAGGTCATTCTCACATTATTGTGGAGGGTGATTCTAAAACTCTCATCAACGGTATCACTGGATCCAATCCAATCCCGTGGCGTATTAAATTCCTTGTTCAAGATATTCGCCGTCTTGCGAAGCACTGTGCTCAAGTCCAGTTTATTCATGTTTGGAGGGAAGCAAACTTCGTTGCCGATGCTATTGCAAAAGTGGGTCACTCGGTTCATGTTTCAGTGTGGGAGCATTGTCTTCCGTTGTGTGCTGCTAATGCTTTTCATTTGGATCAATTAGGTTGCGGTTGTACTAGGGGTTTTTAGTTGTAGTTTCTTTTTTCCATCAAAAAAAAAATTCTTGAATATTCGTGCACACGTGCTCAAGTCCCTAATTCATAATCAATGCGTTAAGTAGACTTTCAAGGTCTAATCTAGCTAATCTCATTGATAGTATAATTATATACTTTAATATAACGTATAATTATATACGTTAAGTAGAAATGGCTTTACGCTACGTAGAAGAAAATTAAATGTTCATATATATATATATATATAGCATGCAACTCTACTTTATAAAATATTTTTGGTGGAGTTTGATTAATTTGCACCCTAAGGAGAGAATTGTGGCCATTAATGTTCTTTGTCATCAATTTGATGTTAGTTTTGATCCCTATATAAAGTGCTTAAAGTATACACTAATGGCTCCTTCAGAAATCCAAACTTGGCTGGGTTTGGTGATATTTTTCGGGATTCAGAAGGCCTTTTTCATGGTGCCTTTTTCTTTAATATTAAGGTTCCTAGTACAATTGATGCTGAAATTTTGGCAGTGATTGAAGCGATTAGAGTTGCTTGGGTTCGGCGGTGGACTTATATTTGGCTTGAACCAGATTCTACTTTGATGGTAATCAATTTCAAATCACCTCATCTAATTTCATGGAGACCTCACATTCCCTGGTTGAATTGCATGCATCTCTCTAAGTTACTTAATTTTTATATCTCTCATATATTTAGAGAAGGTAATATCCAAGTTGACAAACTTGTTAATTATGGTGTGTTGAATGGTGGTTCGATTTGGTGACATTCCTTACCTACTTTCCTTGATGGTTCTTATGGACGTGACTTGGCCTCGTTGAAAGTACACAAGCTAGCTATGGACCAATCAACCCTGCACTTATCGAAAAGAGTCAATGTAGCAATTACAACATATAGCACTACTTTTGCTCAATTCTTTCACAATAAGTAGCCATAATCTATAAAGTTATTGGATGATATGTCTGAACAGTAAAGACGATTCACTAAATTCAAAAAACAAGAAAAAAATATAAGTCTCTTAATTAGGAAAATTTGGTCATCACCCGAATATGTCATATTCAGGTGATCCCTACCGTTGGATGAGTGTACCCCATCACTGCACCCCCCTACAAATGCACCATATGTCTGCCCAAGCATCTCTGCCCCGAGCACTGAAGCATGACCCTTCTTAATTTGTCTTTAGAATAGTCCAAACATTATTTGGCTTGTTTTTTTTTCCTAATATTACAAGAAAATAGACAAACATTTTGTGTACTGAAAGCGTTTTGTTACATTTATCCTAACAATTAATTAATTAATTATTGTACACAACAATAACATTTTGTTTTCAATCTAATAAATATGTCATGTGTTAGAAAGTTTGGAAAGAAAAATCTATTATATATATGTGTACTTTAGAAAAATGATACATCTCTGACGTGGTATGCAGTATGCTTATTGAATAGACCTAATATTTATTGTTCAAAAAAAAAAGAATAGACCTAATAATTTTTTGCATACGGGTAAGTCCCTGTTAAAAATGATAGGACTTCATTGCTCACCAACAAACAATAATGTTTTGCTAGTTGCTACACAAAATTAGTTAATGAGCAAAAACTACTAAACTTGAGGTGGATACATTCTCTAGCTTCTATCCAATTGTTTGTAACCAAGACTCTCCGACCACAGCTACATGGAAACCAACTAAACAAACCTCTTTATTTTTAGCAAGTATCATTATAACTCTGCCTATTTAAAAACTTTCCCTTCATTCTAGTCTCAACATTAAGATTAAGATCGAAATGGCTTCTCAATACTGCTTAGTTTTCATTACTGTCATCATTCATTTCTGCAGCTTGGGTCTGAACCCGAGTTTGGCTAAAACAACAAAAGTTCAAGGATTAAAAATGAATGCGATTGATGGTTGCTGGAGGTGGAACCCGAATTGGAGAAGCCAACGCCAGCAACTTGCGATGTGCTCGGTAGGATTTGCTGGGAAAATGAGCAATAACATAGGAAAAGATGTCATAAACTATGAAGTGACCGACCCTAGTGACAATGCATTAGACCCTAAACCAGGAACTTTGAGATATGGGGCTACCATGATCAAAGGCAAAAAGTGGATCACATTTCAGAGGGATATGAAAATTAAACTAGAGAAACCGCTGCTCATTAGTAGCTTTACTGCCATCGACGGAAGAGGTGCTAGCATTCATATTGCTGGTAACGCTTGCTTGAGGGTGTTTAGAGCAACCAATGTGATTATCCACGGCCTTCGAATCCACCACTGCAAGTCTCAACCACCGAGCTCAGTTATGGGTCCGGATGGAATAATGTCATTAGGCGGGGTTGATGGAGATGCAATAAGGTTGGTTACTGCATCAAAGGTTTGGATAGACCACAATACACTGTATGAGTGTGAGGATGGTCTTCTCGATGTCACTCGTGGTTCGACCGATGTCACCATCTCCAACAATTGGTTCAGAGACCAGGACAAGGTTATGCTCCTCGGTCACGATGATGGATACTTTCGGGACAAGAGCATGAAGGTGACGGTTGTGTACAACCATTTTGGACCCAGCTGCAACCAAAGAATGCCAAGGTATGTAATTAACCATTTTCTTTTAGTTAATTATAATAATAATACGAGTTCTCTATAGGAAAGTGATTCGTTTTTCTAAGAAGCAAAAGGCATCACATTGTTGCAGGATTCGCCATGGATATGCACATGTGGTGAACAACTTATACAAAGAATGGTCACAATATGCCATTGGGGGAAGCATGAATCCTAGTGTTAAGAGCGAAGCCAACCTCTTCATTGCACCGAAACAAAACAAAGAGGTAAAAACTCTTTTGATTGTGCATATTAAACGTGTTATTTCATCACAGTTCGCCCACAATTAGGTACATATATATACAAATGATATGCATGTAAAGCAATATACTTTATATTCCCACAGGTCACTTGGAGGAAGGATAGCAACAACTTATCTTGGAAATTTTACTCAAAAGGAGATATTTTTGAAAATGGGGCATCTTTCATTCAATCCGGTCTAGGTGGAGCAATGCCACACTATAACAACCAACAAAGTTTCCGAGTTGTAGACGCCAAATCTGTCCGGTCATTGACAAGGGCATCGGGTGCTCTAACATGCACCCAGAAATCCAGATGCTAAGTCTCAAGCTCTTGGCCGGAGATGGTATATCTATATACATACACTTATAATTAACTAGTTGTACTACCTAATTCTAACATTTTTACACATGAAATTAAGCAAAAAGTAGTCTAGGTAAAGTAAACAATGAGTTTTTGCACCAAAAAAAAAATGCTATATATGTAATGAAGAATAATGAAAAAAAAAATTGTGCTGGCCAGAGCATGTCTTTATGTATTTTTCTTCACTGTCAGAACTTGCATAACCAGTGACGGAATTAAGTGAGGGCAAAAGGGGGCCATGGCCCCCCCAAACAATTTTTTTTCCTTAGTCAATTCCCCAAATATTTTTTCAAACCAATAGAATTTTAGTACTAAAATAAAATATGGCCCCCCCTTTCTTATATTTTCTTTTACTTGGAGACTTGTCTCCTTATTTTTCTATTAAGTATTTATTAAACTTCTAAAATATGCCACAAAAAAATGTATTTCTCCTTAAGAATTTTTTTTTTCTGTTATATTGTGTTGGTAATTTTTTTTTGGCCCCCCTTACCGAAGAATCCTGGTTCTGTCACTGTGCATAACTATGCTAATCCTAACAACCTTTTAGCTATAGTTGACACCAAAATTTAACTCTCGTCTATTTTGATTAACGGTGGTGACAAACTGATTACCATAAGATGGACTTGAAACTTAATTATTGCATCTCTAGGTTATCATACCATAATTAGCTTAGATCCTCATGTGATCGAGCAATATCTAAAGCGCTATAATAAACCATTTTTTTGAAAAAGGTGTGCTGGTGATCCTTCATGTGAAGAGTAAAGTCCTAAAATAGTATCTGAACTATCACGAAATGCACTTTTTGGTACTCAAACTTTTTCATAGAGTCTAGTGGTACCCGAACTATGTCTCTATTAGCCTCATTAGTACCTCTATCTAATTTTCTGTTAAATTTAGAGTAAACTTGTCAATTGAGGTTTTTTTTTTCTCCAAAAAAAAAAAAGAGTAAAGTGAACGATTTTATTAAAATACCTCCCGACAATAAAGCTATTTTGTATGCCACGTAGGCAATTTTAACAGAAAATTAGATTGAGGTACTAATGAGACTAACCGAGGCATTGTTCGAATACCACTAGACTCCCTCAAAAAGTTTGGGTACCAAAAAATGCATTTCGTGATAACTCAAGTATCATTTGAGGATTTTACCCTTCATATGAAATTGATGTGCTTTCATTTTTCAAAATAAAAAAATTGATGAAAATAATTCCAATTTAGTGTGCTCCTCATACCTTGGATTACCTTTTAACATTCGAATATATAGAGTGAGAAATCAAATCACTCATTTTATTTTCTAGCTTGTGGTTTTCTTTATCCTCACATGTATATGTATGCCATTTATTTGGAAGATGACAATGTAATCCAATACTTTTCATCCTTATCCTTATAAATATAAGGTTGACATTGTGTGTACTAATACAAGTGTTTCATTTTCGACTATTCAAGATAAGTGTAAATAACTTGACACCAAGAGATCTCAAAGAAAATTGATTGTAACTGGGAAATTTACACCTCTACCACCAAGGCACGAATTTATTGCAGTTGTTAAAATATATACAAAACACAATATATATATATACACATTTTTTTTTTACATTTCCACTAAAATGATGTCCTCTACAATCTCTTATATATGAATATATATTAAACTAGAAATAAATAACGAGCTTCCAGATAAAAAATGCCACATCATGTATATAATTTTTTTTTTGCCTCGCTAAACTATATTGATATCAAAGATTCAAATGGTAAGTTGTTACACAATAATTAGAATTAAATTTACAGTTGGATTTGCCTTGACCACAACGCGGTTACATATACATTGTATTGCAAACATTTCTCAGGTTCAAAGTATTAGTTAAGCAAAAAACAAAAGGCAATAAAATAACGAACTTTAATCATATATATATGGGAATAGACCAATATGTGGGCAGAATATATAAATGGGCTATTCGAATTTACTTCATCATTAATTGTTGTACATCCTATGCAAGTAAGAGATTACTGGTATATATAAATGACTATAGTCCCGTAGTCTCCACCTATTACACCATTTAGATTTTAGAGAAGCAATGGCCAAAAACATTCTTTTCCATGTTGTGGGAGCTTTACTCATCGTCCTTCTAGCAATCTCAAGGCAAGCTTCTGTGGCTCATTCAATTCAAAATGGAGAGCCCCAGACTCTAGAGCTTCATGAGCTCAGAAATTACCTGCGAGCCTTCGGATACCTAAACGACGATGCTACGGGAGATGAAAAGCTTTTGGAATCTGCACTGAGAACATTTCAGAGAACTCATCATTTGAATGCCACCGGAAAGCTCGATTCCGATACCACCAATCTAATCAACAATCCGAGATGCGGTGTGCCTGATAATCATGGGACACATTTGGTCAATAATCCAAATGAAATGAAACATAATGAATCACATGGACATGGTGTTCATATAGGTTCCCATTACACCTTCTTTGTAGGACTTCCGAAATGGCCACCCACAAAGCACTATCTCACATACAGATTCGACCGGGGAGCTCAGAGTCTTGTGGGAGATTTAGCTTTGATGTTTGCATGTGCGCAAGCATTCCAGTTATGGGGCAAGGTTTCCAACTTTACTTTCCAACTCATGGTTGGACCAAGTTCACAGCAGGCTGACCTTTCGATTAGCTTCCAACGCGGCGATCATGGCGATGGGAACCCGTTTGACGGGCCGGGTAAAATTTTGGCCCACTCTTATGCCCCGACGGACGGCAGGCTTCATGTGGATGCAGATGAAAATTGGAGCATCAGGCCACCGAGTGCCGGAGAGATTGACTTGGTGTGGGTTGCTACGCACGAAATAGGGCACCTTCTTGGACTTCAGCACAGTACGGTTAGAGACGCCATTATGTATGCGTATGTTCAACCTGGGAAGACGAGGAGGGATTTGCACAGTGATGACATTGCCGGTATACGAGCTTTGTATTCGTAGCCTTAGCCCAGAGTGAAATGAGTTTAGAGATTATTATTGTGTTTTTTTTTCTTTTTTTTTCAAGCATGATTCTTAGATGGTATAAGTAACAATAATTAGAAAGCCATATATCACAGTTGGATTTGCCTTAATTAGATAACAAACTGGGGATTTTCTGCAAGTCTTGTCGATCTTCACTTCATAGAGAAAACGTACCATACTAGGTACCGGCCAATGGCAACATCTATTCATTCCTACTTTGTTATTGTGGCCGGTAGCTTTACTTCCCCTAGCCTCCTAGTACAGCCTTCGGCTGGTTCAGTCCTCCTAATTCCCTAGCCTCCTAGCTAGTAAGAGTTAAGAACCTTAGGATACCTGGCCTTAACAACGGCGATCGATGATTTGACAAAGGACTCAAATTAATTAATTAACATGGATTCCGATAGTGAGAACCATCCAATTGGAATCGGAACACTATTCATCAACCACACTCCACCTTTTCAGTGATCATATATAATCTCTCTCTAGATTAAATTGGATAGGATTTGAAAAAACAAATAGAGAAAAAGAGAATATATGCATGAGAAAAAAGAAAGTGATTGACCTTATACATAACATGTCTGCATGTTTACTTGAATTGCATTGAATCCTTAAATTTCATAATTTGCAAAATCAAATCGCGTCGTTCATTTGAATTTTGGTAATTACAGTTGAGGAATAATTTCAGCATGGTGCGTAAATACAAAAATAGGCTAAAAAGGCAACCAAATAGTAACAGCCTTCGAGATATGGAAAATTAGAAACACAAATTAATTGTCAGAAAAAAAGGTGAGATATGGAAATAGGGTGTTTGGACTTTGGTGAGATGGAGAGAAAGGCAGAGGATAAAGATTAAGTTCTAAACTTCTAATCCTATTCATCCGGTTTCCATCTTTGACTAGGACAAATCTCCAAAAAATGGATTTTATCCCATCCTGGTAATTAAATATGAAAATATAGCTTGACCAAAATGGTACTAAATCTATAATAATTTTCAACTATGGAACACGAAAATCGACATATATTCAGTTTTGAGTAATATATAGTCTCGGCTTTCGGTGTGTAATTTCATGAAGACAACAAATAATATTTGTAGCCATGGCCAGAAATATTATTTCCCATGCATCTTTTTCTTGTGGCAACTTTGCTTCCCCTTCTAGCAATAGATTTGCAAGCTCATGCAATAGTCGAGTACTCAATCCAGAATGGGGAGGGCCAGACCAAGACAATAGGGCGTCAAGAACTTAGGAGCTACTTCAGGTCCTTCGGATACCTAAATGTCGACGGTGGTTTGAGAAACTCCAGTACTCTCAATAACAACTTAGAATATGATGATGATGATGATAAGAATTTGGAAGCTGCACTGAAAATGTTCCAGAAAATCTATCATTTGAACGTTACACCATTAACCTAATAAACACTCCGAGGTGTGGATTTCCAGATCATAATCTTATCAATGGAGGGTCACAATCACGCGGTGTCCGGATCGGTTCCTTTCATCTCCTTTTTAAACTTGGAGTTAAGAAATGGCCACCCACAAAGTACCATCTTACGTACAAAATCAACGGTGGACCTCGAGCCAATGTTGGAAATTACGCATTGTTGCAAGCACTCAACTATGGATTCAGGCTATGGTCTAAGGTTTCCAAGTTTACGTTTCAACTGGTTGTGTCGAGCTCCCCAGCTGACCTTTTGATCAACTTTCAGCGTCGTAACCATGGTGATGAGGCCCCATTCGAAGGGGCGCGTGGGGCTTTAGCGCATGCAAATCCACCCATGGGTGGAAGGATGCATGTGAATGCATATTACAATTGGAGCTTTAGGTCACCAAGTTCAAATGACCAATTCGACTTGATATGGGTGGTAACACATGAAATAGGGCACCTTGTTGGAATTGATCATAGTGGAAATATTGATGCTGTTATGTATGCTCATGTTACTGGTGGGCAGTCCAAGAGGGCTTTGCACAGTGATGATATTGCTGCCATACAAGCTATGTACTCCCAGCCATAAACATACATATATATTTTTTTCATCAGAAAAAATAAATTACAAACTAAAGCCCTGAGGGCAGCTAGTGCCAAATAAACATACACATAGTTGAAACATTACATTGTAAGAGAAATTGTAGGGTGTGTGACTTGTGATGAAGAAAATTAATCACCCCGTGTACGTTTCATAAATTAAAGTAATTTTCTTATCTGTTTTATGTTTTATGTTTTTTTCCTCTTCTTTCACCTCTTCTTACTTTTTTTTTAAAAAAAATTTAAATTTTTTTTATAATTTTTTTTATGTTTACAAGCTAAGTAGTTTGTCTTACCATAATTTTATTTTCGGTGAAGAGATTTTTAGCTTCATTCCCCTCTTTTCATATTTCTTTTTTATTCTTTAAATATTTTTTTAATCCGAAGCCTTCAGTTCTTTCTTTCAATATATTGATATCACAATTCAGTTTTTTTTTTGGTTAGTTTAATTCATATCTCTTTTCAATTACAAAATGAAATTCAACTCTATAATTAGGTGAGGCTGCTATATGAATCAAGGGAGATTCTCTAATGAGGATCATTATAATGAGAATTTGGTGATGACTTTTCGATTAGACATACTTTTTTATTACATCTCGACAAATCAATCGTTCAATATTTAGATATTTATGAGTATATCACTTCTACAAATTTTCAATGAAATCTAAAATCGTTAGGTCATCTATAATTGTGATTTACCATTTATGAATATGAATGGTTCAAAATTGACAGATTTGGTTCGTCCATTTATTTGGTCTAGTTTGGTACCTTAACAATTTCAAATTTTGTTGAAAATTTGTAGAAGTGATCTACTCATGAATATCTTAACATTGAACGGTTGATTTCTTGAGATGTAATAGAAAAATAGATATAACAATCATTAATAAAAAAGTTCTCACAAAGTCCTCATTATAATGATTCTCACTAGAGAAGCTCCCTATGAATCAATATGACTTTGGCATGCGTGACATTTGAGGTTAACCTAGCTATATTAATAAAGTTAAAATATGAGTTGTGGTTAAAATTTTGAAAACTTAAAAGTGGTAATTCTTAACTTATATCACTTAAAATATAAAATTTTATATATCATAAGCAAAATAGTAAATAGCAGAATTAAAAAATAAATAATTTATAGATAGACCTCACATCCACTTGCCCATGTTATTTACATTTTTATATTAATTTTTTAATTCTTTCATTTATTTGTTAATTAGTTGTTAGGAGCACTCTCTATTTTTTTAAAATCACTTTGTACAATATAGAAAGATTGTCTATGTGATAAAAAAATAATGTGCCAACATATTACATTTTTGTTAATTTATAACGTTTTACTTTTTAAGAAGCAAATCGATGAAAACTTAAGCAACAAAAAAAATTTCCCAACATATGCATTTGTATCAGCATAATAAAAATGACATTTTGTACATATAATGTACTCTCATTCCAAACTGATATTCACATGTACGTAGCACGTGTAGGAAGACTAGTTAACTATAATTGATTTCTCTTGGATATGCCTTGGTCATAAATTAATGCATCTGAATTTTGGTAGATACAAAAATGAGTAGTGAATAGTTAAAATATTTTTAGCAAGACTAGTTATTTTTTAACTAAAATAGTTAGAAAGTTATTTTGATTAACTAGTTTGAAAATACGTTTATACTAATTTTCTATATTTTTATGTATATGTCGTCGAATAAAACAATATATATATATATGTATATAATTTGTTTTTTGACAAAATAAGAAAGAAAAACTTGACTTCGACCTTGTTAATGGATGCTTGAGTTGCACTTGTTCCTTATCCGGCAAGACCATAGTCGTCTTCAAGTCTTCTTCTTAGTTCTTAGTTCTTACCCATGGTAACTAGAATATTCCCAACGCTGACCAAACCATAAACTCTAAATGCCAATTTTGGCTGATTGTCCATCTCTAGTTCCACTAAAGGACAAAGATGAAACGGAAACTCACTCAACCCCAACAAGCAGCTCATGTGTTCACCGTCCAACCACCACTATCTCGCCACTCACACACCATTAAAACTCCATTTCTCCATTGCCCACTACGTGTTCGATAAAATGTCGCAGTGGGCTTGTGTCTCTGCCACCAACTTGAACCTCATAAACACCCAAAATCCACAAAGCACTGCACTCTCGTTTCATGGCAGTGAGATTGTTGCTCGAAATTTGAGATTTCTGGGCTCACAAGCTTCTCTTGGTAAAAGGCCGAGGAAGGGTGTTCTCCCTTTGAAGGTTTGTTTCTTCGTTCTCAAGTATGCTGTAGCTGTTAGATTGTTAAAAATGGGAATTAATTTGTTTCATTTGTGATGATATAGGTGGTTTGTGTGGATTATCCAAGACCGGAGCTTGATAATACTGTAAATTTCTTAGAAGCTGCGTACTTGTCTTCCTCTTTCCGAACCTCTTCTCGCCCAACTAAGCCGTTGAAGGTTGTGATTGCTGGTGCAGGTGATTGTGATAGACAACTTGTCATTATTTTTTAGAACACCTTTGAATTGGGTTCGTTTTATCTTCGGCTATAAGCACATAATTATGCTTGTGTAATAATGAACCAGAATTTTGTAGGGGTTACTGAATTTACAATTTTCTCTTTATTATGTGCTTCTCCTATGATTAAATGCGGAAATTTTGTAGGTTTGGCTGGGTTGTCAACTGCAAAATATTTGGCAGATGCAGGTCATAAACCTATATTACTGGAAGCAAGAGACGTTTTAGGTGGAAAGGTTTTTTCTTCTGCTCTGACTTTATCTCAATTTGACACCAGATTACTCTTTGTCTGAAAGGTCATCCTTTACACTTTGACAATTCATTCCATCAAGTTAGCATATGAGTCTATGGTAATTTTCTCAAAGTTGACTACAAAGTTCTTCATTTCTATGACCTTTCAGAATCTTGAACTGATGTAATAAAAACAAATACAAAGAGAGCTTACTGCAGCAAGTAAATATAGGAGAATTGGTAGTCGATGCTCAAATTGTGGATAATTTAGCTAAGAAATAATGTGTATTTGATCTAGAAAAGCCATGCACGTATTACAAATGGGTTTTGATTTTCTTTGATATGAGCAAGCAAATACCTTGTGTAACCAAGCTGTGGCCAAAACTGTTAGCGTTTGGTGTTAATACTAGATAGGCTAATTTGCTTTTATGGCGGTCAACTTTGTTAAAAAGGATCACACAGCTGCTTGGATAGTGGCTCCTCTATGTGCTGTGTGGCACTTGTGAGTTAGAGAAATATATGAGTCCTTGGTACAGAATGATGGAGTTGAGGGCTCAACTGATGAAGCTCTCTTTGATTGCTCACATAGAATGATAAGAGTATAGGACTCGTTTCATTATTAAATCTTTGATAGATTTTGTTGTCTGTTAGCTTTTGAGACTCGCGTACTTGAGTTGCACACTTTCTCACAGGCTTTTGTTATCTGTAAGCCTTTGATTGCTCACATTAGCACTTTCAAAAATAAACTTTTCTTTGAAAAAAGAAAAGATGAATGAGTAATCTTTTTCATTTGATTCTTTTACTAGAGTTAAAGGGTTGATTATTTGCTAGTTGGATCAGTCTAATCAAGTTCATAGTTATTTAAATGAGGTGTTAACAGTGAGTATTAAATTTGCATGGTCGCTGTCCAATACTCTCCAATTGTGACTTGATAGGTGTGATATATGTTTTTGTTTATTATTTTTGTATATTGACGTCTCGACTTTTCCTATAGGTTGCAGCATGGAAAGATAATGATGGAGACTGGTATGAAACAGGCCTACATATATTTTGTAAGTTAACTTTTTTTTTTTGAATAATTTATTTATTTGATAAGTAAACTGGTCATTGTATGTTTTATGCTACATTTGGCTGGCTGGAATTGGAGATGCCTATAACAAAGCTGGGAATGAGATTCTAGGCGTGCGTAGTCTGAATTAATCTCCTTCTAATTTTTGGTTCAGATCCTGTCAAATCTGATATTTTCTGTTTATGTCTATAGAAAAGAAAATCTCTCTAAGAAATGTTGAACATTGAGTTACACTGTCAGGATTATATACTTGCAAAGGATAATTTTCTGTGAAAAAGATAACTTCTTCAAATAGAGTTAAGTACTTCAAATAGAGTTTCTATTTCACTTTTTGTTTTTTTTTGTTCTTACCAAAAGTTGTAGATATATCCAGGAAAACAATTAAGCGAAAGAGCTAGAGAGGGATAGGGGCAACTACTTTTAGGCGGATGTTTCAAAAAGTTAGATCCAAACAAAATGTTTCTGTATCATTTTTTTTTGTTGAAAGAAACTTCATTAATAAAGAACCAAACAAGTACCAGAAGTGAAATACGTATAAAGAAAAAAAAACAGAGCTAAGCTTCTGACTGAGACAAATCTCAGGGAGGAGCATTAGCAGCATCAAAAAGTAAATATTGTTGTAAGGAGGGAGGCAGTTGCCCTGATGGCCATGGAAGCGACACAGTCTGCCGCCACCTTGGCCTTTCTGCTGGTCCAAGCTGAGGTTGTTAAAAGAAGCAGCCAAAAGACTAATGTCTGATAGAATAGGAATGACAGACCAGTGAGCAATTGTATTAGGATGACAATGTTTCTGTATTATTTAAAAGGGTTCATAAACATTATTTATAAAATGAAGCTATTTGAAAGTTGTCTTGATGATTACACAGTTCAACATCCTATGCATGTACAATCATATACTCTCTTCTCCTCAAAATAAAAATCCCTTGTCTAGGGATCACATTTCATATCTGATTGATTATTCCATTAGTTTTGCTGTGTTTTTGTCTTTGATTCTTTCTATAGTCTCCTCTACGCTCTTAATTTGTTGCTTGTAGATTTCTTTTATTGTATAACCAGTTTTGCTGTCTTCATTGTCTATCTTCTGTCTAAGATGAATCTGCATTACCGTTTTATTGCTTAATGAAACTGGTTCCCTTTCCTTTAAGATTTTCTTTAAAAATGATCTCTTAAAGATGTCTTTTTGGTTTGTGTTGGCTAGTTGGGGCTTATCCAAATGTTCAGAACTTGTTTGGAGAGCTTGGTATTGATGATCGGTTGCAGTGGAAGGAACATTCTATGATATTTGCAATGCCAAACAAGCCAGGAGAGTTCAGCCGGTTTGACTTCCTTGAGGTTCTGCCGGCACCCTTAAATGGTAAGATACTATAGCCACCTCTTGACTAATGAAAGTAGATTGATTCTCTACACTGCAATTAATTTGGCTCATAGGAACAGAAAGACTTGATGAAATTGATTGCTTGTTTTATGTAAACATCACAAAATATTCTTAATAGTTTGAAGTACTGCAATACCTTGTTTATCAATTATCTGACTAGTTGTGTATATATTACAAAATATATCCAATATAGCTGTTCACTTCTTAGATGTGATACCATTGTGTGGGATCCCATTCCTATAGATCAGCAAGGAACACCGACTGACGCAATTGCTATCTGCTAGCGTGTGTTGAGGTCCCAGGGTTTGGCTTACCAAAACGTGAGAGCTAAACCTTATACCCTAAGTCTTAAAAGGGCTATCCACCACGCTAGAGTAAAGATACCAAAGATATGCTGGCCTATTGATTGGATTGGTACCTGCAAAATGGGATCCTCTATTCCTGTCAAAGATACTATGTGTGTTCTTGGAAATGTTTGCTCCTTGTTTTTGTTTTTTTTTCCTCTGAGCTTGTAGTGATTGTGGCTGGCAGGAATATGGGCCATATTAAAGAACAATGAGATGCTGACTTGGCCAGAAAAAGTCAAGTTTGCTATCGGACTTGTGCCAGCAATTCTTGGTGGACAGGCTTATGTTGAAGCCCAAGATGGCTTGACTGTAAAAGAGTGGATGAGAAAACAGGTACTTTAATATATTTGCTCTTGCTTTTTTCTG
Source organism: Rubus idaeus (assembly GCA_030142095.1). NCBI lineage: Eukaryota > Viridiplantae > Streptophyta > Magnoliopsida > Rosales > Rosaceae > Rubus > Rubus idaeus. Next base: position 21,464,090 of record CM057968.1, on the reverse strand, counting down.
CATTTGGAGTGAGTTACTAGGCTGACTTATGTGCCATGAGCACCTCTTGTAATGAGTTGAAAAAGTAATAGTTTAATATGAGAGGGTTGTTTCTAGAGCAAAACCTGCTTCTTGGTCATTCAATTTCACAAACTTGAACCGAGCGAAGGTGGGTAAGTCTCAGTACAGATGGGCTTGGATGAAATACATATTTGAAATTTCAGATGATCAATCATATAGGATTATGAATGACTTGATTAATGTTGCTATCTTGAAGTTTTCTTTACTTGTTAGTATCTTTTAGGCTTGATTGTGGAGTCCTCTCTTGTACTGTGGCTTCCTTTTGTGATAAAGTTTCAGTTTCTTCTCAAATAATCATTTAGTATGTTGAGAATATTAATTTTAGACAATGATATTATGAAAAGCACACCTACTACTTGTCCATTATTAGTTTGTCAAGCACTAGTTATGATGGCATGTACAGAAACAAAAGAAGAATCACTAAGTTGTGTGGATTAGTGAGTAACTTAGTATGACATGTACAAAAACCTATCTGACCCTAATTTGTGTTGCTAATATTAGGGCTTTAGGCACTAGTTTGTATCTCGTTTTCACATTGCATCTTTAATGCAACTTGTGTTATAAAAGTATAAAACAACAGTAGAGCACGACTACCCTAGGAGGCACAATGCCAGAAAACTAAATAACGTCTTGAATAATAGATGACAGGGTTTAGTTTTTGAATTCTGTAGAGTTGGAAGCCCATAAGGATGATAAGAAACAAACTCTCTACCAAAGCTCCTCGACCCCCATTCCTTTGTAGTCTTCAAAGATCCTTTTATTCCCCTCCAACCATATTACCCAAACCATTTGTGTTATAGTGGTGTGGAGTGCGAACTTATGGATTTGGAGAACAAGAGATACCAGCTGCAGCAAACTTCTAGAAATCTAGAAAACCTATGAAAGTTGAGCAGTTTTTGTCCTTGAAGAGGAAAAGGCATAGTAATCTTAGGCATTAGCTTGCAGAAATAATTATCAGAATAAAACAGTGGTTTTCAATTCTTGTTTATTTGATCGATTGAAACAACTTTAGCTGCTATCCAAGCCAGTTAAAATATTATCTTACTAGTTGATTGGATTAAATGAATAATACTCTTGTCCATAGCACCTTGGACACACTTGTCCAAACTTTTTCTTATCTGGATATACTCCACAACATAGTAATATGACCAGCCACGTTTATCTCTGCAAACAATCAATCAAATCGGAGATCGAAATGAATGCACTGTTCCTCATGAAAATATTAACTATTATGAGAACTGTCCATTTGTTTGATACCGTTGGGTGACCAAACGATATTCTATTTGATTGAATTTTTGTAGAGATGATACATGGCTGATCATATTACTATGTTGTGGAGGAACTTTGGATTAGAGTGAAATACCTGGCAGCTTTATGGTCGTCGTTTTCAGTGGAATTTAGAGATTATAGCACCTCTTTAATTTTGATCGATTGGAGCCTTGGAGGGCTGCTGTAGTCTAGAATTAGTTTTCTTTGGGAATTTCTCTTTCTTTCTTTTAGTGTTTTATCCTTTTTTCCTTGTTAGCCTTTGGTCCTTCTTTCTTTGTTTTTGTGGATTTCTTGTCCACTCTCTTTGTATCTTTCTGTTGGTATTTTAATAAAGATGTTTGTATTCAAAAAAAAAAATTACTATGTTGTGGAGTATATACATATAAGAAAAAGTTTGGACAAGTGTGTCGAAATTGCTTTGGACAGAGTATTCTTCGGATTAAATTCTGTGATCTTGATGAAGATGATTTATTTTTCTCTCTCAGGGCGTCCCCGATCGAGTAACTACTGAGGTGTTTATTGCCATGTCAAAGGCCCTTAACTTTATTAATCCTGATGAACTTTCAATGCAATGCATATTGATTGCTCTGAACCGATTTCTTCAGGTATGGTGAATTCTCACATCCTTGATTTTTCTTAAAATTCTTGCTTGTCTTCAGTTTACAAGACTGTATGGAAGCAAAAAATAAATAAATGAAATGACTCTTCTCTTCATATCATAGCATGCCTTCATGTGCATCATTAATGGATCTCAGAACCATGTATTTTTTAGTTTCCTTGTGTGTTACATGGAGATAGGTCAGAACTGAGAAGCAGCATATCTTGATTCTTGTAGCACTCCTTGTGAAAGATTATCATTTTTTATGGGTGATGAGTTCCATCTCTATAAAGCTATTGTATATATATGATCAGTGCTTAAAGGACAGCGTTTTGTTACCTCCTATCATTTACTGATCAGTAGATTCTGTAAACACATGAATAGGAGAAACATGGTTCCAAGATGGCTTTCTTAGATGGAAATCCCCCTGAGAGACTCTGTTCACCGATTGTTGATCATATCCAGTCATTGGGCGGTGAAGTCCGGCTTAATTCTCGATTACAGAAGATTGAGCTAAATAATGATGGCACCGTGAAGAGTTTTGTACTAAATAATAACAATGTGATTGAAGCGGATGCTTATGTATCCGCTGCTCCAGGTGTGGCACAAACTTTCCTTTTAAATTGTATAGTTGGTGTGTATGTATGTTTCAGTTTCCCTAAGGTGCCTATTTTATTTTCTTCCAAACAGTTGACATCTTCAAACGCCTAGTGCCTGAAAACTGGAAAGAGATTCCATATTTCAAGAAATTGGAGAAACTAGTTGGAGTTCCAGTTATCAATGTTCACATATGGTCAGTGGACTACCTTAGAAATAATGAAAATAATATCTCTCTCTCTCTCTCTCAGTCTTCCTTTCCTCTCCATCTTCTTCTCAATCTTACATACATTTTCTGTATCACTTCACAAGTATTGTACCTTAATATTGCATGACTAGAACTTAGAACTAGATGGTCTTTATTGACAACTGCCTAATTTATGGACCTCATTCTCTGGAATTTAGAGGCCTGGAAATTTCAGTTGAAGAAACAGAATTTTAGATTAGTTTAGGAGGTTGATTGCAATTTCTTTATTTAAACAAAAGTTTTTTCCCCAACAGATTGGGATTGGCCATGGTAGCTTTCCATTGGGTTTCTCAACTTTTAGTTCTGTTCAGCTGTCATGGCCAACCATAGACCTTCATATGTGGCAAAGTGTTACTACTGTAATGTGGAACGTACTGTTGATCCCAGTTTCTCTCTTCTTTTTTTTAATAATTTTTTTAATTTTTTCTTCCTAAATCTAAATTTCTACTAGCTGCAGGGTTAACGTATATATGTTAATCTGATGTTATGGATTCTCTTCAATTGCAGGTTTGACAGAAAACTGAAAAACACATATGATCACCTACTTTTTAGCAGGTCTGTCTCATACGTTATGTCTACTTTGGCATTTTACATTGCTTGCTTGCAGAGTGTATGCCATTGGGCTTTTGATGAACTATGAAGTTATTAAACCATGGATCATATGTTAAGAAAGTGTTAGCAGTAACTAAGGGTTCCTTAGCAAAAGAAAATGACATTTTAAGGGTTTCATAAAGATGCTAAGACACCAAAATGGAGGTATATTGTTAGCAACAACCTTTGGATTGATGATATAAGATTTTCATTAAAAAGTTAAAAGAAAATGCACAGACCATTTAGTCTAGGAGTTATATGCCTGTTGCTTTCTTTTGGCCGGTTTCTTTCCTCTGCCAATATTGATTCTTAATCCGAGACATGGTTCTCTTTTATATTTTTCCCCAATGCAGAAGTCCTCTTCTAAGTGTGTATGCTGATATGTCGGTAACATGTAAGGTAATATCTGTTCTTCATTTCTTATGAACAAGCTCATTAGTTTTTTCCCCCCTGGCTTCCATTATGAAAGTTATCTGGAACACTGGATGCATCATGCATGCTACAGTTTTTTAGTTTTCTGTATCCTTAATTTTTTGTGGATGGTGACAAAAATGTCATATTCATTGAACTGTGTCTATTTGACGACATAGGACTTAATTGTCCTTGAAAAATACCGTAAGACTTTTTTATTTTATCATTTTTGAAGCTTAAGAGGATGCCCATACCTTTTTCTTAAATTTTTCTTGGTTCTACATATAAATAAAAGACGGATTACTCTATCAAAAAAGAAAGATGATAGCAAGGGAAAGAGGAAATAACATATTCTTTAGATATGATGAGGCCATTTGTTATTCATTTACTTAATGGGAAATTCTGGCCTTATTGGACTACCTCGAATGAAACACATGAGCCTGACTTATTGATTATTCATTAAATGGTATCCTTATGAGCCTTGACTGAAGTAGGCAATGGGGTAGGTGAGAGGTAGTCTTAGGTTCAAGTCTTGATGTAAACAACAAAGTGACAAACAAAACAAAAGGCAGAATGTTTATTAAAAGTTTACGGAAGATATTGTCACACACTCACACCTGCCTCTTAAAAGTAATTCTTGATTTTAATGTATTCTCGAACACTTGTCAGTTTTCCTCACTGAAAGTCCTTTTTTTTCTTTCTTAAATTTATATTTGAGTTTACTTTTGGGCTGGGACATGATTCATCATAATACTCATTGCAGGAGTATTACAATCCAAACCAGTCTATGCTGGAGTTGGTTTTTGCACCAGCAGAAGAATGGATTTCACGCAGTGATTCAGAAATTATTGATGCTACACTCAAAGAACTTGCAAAGCTCTTTCCCGATGAGATATCTGCTGATCAAAGCAAAGCAAAGATTTTGAAGTACCATGTTGTGAAAACACCAAGGTTTGACTTCATAGCCATAACTCTGTAATCTTTTTGAATGGTTGTGGTTCTTTATCTTATGATACTGTTAGCAGGCGAATTTGTGTGAACTATTAACATACTGTCTAATAGCCATGTCTTAAATTGATCATATAGTATGAACAGTTCTAGCTAGTGACCTTTGAAAATTATTTAATGATCGTTTGAAAGAACTTCATTGTTGATGTAAGTTTACTTATTGTATTGGGCTAGGTAATTTGGTGTCAGTGGGACTACCCTTCCCAAGAGGTTCCATTCCTATTTTAGGAGTTAACTCCAGAACTATACCTTTAGTTCAACTTTTAAAAGGAAAATAAAATAAAATTGAGAACTATGCCCTGGAAGTGGGAGACGGAGGGAATAACCATTATACTGCTGCTCGACGTACCTACGGTTGACTTTCTTACAGGTGTTGGTATATTAACTGCTTTATCAATGATTGCGTCTCAGGTCCGTGTACAAAACTATACCAGATTGTGAACCTTGCCGTCCATTGCAAAGATCTCCCTTGGAGGGTTTCTATTTAGCTGGTGACTATACAAAACAAAAATATTTAGCCTCTATGGAAGGTGCTGTTCTATCAGGCAAACTTTGTGCTCAGGCGATTGTACAGGTAATTTCCAATCGGACTCTTAATTTATATGGCATGATGAACATGTGATCTATTTCTGTGCTTGACAAGATTAGCATTGCTAGACTTTGACATGCATCACTCACCGTTGAAGTTGTATCTATTATTTAATGCCAAAGCTCTTGTAATTTCTGCTTGTAAATACGGTACCATTGAGCTTTTCCATATATATTTTGAAATATGCAGGACTATGAATTGCTTGTTGCTCGGGGGCAAAAAAGGTTGGCGGAGGCAGGTACCCGATGACCCATAAAACTTGAAGTAGAGGCAAACTTCGCAAAGTGATTGAATGATTGATTAGATTAGTGGTTGTAAATGATTGGTTTTTCAACAATTAGCCACTGATCATCTCAACGAAATGTATTCAAAGATGAGTTGTTCAGCACTTTGATAGTGCTCTCTTAAAATTGGTGTTGGTTCTTTGTTTGCCATATGATCGTAGTGTGTACGTGTATATATCATGTTCCTTAACATGCATTTAAATGTCAATGCGGCCATGAGATAAGTGAGCACGTTTCTACTGCGTTCCCAATATTACTCTAAATGACAATGTCTTCAACTCGGCCTCTAAATTTATGCACAAATACAGTATCTGGCTAATACTAAGATGTATCACGGCCACTGAATTTATGCACAAATTTAGTATCTGTCTTTGTAATGTGGTGATTCATTTCCAATGAAGTTGGTTGTTCAACCATAAAGTGCTAAATGCAGACAACGATTCGTTTTGGTAAACAATTTTTCAGACATGCTAGTGAGAAAGAAAGCAGTTTAAGGGTGTTTGGTAAACTGGAAGTCGAAAGTGTTGTCTCTATGTATAATTCTTGAAAAGATGGGTGAGCCAAACGTTAAACGGACGTATAAAGTTGTATAAAACACCATTACTATAATTGAATTATGTATAAAAAACAAGTTCAAAATGTCAAAGGATCACTCCTGGTGTCTATTACAGATGATTGTGGGAGTAGTCTTTGTGTTTGATCTCTTAGAGGTAAATTGAAGGAAAACTAAAGGGTAACTTGGGTAGTTCATTAAATCTTCCGGTTCGTTAAATTGCAGCCGCGTCCGGACACCTTCTCCTCCTCCTCGTTTGTGTTTTCAGCTCAGACGGACTGAGTGAGTAGACGGAAAGAAATCTTCGAGTTTGTGTCTGCGGCCAGAACTACGTCGTTTCCGGGAAATGCAACAGAATTTGTTTTGGGGATGGTTTTTCATTGGATCCGGCTCTCTCTTCTTTCTGGGGTTTCTCTACGCTTCCGTCCTATCCAAGCTTCTTCCTCCATCCGATAATACTATTATCTCCGCCATACAAAATGATCGGTAATCCCAAGTCTCTGATTTTATTGATACTTATTGTCTTCTTTTGATCATTAAAGTTCTAGTTCACATTTGAGAATAAACCCAGAAGCCAATTCTACAAGGAACATAATTGGGTCAGGAAAAAGAATAGGCCTTGATGAATGCAATACCATATATGTTAACAACTTTTTTCTGTACTTATCTCCATATGATGTATATTAATATCTTTTGTTTCTGGGTAAGAATTGCTTTTGTCAACTTTTGGGTTTCGTTGGAATTTAGAGATTGCCTAAAATTTGTGTTCATGAGGCAGTTTGCCTGCGAGGAAATAAACAGTTCATGCTCTTTAAAGTTATTTAGAATAATAGGGTCTTAAAGATATAATCAAGCTGGGGTTTAATTGTATTTGGCAAGTGTGTTCTGGTTGAAGCTGAAACACAGCAGCACTTAGAGAGTATCGAAAACACGATTAGAAGATTGAATTGGAAAATGTAGGCATCAGAGTAGGGGGTCTTTGGAGTCAGTTGTAAATCACGATAGTCAAGACTCACCATGCATCCAACATATGGAGGGACTGAAATTACTGGTGTCCTTTTCCATCCTCAAAAATCGATAGATACAAAAGTTTATGAGCTGATTGTGATCAACAGCTAGCACACACGGGTCCAAGTAAAGATGCTGAAATTGTCGAAGCTTTTCTTGAACCTAAGAAACCCACAAAAACTAACCCAACCTGAGACACATGCTTGCAAAATGTAATCGGCATGTGCAAAATCCTAATTATTGGCTTGGAGGGTCAACAAAAAAGTTCAATCAGTCAATCCATAGCCACAAGTTCATTCCCTATTTAATACCTGTTAAGATTCTAGTTACTATGACTTTATTAGATAAGTAGACTTTGAACTTCTTCTGGCCTTAAACATGACGTTTTTCTGCGTTCTTTGATTTTGTATTTCTCTTGTGTTGTCTGGTTGATTATGCATGGCAAGAGATACGGGTATTGTGTGCTCATAGGTGTATGGTATTTCTATCAATGGTTAGTCGTCTCTTTAATATTTGTAATAGAGACGATTAACCATTGATTCTCCACTACTATTCCTTGGATTTTTATGGACCATGAAACACTGGTTTGGTTTGCTTTATTTGTTTTAAGGATGAGTAGGTGAATTAGTGTATGGACTATCAAGTTGATTTGGAAAAATCAATTTCAATGTGACCATTGAATATAGGAAACTGTTGTTTTATGATTTCTGTCGTTGGCAGTTGTAATATGTGAAAGTTCCTATTCTTCATTAAATTCTAACTTATTTGCTTACAATAGGTATTATTGCTTCTTGGTGCCACTTACGCTCCCGGTCCTTGTGGTTGCCGTATATTTTCATTGGCTCAGCATGAAGATGTTTAAACATGCCTGATTTTTTGTCAAGCCGATCAGGTAACTTGGAAAGCTATATCCATTTTTATATTACTTGAGTTGAGCTAAATAAGTGCGGCTAGCTTTTACTTCCCTGGCTTAAACCTAAATGTTCCTTAATTAACAGCTATTCTTACCCTACAACAATAGGGTCCATATCTCATCCCAATGCTTTCCCAAACAATTGATTGATGGATAATTTCCTTCTTTGCCCAAAATGCAGAGTACTTGTGAAATCTTTATTTGTAATATGCATCACTTTCCACCTGACCCTAGATGTAGCTTCAGGTTTCATTTCAGAATTGCTTGAATTAAATTTTACCATTTGTTTTTTTTTGGGTTTGTTATGCATCTGAGTTTCTTTACGTTTTTATTTTATTAGGAAGGAAATGGCTCCATTCAAGATCATGAGTTCTTATTGTCAAATGCTGCAAACATCAAAATTGCAAGGCAATAATTGTTAAACATTTAGCAAAAGTATGATTACATTTCGTGCATATCATCTAAACTTTCTGATTATTGAAATGTTTAAGTTGTAGTTATTATCTTTTTAGATATGCTACTGTAATATTATCATCCCTCTTTTTCATTTTTTATTTTTTTTTGCAAAATTTTACCTCCTAATCATCTAACATTTAGTTCTTTCTCCCTCATATTGTCTACAAAATGAGTCTTTAAACAATGTCATTGCTTGCATTACTTAAAATTTTCATGCCCTAGGCTTAAAGGAAATACATATTAGGACTTTGCCTCCCAAATTCCCCATTGTTCTGATTGGTCAGTTAAGAATAGCAAATTGATGGAAATGACAGTATTTAGGTTTAAAAGTAACATTATCCTTGATACCTCTTACAGATCTTTTGGATGGTTGTAAGGTGACTATAAAACGCAGGGAAAGTAAACAAAATGAACAAAATCGTTATTGATTATTATCCTTTGATAAGGTTTCGGGGGTATCTAGCATAATTTACAACATAATGTTAAAAATATGATTATCTTTTTAATTACTTAAGCAATAATATCTAAATAACCAACCACCCTAGCTAGTTTGTTATTCTATTGTCTTGACGACACCAACCATACTTTAGATTCAGAGTACCAAGTTCTAGTAACTTACTCTCAATCCTCTTACAGACAAGATGTAGCATTTAAAAACAAGCAAATCTTCTCAAGTTCTGCAAAAGGAAATGGAAGAAGGAAAAAGAAGAAGTTGCTGCTAAAGAGTCGAAGAATGAGATAGAAAGAGTGAGAGTTTGGAGTAAAAAAAAATAAAAAATTCAGATTGTCTGAAGTTCTGAACTGTGTTGAAACTTTATATTGGCTACACGTTTATGTGTTCGAGTTACTGTAATGATTTGGCCGATCGCTAATTGTGGTCGACTGTCACACGAGTTACATACATGTTTTAAATTATGTTCTTGATTAGTTGTTGTAGAGCTTAGCTGGACTTATGATGTCAATTTTGTTTGATAGTTTTTGGTCACAATATTTCTATTTCTTGTTGACTTGATGGCATGTCTCTGCGGTGTTGTTACCGAAAGTTATGAGGCATTATGTATTTCCCTTTTATGGGTGAAATAAAGAAAACATACGGTGATTGCCACTGATTATCATATATTCTTGGTTCAGATAACAAGTTTTGAACCTTTTAGAAGGATTTCAATGGTTCTTTTTATTATGTCTTTAGGTTTTTATTATCCTTTAGAAGGATTTCAATTGCCATGCCTTCACTATTGTTGAGGGTATTATCCTTTCAACCCTAAATTTAGGTGCTTGGCTATCAACCATGACACGAAATGCATAACGCAGTGGAAAAGTGTGGCCACGTATATTTCTAGACAAACAAATCTCATCTGTGTTTGAATTCATATCTTTCTATATGACTTTCAGCTACATTTGAGACATTTGGATACTACTGCATCAAATACTTGTTTTGCATTTTTCCTCTAACCAAAACCAGTTCTTTCAAATAAGACCATATTTTGTCTTCAAGGTCATTTCAGTGGTCTTGTTTGTTTTCCTTGCAAGTTTTTCCACAAAAATGTGCAGATATATCAACAACTGGAAAGAGATCGATGGTACTTTAAATGTAGGACAATGCATGAACAATGCATCTTTGAAGTGACAGATTGAAGATTATCCTTGCTAATACCACCATGAGAAGTTTCAGAAACAATAATGGCATTGCCTGTGTCGTCGATCATGAGCAATGCTATCACGACTTTCTCACCACAATTTCATTAAAGGTTACTAACTACGTACAGCCTTTAGAGCTGCTTCAGTCTCTTCCGTGTTTGAAAACTGGACAAAAGCTTGTTAAGTATACAATGGAACTTCTCCATAGTTTTGAAAATGAGAAAGAAGAGCATCTCTTGGGTTGCTTTTCCAAGGGATGCCAGACATATTGAGATGATTTCCAAATGTCATGCATAGCCTACCATTCCTATAATCCAAGGTGACTGAAGGCCTGGAGCTGCATTTGATTAGAGTCATAGAAATCAGCTCCACCCAAACAACCATCATCAGTGATCACAGACTAGCTCGTTTCACTATGCAATCCTTTGCTGTTCATAAAGATAGTTGAAGATGATGGTGAGAAAAACAGGCCAGTGGACTATATATATTCCTCAAAATAGTCCTATATTCCAAGTACGACAGAGAAAACAGGACTTCAATGAAAAACACCAGCTAAAGGAAATGATAACAATAAAGATGATGATGATGATGATAAAACACAACCAATAAAATATTTTCACACCTTGAATGGATTAGTGAATTCAAGCAAAGCACATTCAATTGAGATATGATCAGATTAAGATATAAAGCAAATGGCCAATTTCTAGGTAATTAAATAAGTAGGTACCAAAAAGAAAAAGGCCAGCAAATGATCGATAAGAATGAGACACCTTCCCAGTCGCATCATGTAAAATTGAGGCCTATACCCCACCAAAAAATGGCGAATTGCCTCAAAAATTGGTGTGAGGTGCTATGCTACCAGGCTTACCAATCACCACCCTTGTCTGAATATAACCATTGCACAGAAGCACCATCGTCAATAAGAACATGTTCTTCATTTAAGATTTGCATAGTTTCGACACCAGTTTTCCACTGTTCGGGCCACCAAGAAGCATAAAATCCAGATGCCTTCCATAAAGAAGGTATTTTATCCAAACTTACCAAGTGATTATCGGTTTCTGTTAAAGCCAAGTAAAAAAGCAACCAACCACCACAATGGTTTCAATCGCTTGCCTGACAAACATAAGTGGTGGATATGCTGCAATATGTGAGGTGCTTGGTAGGAGGTATAGAATCAGGGGTTTAGGAGAGGCATGCATAAGGTCTTTCAACAAATTCAAACTCAATTCAAAGTAATGATCACAACAGCAACATATAAGTAATAAGTAAAATAAGGATTCTGGCCTAACACAATTAGACCTAATTTCTTGCAATATGCCAGATGATTATTTAGAGATTTAGACAAAGGAAATTTCGCTCCCATGACCTATTCTAATCCTAATAATCAGTTTTCCCACCCTACGTCACCACTTTGGCTAACCCCCAAGTGATATCATTTTACAGAGAAACACCTGAAACATATGTAGGGTGACTGGTGTTGTGACTGTTGTCCTGTTCATGGGTAAACAGAGTTCTCACTGATGAAGCATATTATATATCCTTGCCTATAATGATGCACCTCCAAAGATTTATAGATGAAATAATGTTCAAAAATTGTCATGTACTGGAATATGTTAAATTTTCACTTTAACTTCATCCTTTGGGAGCCATGTTGAACAGTTGCACGCATTCAATGGGCTGTTCTAGCTGGGTAGAAATTTGAGCTCAGCCATATTTATCGGGAGCACGCAATATATATGGTTCCTGATGCTTTAACTGATGCCATGTACGTTGGACTATATATGCGGCTGTTGAAGAGTTCGAATACTGACACTCCAGATTGTTTCCTTCTTTGATTGGGCTTTGCAAAGAAGCCATGCAATCTGGTTGAAATTGAACATGCAAAGGATCATAACTAAAATCAAACCGGTTTGTATGTGTTAATTAGGAAGTTAAACAACAAGCAAGTCTGAAGAACCAATGCCCAATAGTATAGCATACCACATTACCACATAATGAAAGTACAAGTTTACTATAATTTCAGCGAACAGAGCAGTACGTACTCTCCACTCGATAATAGAGGGAAGAATACCATGTCCCTAACTGACATACATATCTCCCAACATAACCAATAAAAGATAGCTCATAGGCGTGATTAATGGTAAAGAGAATAGACACTTCTTAAGACCTTTACTTATATTGTTTAGAAAACAGCAACAAGCACCTCTTGGCATAGCAGCAGCAGCAGCAGCATCACATATTAATTTGCGGCCTGATGTTCAGTTGGCATTGGGTAGCGGCACATGGGACATAGGTGATTGATCTCCAGCCACTGGACAATGCAATTTAGATGATAAAGGTGTGAGCAGGGCAAGCGAGTAAGCACCAGTTGATCTTGATCTTGTGCTGCAAAATCAACCAAACAAATAGCGCAAGTCTGACGTCGAAGTATCATCATCATCATGTTGTAATTCCACTCGCTCCAAACCCTCAATTGATGATTTAGCTGCAGGAGTAACATTGGGCCTACATCCATCAATGAGATTGAGAGAGTGGCAAGTCACGTCCCATATAGCCACATCAAGAGTCAGCTCGGGGGAGACGGCGGTGTCAACCGCCACAAATATGCTTTCAATGATAGCTGCATGTTCAGCTTCCGGGACACCAATGCTTGAAAGAGACTTGGCCATCATCTCTGTATACTCAGACTCAATACTCGCATTGGATGAAAATTGCTTGATACGACAAAAATCGACCCAAATTTTTTTTTCGGCAACTAAGGTGTTAGTTTCAATAATAAAGTTATCACCCGTCGGAGGGACGGTTCCGCTTACCCTCTTCAGGATTAATCTGATAACAAGCCTGTCCTTTCCGACAGCGTCAGGTTTCCTGGTGCATCTTTGCGCCGCACAGGCACGCTCATGGCCTTGAACAACAACTGAAACTCTCCAAGTTCAAGGCTTTTATAATTGTATAAAGCAAACCCTAATTCTAATCCAAAGACGAGGAGGACAGGGAGTCAGGTTTCTGCTTGACATACTTGGGACCCTGAACTCCTAACTCTTCCAGGAATGGTGCATAGATTAGTTCTTAGCTAGAAAAGCGGAATCATCAAATTGAGAATACAAGTGGTAAGCAAAAGAGATTTCTAATATTCATTGATTAAAGAAAAGTTAATATTGATTAAAGGAAAGATTAGTAGGGACAAGGGGACATAGAGCCTAAACTTCTCCAAGTACAACAAAAGAAAAGAACAATGAGAATGAAGCCTAAAAAATAAACCAGCTGGCCAAGCCTAAACTTCTCCAATGAACCCCACCCCCTTAATAGTCCGAGTGTTGCTCAAATTTGTTCTATTACCTGCACATTGTAATTGCTAGTTCATCAAATCCCATCATGCATGTACACTGTAATTTAATAGCAATAATGCATTATGCAATTCACCAAACCAGCAAGCGACAACAAGACAAAAGCCAAAGAGGTTTTCCCTATAATTGATGAACCAGCAAGAGAAAAAAGAAGGCAACTTCCAAGAACTTCACTCACTCAAAAACAATTCAGTTATGCAAAAACATGACAATGGTACGAATTTAAACAAGTTAAATTTGGCCTTAATGGTTGAGGCCAAACAAATTAGGACGGATATAACAGTGATGCAAACCAACAAAGCTACAGTCCCACCCACACCCAAATTGCGCAAGTTTCAGTACTTACCAAGGTGTAGGGAAGGGAAGAGATGATATTGTTATGTTCCTCATATTCTTAAATGACGACCTGTTTCTTAGCTATTAGATAAAATACGGTTGCAACATGCATCTGAATTGTTCATATCTAAGTAGTCAAATCCTTAACTATAGACATTAATTACTAAATCCTTCTAACTATTAGGTACTCGTCATTTTGCATGCAGTTATTTGATTTCCACGACAATCGGGGTATTCTGGCAAATATTCAATCCTTCTAAGATTAGGACTTATTCCAACCTCGCTCAGAAAGGAAAAGTGAAAATAAATCACGGCAGGATTGGTCACATCAGAAATAGGGTGAACCGTGAATGCATGGGGTGGGAAAATAGAGGTGTCAGGTGATATCAAGTTGGATCGATCTTGCCAAGCCAGACAATTTAAAAAAAAAATTGAGAATAAAAGATGGCAAGCAAGCTGATAAGACTAATTCTTTCCACCTGCTCAAGTTGTAAAAGGCTCTGCTTTCCCTGGCTTCCTTGATCCAGTAAAGAAACCTCTTCTACAGCAAAAACGAATCCATCAATGCAATAGAATAAATAGATATATTAAGAGAGAAATAGAGAGTGAGAACTTACAAGAAAAACATTAAGTTTATTAAACTGCAGGGTTCCAGTTAAATGCATTCCCATCCTCATCTTATCCCTCGTTTTTTCTAACTTTACATGTTTTGTCTAAGAAATCCTAAAGCTTTGAGCCAACGGAAGTCACTTAATTTTAATAGAAATGAACATCTGAAGCCTGCTAATAACAGCACATCGCAAGAAAAAAAAAATTAGGTTACATAGTTTGAAGCAGGAATTAATTAAGCCATATAAATCAGTTATGAAGGGCCAGCATTAAAACAAAAATGGGAAAAATTAAATAAAAGAACCACAGATGGACCATTCTTAATTTTCAGCAACATTCTTAATTAAGCTGCTGGCTGAAACACAAGTACTTTACAGCAACATTCACAGATAGACCATTGTTAGTTTACAACAACATACAGCAACATTCTTAATTTTCTGCAATCGCATTAGACCATTCATAGATAGACCATTCACAGATAGGCATCATATTGATGTTTCTACACTGATCTGAAGATTTTCATGTACACAGCAAACTTATCCATTTGCTGGTTACTATCTTTTTCCATAGAAATCACATTAATCATATAACTTGATCCACAACAAACATATTCAGACAAATGGTGCAAGACACAATGTAGTAGTGATCTAGAGTTTGGCAGTGGGAAATCAAATCATATGGAGAAAGTAAACCTGACCAACTCCACAGATCATTCAATTAGAAAAAACTTTTTAGCGTCAAGTATTACTCTCTATTACATACTAATATAATCAACATTCAACTCAACTCCACAAAAGATAAGAACAAATTATCATCAAATTAACCCTCTTCCTGCCCCAAAATCACAAAACAATTAAAAAATGGCTATAATCACAGGAATGAGAAAAAAGCACTGCAATCACAATACCCACTTACATCTGAATCACCTAACACACTCACAATAAAGAAAAAGGCCAGCAAATGATAAGAATATGATAACAATTAATAATGATAATGATAATAAAACACAACCAATAATGAAACCATAAAATATTTTCACACCTTGAATGCATTTGTGAATTCAAGCAAAACACATTCAATTGGGATATGATCAGATTAAAATATAAAGCAAATGCCAAATTTCTAGGTAATGAAGTTAGTAGGTACCATAAAGAAAAAGGCCAGCAAATGATAAGAATATCAACCATAATCTGAGACGCCTTCCCAAGTCACATCAAGTAAAATTGAGGCCTATACCCAGGAAAGAGTGGTGAATGCCTCCCACCCTCTCCCTTCTTCAACACATGCATACACAACTGCCTCAAAAATTGGTGTACCAGGCTTACCAATCACAACCCTTGTCTGAATATAACCGTTGCACAGACGCAGAATCGTCAATAAGAACATGTTCTTCATTTAAGATTCTCATAGTTTCAACTTTCAACAACAGTTTTACACTGTTCGGGCCACCAAGAAGCATAACATTCAGATGCCTTCCAGGAAGAAGGTATATTTTATCCAAACTTACCAAGTGATTATCGGTTTCTGTTAAAGCCAAATAAAAAAGTAACCAACCACCACAAACATTAAGTGGTGGATATGCTGCAATATGTGAGATGCTTGGTAGGAGGTCTAGATGAAGGTCAGGTGAGACAACATGGAGGTCCAAATAGAATCACTCCTTTAAGACAAGTGAAACAATAAAGAGACCATGAAACAAAGTAGAACATGTTTCGCTATCAGAGAAGTCATTCACATATTTAAGGCAAGTTAAACCCAAACTGACATTGGTAGATATACTTACATTCTAATATTACCGGAAAATTTACATACCAGATACCATGAAACTGCAGCAGCCAACTGGCCGCTTAGGACTTAAAGGCATCATATATCAAATCCGGATCATGTGTAAAGAAATTTCTTGACCAAAGATGCACAGTAAAGTGAACAGAAGAACAGAATCGACTTATTTACAGATAGAATCAGGGGTTTAGGAGAGGCATGCATAATGGTCTTTAAACAAATTCAAACCCAAATCTAAATACACAATTCAAAGGAATGATCAAAACAGCAACATATGATTAATAAGTAAAATATGGATTTTGGACTAACACAATTAGACCTAATTTCTTGCAATATGCCCAGTAATTAATTAAAAATTTAGACAAAGGAAATTTTGCTCCCATGACCTATTCTAATCCTAATCAGTTTGCCCACCCTATGTCAGCAATTTGGCCAACCCCAAGTGATATCATTTACAGAGAAACACCTGAAACATGTATATGTAGAGTGTAGACTCGTAGAGTGACTGGTGTTCTCTTGTTTAGAGAACAAGATGGTAAACAATGATTTCACTGATTGAGCATATTATCCTTACCTATAATGATGCCCCTACAAAGATTTATAGATGAAATAACGTTCACAATTGTAATGTACTGGAATACGTTAAATTGTCACTTTACCTTCATCCTTTGGAAGCCATATATGTTTAACAGTTGCACGAATCCAATGGGCTGTTCTAGGTAGAAATTTGAGCTCAACCATATTTATCAGGAGCACTCAACATGGTTCCTGATGCTTTAGCTGATGCCATGTTGGACAATATATGCGGCTGTTGAAGAGTTAGAACACTGACAGTCCAGATTGTTTCCTTCTTTGCTTGGGCCTTGCAAAGAAGCCATGCAATCTGGTTGAAATTGAACATGCAAAGGATCATAACTAAAATCAAACCGGTTTGTACGTGTTAGGACTTAGGAAGTTAAACAACAAGCAAGTCTGAAGAACCAATGCCCAATAGTTTAGCATACCACAAAATGAAGTACAAGTTTATTATAATTCCCACTCGATAACATATCTCCCAACAAAACCAATAAAAGATGAAACATAGTTTTAGGATCATAATTAACTACACCCAACGAGTGCAAATTTATTACAATTCAAACAATTAAAGCAAACATTGGAGAAACCCATGTCACACACATAGATAGCTCCTATCAGAATAAATACAAGATGATACATTTCAGAATATTTTATTTGAGTAGCAGCGGCTTAATAATTAGGAAGCAGACAAGTAACCAGCAGTAATATTAAGAAACAGCAGCAAGCACCTCTTGGCAAACAGCAGCATATATTAACTTTCGGCCTGATCTTCAGTTGGCATTGGGAATCTGCACACAGGACATAGGTGATTGATCTCCAAGCACTGGACAATGCAATCTAGATGATAAAGGTGTGAACAGGGCAAGCGAGTAAGCACCAGTTGATCTTGATCTTGTGCTGCAAAATCAACCAAACAAATAGCGCAAGTCTGTCGAAGATCATCATCATCATGTTGTAATTCCACTTGCTCCAGACCCTCAATTGATGATTTAGCTGCAGGACTAACATTGGGCCTACATCCATCATTGAGTTGGCGGCGGTAAGTGACGTCCCATAAGCCCACATCAAGAGGCAGCTGAGAGGAGACGGCGGCGTCAACGGCCACAAATACGGTTTCAATGATAGCTGCATGTTTAGCTTCCGGGACACCAATGCTTGAAAGAGACTCAGCCATCCTCTCTGCATACTCAGACTCAATACTCGCATCAGATGAAAATTGCTTGATGCGGCAAAAATCGACCCAAATTTCTTTTTCGGCAACTGGGGTACTAGTTTCAACAATAAATTCACCAGCCCTCGGAACGATGCTTCCACTTATCCTCTCCAGGATTAATCTGATAACCAGCTTGTCATCTCCGGCGGCTTCTGGTTTCCTTGTTCTTCTTTGCAACGCACAGTGATGGAAGCAACATCTGGTAGGCATGCTGATGGCCTTGAACAACAATTGAAACTCTCCAAGGTCGAGGCTTTTATAATTGTAGCCCTAATTCTAATCCAAAGAGGAGGAGGACATGAAGGGATCTGCTTGAGATACTTGTGAGTTGCGACCCTGAACTCCTAAGTCTGCCAGGAATGGTGCTGAAAAAGTAAAAAGCACTACCGCATGGTTGTTTTTGCTCTTTTCCAATTTAGGTTCATACCTTTACGGCTTCACCACTTTTTTCGTTCTCTCATAACAAACGCCGGAGTTGAAATTTAATTTACTACACTCGGCTCACATCTCAGAAGGTCTGAAGACACCTTTTCATCTTTAATAACTTTTTATCATAGTTAATTTGACCTTTAAATTCATAAGTTAGTCCAAAAAAAACCTTTAAAATCATTACCAATGGAGTAGTGCGCGCTAGAGATCCCAAAAATATATACCAAATTCATTTACCAAATGAGGTGTCAGTGTGTCACATACCACATAAATACCACATATTCACTTTATTTCAAAAATAAAATGATATGTCTCACGTCTCACCTCCAATTTGCATTTAATATAATAAAATCTCTTATATTCCAATTTAATAATTTCCATTTTTGTACAAATTTAATAATTTTCACAATTTTATTTATTTATTAAATGAATAGAATGACTTGTTCTTTATTGTCTTTTCTGTTATACTGCCATGGCAATCCTCTTCAATTGCAATTCAATTTCTTTTCTTATCCTAGCATTGATCTTTTTTCCTTTCGTTATAATAAAGGGGATCCTAGCATCAATCTCTTCTGTATATATACTATCGGTCTCTTATAGCATCAATCTCTTCTGTACATATACTATCTCTTATAGCTTATAGCCTCTAACAAAACCAAACCTAATTATCTATTTGCTTGGTTTGAAGAATTGAAGCTGCATGGGCATAGAAATGAAGAGATTTTTTAACCTCAAGTTCAATCGAATTCCTGAAGTCTCAAATGTTGAGGTGGTGCATGAAATCAAAATGGAAAATGCTTAAGATCCCAAATTTTTGTACCAAATTGGGATAACAAATGATGTGGCATTTGCCACATCACTGACATGATACACATCATATATGCCACATCATGTACCACAATTGAAATTTCTCTTTTCAATTTATTCCCGATAATTTCTTTTGTATTTTTTTTATTTTCCTTATATCTTTTTATTTTCTTTGTATTAGAATTCTAAAATGAAAAATGAGAATCCTAGAAAACTGTTCTATTTAATTTGATTGAGCAGTGCTACATATCCCAGAAAAATATACCAAATATCTTTACCAAATGATGTGGCATTTGATGTGGCAAAGCCACGTCAGCACTTGAAATTCAATAATGTCCAACAAATTTGATTAATTTATTTATAAATAGACATAAATTAATTCTTCAAAAACAAAAACAAAACTACAAAACTTAACCTAACATAATCAAAACTGCAAAACTTAATTAACCTAACCTAATCAATTGATGGCGAAGAAGAACACCAGCACCAAGGACACCCAACTGTTGCGTCTACGCAGCAACCACAATTGAATTCACCAATATGTCTCACAAGAAGACCCTTGAAATAATGGTGTGCAATTGGCATAAGAAAACATACAAAAATAGAGAAAATAAACAAACAATCATTGTAAGACATAGTAAACAATGAGAATACTAGCTGCATGGTAGTGGTTTCAAACAAAAACTATAATACATTACTGTCACCGAATTTGGCACAAACAACAATAATCATAAAGACTACATAACAACAAATTATAGAAACCAAAACTTCAATATAAGTATATAACCAATTAATCTATGGAGAATCAGTCTAGTGAAACTAGACAAACACAAACTCACGACCAATAGAGAAGGATATTATAGGAAAGAAACAATTAGATGGACGTGATAGCAATCTGCAACTTTAAGTGTCATTGATTTTATGTATTTGGGTGCATACCGGGTATGTTTAGATCTATAGGTTAATGAGGATATGGTGGTCTCGTAAACAAGGAAGAGTAAGAAGATTTCCAGTTTTTTATTGGTTCATCTGTGTTCTAAGAAACAGAGAAGAGGGAGATTGAAAGAATAAAGAAGAGAGAAGAGCTATGGTTGATTTTAATTTTCAATCTTTTTATTTTAATTAATGGAATCAGAATAAAATAGAAAAATATATAACAAAAATAAAATAAAATATGTGTGAAATTGTTTGATGATGTGGCAGATGCCACATCATTTGGTATTACTATTTGGTAAAATATTTTGGGATTTCAAACATTTTCCATAAATTAATGCATTTAGATTACATGTTGGAAATTACAGTGTATGTAAATGATGATGTGGCACTGGTACCCAAATTTGGTATAAAAATTTGGGATCTCTAGCATTACTCATAAATAAATAAAACAAAAACAAAATCCACATGTTTCAACAATGATAACCGCGCGCCTCTATAACGTACCCGTCTAGTTTTATTTATCAAAACGGGTTGGTGCAGCAAAATGGCGAGAAAAAAAAGTTTTTTGTACAAAAACGTAGCCCTAAACGAGGCTTAAGAACTAAATTTTTTCCTTTATATATATAAATAAATGTATTTTCCCTTTAAATCCCCCTCAAAATTTCTTAGAAGACATTGATATATATGCATCGTTATGCACAAAAGGTTTGTAGAAATATTCAATCAATACAATTTCTCAAGTTCTTTTTGTTTTTGGTCAAGCAACAATTACTTTTAAGTTGAAACACAATTTGCAAGTTCAGTCCCGAGTAAATTTGAAATGATATTCTCCAAATTTTTTATTTACGCTTTGACAAATTTTTTTTTTCATACGAGTTTGTTTGTGTTTTTGTTTTTATAATTATTTTGTGGTGTTAGTAAGCTTTGTAGTCTTTTTTCCCCTGTGAACACTTTTTTGGCTAACTGAAACAATGAGAAGACTTAGAGTACTTGCTTTCCACGCACGTGAAACATGAAAGAATTCACTAAAGTAGCTAACTGCACTTTTGATGGGAAGATGAATTCACATCGTTGTGAATAGGTGGCCATTCTAAAATCTGATATGACTATGTCGATGATTCCACAACATAAATCTCCTTATGTCCTAATTGACTAATATTCAAGATCTTTGGCTGTTTTGTCATATTAGCTCTAAAACAACGCATTTACTATGCTTCTAAGATTTGGATTAAGCAACATTGGAACTCTGGCCATTTAAATATATAAACAAATAATAACTATTTGTTGAAAAATATGGGACTAGCGAAATAAATTAGTTTTTCAAAAAAAGACATGAGTACATTATCTACGAACACACAGCCATACCGGCCAAAAATTAGCAAACAACAACACAAAGGGGCAGGACAATCATTATCGAGAAACATATCTTACCTGATATTTCAATACATTCACTTTGTAACGATGATCCTTCAAGGGGGACTGTTGGAGTGTCGACAGAGTCGGTGGCGTCGGTAAGCATCTTTTAGAGCTTTCTCCTTATAGAATCTTCTTTTTATTAATTCGTTATTTTTTGTGTATGGGCTTTCTCCATAAAGATGTCGTCCATCCCCTCCCTCAGGCAGCGGCTGATCCTCTCCCAGCCCCTTTTTTCAGTGGCTGATCTTCTCCCTGAGAGGTAATAAAAAATCTATTAAGATATTGCCGTAGATAATTACAAGGTTTTAGGCCCTTGATGACTTTTGCTTATTAGAAATTGTTAATTACATTAGTTGTATATTAAAACTTACCCGTTGTACAATGTGTAGTGTATGTGCAGTACATCTGTAACTAATATAAATAGCCTCCTTGTGAGATGAATAATACATATAGAAAATATATTCTCTCAATTTGTTCTATTATGTTTGACTTGGTATCAAAGCCAAGATTTTTGTTTTGTTTTGGATTTTGTCTATTTTGTTTTGTCCTCTTGACTTGTTTGCCTAAGTGATGTGGATTGTTCAGTTGCATCATTTGTGAGATTTTGGAGACAAGTGAAACATGCAAACGTCCTAAACAGTAAACACATATATATGTGATAAAAAAACTCTTGTTTATTCAAACTTAGGGTTTTCTTCATGTTCCCAATAATCACCTTGAAAGTTCTTATCAATATGCTTATTCTTATCAATAATCATATTAGGATGTTCTTTATGTCAGGCTGTAATAAATTTATAAATTTAATATGAATTTTATGATAGGAGTATAAAATCAAATATATGTGATGTAAAAATAGTGCAAAATCTTGAGATTTCATTTGGGATCATTTACTTTTCTTTTAATTTTCAAATAAATTGGAAATAGCGCGCACCACTGCTTCTGCAATTCTGGGTTTGACATGGTGTTGGGATCTAGTTTATCCTTGAGGAATAAGGACGATTTATTTAACAGTCTAGTTTGTGCATTTCATACGCAAAATCTTTGGCTACAATGAAATACAAGCAAAGAAGTTCACGGTATATAATCTGTCCTAAGATAGAAAACATAAGGCAATTAGCTCCCACAAATGGGAGATTGCATTTAAACTGAATACTTGCTCTCATCACCGAAATAATTTCTCAAAATCTGAGAACTATTTCCCATCCTCAAATCTAATGTTGTCACCCCCTTGCCGTACATATAAGAAGTGGAGAGAAAATTTCCTTCCTTATCCATGTATGGATAAAAATCGGTAAGGGCATGTGAGCTTAGCACCTTGCTTTGCTCCAGCTCTATATAGTCCTCTAAATAAAGCCTGCAACCACATAATAATTATAAACAATATTTTAAAAGGTGAAAAGCATACCGAGGTGTTCTCAGAGGCACGAAGCAAACCTTAATATCGGTTTTGTCCAACAGGTGAAGGGTGGTGGTGAATCGAACAATTGAAGGCTCGGTGGTTCCGGTGGTTTTTGCAGTGTTTTCCCTTTGTTTTATCTAGTTTTTCTGTCTTTTTACTCTTGAGCATACATCTCAAGCTTGTTGTGAACGCTTTTGGAGCCTTAACTCACGCTTTATACATCTATATGCCTAGGCAATAACACAAAGGCGTTTATACATGCAAAAGGCGTTTTTTAATACATTGATTATAATTAAATACCATATAACCTTATATATTAAGTAACTAACCATATATACTCCAAGAAGAAGTAGCATAAATTTTTTTGGTGGGATCATAAGCCACGACTCAATTTCTAGTTTAAAAGAGAAGTAAATGATTTCATATGAAATCTTAAGATTTTGCACTATTTTTACATCACAATCTTATCCCATATATTTTTTTATGAATGTCTTATCACGATAAGATTGTATGTTGGGATCATTTACTTTTCTTTAAATTTTCAAATCAATTAGTTTCGTTGGTTGGTCATAAGCCACAAATCAATTTCTAGTTTTCCAAAAAAGCACCATTAATCTAATTCGTAGTGAAAAAGTCTACTTATTCATATATTTTCTAAAAATACATCATCATATGAAAACTTCAAAAGTACTCAATTCCATAACAAAACCCACCGGGGATTGTTGGACGATTGCCTAAAATTGTTCCTTCAATTTTAAAATCAAGAACAGTAAACAAAAAAATTAATAATAAAAATGCAAGAAGAAAAAACAACATGAAAAAACAAGTCACTTTGGTGAACAAGAATATATTTAGAAAGTGGGTTAGCTCCATTCTCTTAACACCATTTAGTTAGGAACACAATCTCTCCCTTCCACCCTATAGTTTTTGTAGTGGTATTCATCTTGCTTTGGCTGAAATTTCGGCTAACACTATCTAATAATCATGGGTAATGATGGAAAAAACTTTGGTCTAAACCGGTTCGAACCTGTGTGTCCAAATTCTCTCTTATTTGCATATGTTCAGCAATGTAAATCCATGATCTGAACCATTCGTCTTATAAAGCAACTTTTTATAAATCAATTATGCAAAAGATCAACATAAACAAGTATCTTTTATTCATGAAATTACATCAAACAAATGAACGGTTGGTCATAAGAATGTTGACTTTTACCAAAATCGTTCATTTGTTTAAGTTAGATGAGTTAATGATCTCCTATTTAGATGATTTTTTTTTGTAGAGATAATCTTTAAAAGGTTGATTTAGAAGACGAACGGATCAAATCATGAAATTACATTGCCGAATGTATGTAAATAAGAGAGAGTTTGGACACACAGGTCTGAACTGCTTTGGACAAAAGCTTTTTACGATAATGATTTTTTCATCCCGTCTTTTATGCTCAGTAATTTTAACGGGTATTTCATCAACAAACCGAATAACTTGTCTTTTGTCTATAATGGAATAATTTCTTTAGAAAATAAAAAACCAACTCTAATTTATTTTGGAAAAATTCACCATTCCATAACCAACCAGTAAATTACAAACGTTTCCAACTCTATTTTACCATTATACGTACTATAGGTTCAACGGAAGAGTCTCCAATGAGTAATGAGTACCTTATAATAAGAATTCATTAAAGACTTTTAAACTTAACCATTATATGAGTTTTTAAATTATCAACTAACATTTAAAATACGCATCCAACTATTAAATTTGAAAGTCCTCATTAGGTAGAACTCACTAGAGAAGGCCCATATAGGATCAACTTATAGTTTCTGCAGATATTGGTTCAACTAGTAACCAGTTGTATCTTATTAGTATTTTTGGTTCAATATTTAGTGGATGCTGAGAGAGAAAATGTCAGTAAGGTTTGCCGATGATGATGGCATTGAATGTCACCTGCGTCAACACACTACCACAAACAACCTCTTCCGAAAAAAGTATTATTTTCTGGCATGATATTCATAGTTAATGCATAAACAAGGGTTCCAGCAAAACTCTTGTGTATATAATATGATATTAATGCTTCCTAATTCAGCTAGAGATGTTAAAACTTGTATCCATCCTTGACTGCAGTGGCAGTTGATCCGTAGATTGCTCGACTTTGCAGCAAACTACATTCATTAAGATTTTCCGGCACCTGAAGGTTTCAACTAGTAATGGCTACATATAATCCGTAATTCTAATTCTGCATTTCGCAATCTAAAGGTTGGTCCATATCCAGAAACAGATCGCTTGTTATATAGGACTCGAGTGGCTTGTGTGTTTGTGTGTTACCATATTCTGTAATGTAATTGATCTCTATTTGGGAAGCTACCAATTGAAAGAGACTAGCCTTCATATATCCTCCAGCGACCTTGCCTATTCTTCACTATCTATCTAATTTCTCTAAAATTATAACTCTTAAATCGTCTTCTTCTATATACCTATTATATTTACCAAAATTTGAACTCTCTAAGGTCCACAATATCTTAGGCAACACCCACCTTGTTTTACCCTGCATCGCATGCACTTCTTTAACATGTATAGTACAAATTCAATTTCTGCATGAACACATCCATAAACCTAAGAGATTTGCAGTACAGCCAAGCTCATAGCAGCTAAAGGACTCGACATAACATCAACTTTGGACTTTATGTGGAACACACACAAGTACAATATGGAATCAAAAGTTGTACAGCCAAAATGAGCTAAATGGATACAATTGAGTGATTGAAGCACAGCAACAAAGTTTCAATTGGCTTGGAGCTTTTAAACAAGTCCATATTCAAGTCTTGCACATTAACAAATAAATATAGAAAACTAACGTGGTAAACCAACCAAAAGCAAATCTCTCCTGGAACCTTTGTCCCAGAAGCAACATGTTTTACACCCCCAATAAGTGTCGATGTAACTAGTTTGAATACAGAGGATCGGAGGGAATGCAGCTTTTGAAAAGGAAATATCGAGAAGAAATCAAGGAGATTACCTCACATCACAGAAGAAGTAAAACCTCAGCACCAAAGAAGATTCAGATAGGAGAGACAGGGGCATTGTTATTGGCCAGATAGTTAATGGAAGAGCATATATATCCTGAAGACAGACCTGGGTTTAGGAACTTTTAACAGTTTGTTGGCCAAAAACTAAAAACAAACAGTTGGAACTGAGTTTGAGGTCTATTTGGTGTTGATCTTATTCTTACACATGTAGCAACCCCTATTCTAGTATTTCTACTAGTGCCTAACTTCTAAGAGCATCACAATTATCAACCCAACAAAAAACAAAAGAGTGGAATTCAGATTTCAGATTTCCGGGCTGATTTTATTTGTTTGTTTTTAAGTATTTTGAATGTTGTCTAGAAAAAGAAAATGGAAGGCTTTAGTAATGTTCACATGTATCTTAAACAGCATTAATCTTTGACAAGCAACTCGAGCAATTCCACTTTCACTGTTTCACATGACTGACATTTCGTCCATTTCACGCATCAAACTGTCCTTCACAAGGGGAATCAAAATCCATCAATAATAATTCACGTATTAAGAGCCAAAAAAAAGAGCTGATTTCATTTTCAACCACCAAAAGAGTCGAAGAATAATCGGTGTTCAAAGTACTGGACATTGTCATCAAGTTTCAACACAGCAAGAAGGTGTGGAAACATCTAAAGTGATATTGTCGCAATCCACCCCTTGGTAACTAGTTAGTTTGCTAATACTTACAAAGTCCGCTTGTTCCAAAAGATATCATCTGCCCAGTAAAGAAGGGTCATCACTAAAAGGGGAACTTGCTATCTTCATCATCTTCATCCTCATCTATGGCATCCTCATCTTCAGTAATTATCTCATCTTCCTCTTCGAGTTCCTCGTCCTCGTCCATCATGGCTTTGCTCCTCTCTTCACTGTCCTTCAAACCAGTGCTCAGGACCACATTTTCTCCCCTGGATTGCTCCATATCTTTCCTCAACTTCTCCATGTTTTCCCTCCTATGTTCCTCCTCTAAATGCTCCTTCTCTGCACGTCTCTTGTCCAGATCAGCCCTACACAAGAGACAACGAGCAAAAAATATATGAAATCAGGATGCAGATTAATCTGACAATGATGGTCCATATCAGAAACATCCACATTAACTGGCACTCATATATAAAAACTGTAAAAGGGTTGTCAGGTTCAGAAAATACTTATAGGTGGCCATGTACTCCTCAGCACTTGCTTCAATTGCCTTAAAAAAGGCATCCATTCCAGCACCAGTGATCGCAGACACTCCAACAGACCGCAAGTTCTTATAGAATTCATCCAACACAAGGGAGAGGCTCTCTGTTAAAGTTGAAGTGTACGAGTGGTCTTCACTCACTGCTGCTTGAAATGCCTCAAAATCCTCCATCCACTGCATGCACAGCAGTTTTCAATAAAATGGCATGATAAAATAAAGAAGTGCATACTACATGATTGAGTTCACAATGGAAAAAAAAGAAGCCCAAGACTATGGAGGAGAAACAGCTGCATCTTAAGTGCATGACATTAATTTAGATTATGTTGATGAAATAGCTACAAAGAAGAAATCAAAATAGTACAAGACATTCACAGGAGAAACAGCTGCATCTTAAGTGTATGACACTGTATTCTGGAAGTCCTACTGTTTAGTGGGTACTTACTTCGTTATCAGCTAAACAGGATAGAAACAAAGGAATCCAAACTGAGCAATCCAATATTAACCTAAAAGCTTCCGGATCATATTCAACCATTTACAATGTGTGTGCTGTGTGTGTCACCGCATGCATTCAATTAGAGATGTCTACTCTAACCCAGATATAAGCATACCTCCAATGCAAATTCATGTTGAGCCACGTCAGTTTTGTTGAATGCCAGTACAAGTGGCAGCCTTGTCTTGTAGAGGATACTACAAGCATAAAGCATGTTGCTCATAAAAGTAACTGGGCTAGCTGAGCGAGGTGTATCGACTACATAAGTGACAACAGTAGGAAATGTTGAAGCAAATGCTTCTGTGATGATAGCACCAGAAGCTGACCAAGTGAATATCTCAATCTGACCAGGAGTGTCCACAAGAACATAATCAAGCTGATCTGCTCGCTTCTCGATAACGTTGATAACCTGAAATTGACGATTATGATGATCTCATTTTGAATTGAGGAGGGGAGAAAAAGAAGAATAAAACTTAAAGCAGGAGCTAAAAGAACAACATTACGAGCATAACCAAATGAGTTGGTAGAAAAAGAGCATAAGACAGAACCAGCACCAAGCAGCCAAGCCAAAGATTGCCATACATGGGCAAACAAATTGAACCGGTAGAACAAACATCAAGTTGAAAACAATGCAATACATAATTCAATACAAAAGTTTCTGTTGAGTACTAATAACAGTGAGTTACAAAAACGACACCATGCCACATCCATAGAGCCAAAAATCCTACAAAGTATTTTAAGGCAAATATATCACAGGCAAGTTTTTACCTCATCAAACTTGGTAGCAAACAAGTTGAGTGAGGTCAAAATCCCTCCATTAGGTCCAAGGTTGAATTGTTTCATCACTTCCTTGTACTTAACAGTGTCCCGGATGTCTATGTTTGCACCGAATGGAAGAGTCATCACAGCTGGATCGAGGTTCATCACATACCCACGAATATTGGATTCATGAGTGTGGGCAACCAAGCGATGAAGAAAGGTTGTTTTACCACTCCCTACACGAAACCCACAACACATTTCAATCTTCTAACTCCAAATAGTCGCACAAAAACATATCTCTTCCCTAAAATGGAACCAGGAATGGATCAAGCAGACAACCATATCAATATAATAAACAGAAAAAAACGAACGAAATTGAATGAAATTACCTGCCATGCCTACAACAATAATAATAACTGGTTTTTTCTTGAAGCTGGTCGATGATGATTCCTCAATATTTAGTTTCTCCATTGAACCATTGAGCTCCTCAGTCTCTTTACCCTTATTTTCCATACCCAAATAAAGCATTCCAGCTTAATCACACACAATTCAGTATAAAACCAAAAAAATGACAGGAAAAGGAATAGAAAATTTAGCCTAATTGTAATCTTTCCCAAACCATAATGATTTAATACGAGTAAAATAAAAAAGACATCAATATAACTTCTAGGTTTTCTTAACAAATTGAAAGCATAACAAACGAAACCCTAATCCGTGCATGAATACATATAGGCCTATGGGGGGCTTGTTTGCTTCAATGAGAGACGAAGAGAGAGATTGAGAGAATAATTACTTTAATGGCGGAAGAGTCGTCGCCTTCAGAATCCATCGGTACCGATGATGCTCCGACCTGTTGCTGTGACGTGATGTTCATTTTCTGGAAATCAGAATCAATGTCCATCGCTGTGTAGATTTCGCGGTGGTTTCTGCGCCGCAAAGGGAATATATGGGTTATCGGCGGCGGCCGAGAAAATAGAGGAAGCGGGAGGAGGGCTTTGAACTAAGAAGTGGTAAACTGTAGAAAGAGGGCAGCGGGAGCCTGGGAGGAGACCAATATGCTGGGACACTTGGTTACAGAGTTTCAGAGAATACAAAAGGAGAGGGGCGGTGAGAAAGTGAAAAGGGTAAATACTAAATATACTAGTCGGTCCAACACGAGTACGACCCATATAATCCATTTTATTACAACTTTATTTTTATTTTTACTTTTTATGCTACTCAATATTTTTCTCTTTCAGAATGTTAAACGAAATCTTAGAAATTATAATTAGGGCTGGGAAAGTGAGACCGAAATACCGAAACCGAAGCCGAAACCGATCGGGTCGGTATCCCTTCCATTTTTTTTCTATACTAAACCGAACCGAAACCGAATTCTATATTCGGGATCGGTATCGGTATGCAAAATTTTCATACCGAAATATACCGAATTAATAATTTTCATATCGGTATTCGGGATCTATATGAGGTGAATCAAAACGGTATTCCAAAATTGATTGAAGGGAGCAAGCAACTGAGAGTAGTTCCAGAATTGATTGAATCAAAACGGCTTCGATTCGAGTAGTTCCAGTAAACTCGAGGTGAATCAAAACGGTATTCCATAATTGATTGAATCAAAACGGCTTCGATTCGATCAGTTCTCAATTGTACCTTCATTCATAGTATTCCAGAATTGATTGAAATGGAATTTGATTGAGCCAATTTGATCGATCAATTAAGAATTAAGAAATTCTATTAGTTTCGATTTGATTGTGTGAAATATGCATATATCTTCGTTGCTTGGGAAGTTTGATATATATATTGATCTTATTGTCTTGTTTGAAATACATAGTCAATGCACAATATGCATGGGAGTTTGTTCACATACTACGTGATTCGTTAATTTCAATGACATTTGTATATGACATTGTATGTGACATTTATTTTTTCTTTTATTTTCAGGGGCTATGGATTGTGGTTATATAGTGAGGTTTACCTGTAAGACTAAATATAAAAATTGCCACAAGATCATTCACAATAATATAGACACAATTGTTTACCGTCTAAACCTAATAATCAAATAAGATATAAATTGAGGTTAGAACTTGTACCTGAGGAACAGAGACACAATACCTTTTGAAGACATTTTGTTAGCTAAAGGTCTTCTGCAATCCTCTAAGTTTAAGCGTCTTTCAATGGGGCAAGAACTGTATGCTCGGTTGTAGAGGTTGCAGGGACCTTTTGGATCCTTATATATAAGCTAGGTTAAGCCTTGAACCCCTCCCATAAAAGAAGTTCAATACGACTTAACTTCACTCTAAGAATCCTAAAGATATCATATCATTATGATTATCTTAGTAATCAGATAAATAGATTTATAGATTATGAGAATTTACATATTCTGGTGCACACTTCAGTTATTATTTAGACTATGTATTTCGGTTCAATTGTTGTATAAACTGTGATAGTCCAAGTGGGAGAATATAAGATATTTATGGACTTATCACATATTTATCTTAAGTAAATAACAGTTGATAAAATACTTTGGACTAAATAATATGAATATGGAAATGGAACTCAATACACATTGATTAGGTTATTAGAATTGAGTTCCATTTCCATATTCATATTATTTAGTCCAAAGTATTTTATCAACTGTTATTTACTTAAGATAAATATGTGATAAGTCCATAAATATCTTATATTCTCCCACTTGGACTATCACAGTTTATACAACAATTGAACCGAAATACATAGTCTAAATAATAACTGAAGTGTGCACCAGAATATGTAAATTCTCATAATCTATTCAGACTTGGTCAAAATGCAGCCACTAATATAGAACCAAGAAGAAAGATATGCCTTAACAAAGCATATTGCTTCAAGATCACTAATACCAGCAACCGCAGTTCACATAAGCCTCAATTCAAGATATGATAAAAAAATTTCAAGCACATGTTATGTATATCCAAAAGTGTATTGCATATGCTTATGGTCCAACTGAATGGTTTTGAATATCAAAACCACAAACACAACTATAACACTGGTGGATTCTGTACTGAATATGTTTGTTACCTTCTGTAGCATTGTGCAAAGCACAATTCAATCCACCTGATAACAAATAGCTATTTAGATTCAAAACATATAATGCTTTAGTCGACAACAATATTGTTGCAGAAAAATAAACTGAATACCTTGGAACTTTATTCTTGAAATCCCTTAGTAATAATCCATTACCAAAAATAATAAGGTAATCATCAGTAGGAGTTAGTAACTCCCACTAAGGCTATCAAATATTTCTTCAAAGAATTCTAGCCTTTAACACTGTCTGAAACGTAATGACAGTATACAGCCAAAAAAAAATACTATTCGTTAAAACTTAATCTACAGAAAACCGAATAGCATATCGGCATACTCCATAGAAAACGAAATCCATGTGAATTATTGAATATGCACTTACAAGGGAAACAATCAGCAACTTAACAAACAATGCAAAACTCAATGTTGCTTCGGGAATAAATTTTAACTCACCAAAAATTACTCCCACTAAAACCAAAATGTAAAAGGTTTCGGTAAGTTTCACAATACAAATGCATATAAAACAAAAATTAAAAAAAATTGTTCAGTTCTCAAATTAATTAACAATACGCATCACCATTTTACGAAATATCTTTATCAATCTGGAATTTTGAAATAAGACTCAAGGATCTTAATTGAGCCAAATCAATTTAATTACTCAAGATACATGAGAAAAACTTTATTGGCTGCATGCATTATTTCAATCCATATTGGTTTGGCGGAGTAGCATTCTCGTCCCCAGACTCCTGGCTGCCTGGTTCACTTTCACCTCCATCTTGGCCGCCTAGCAGCTGATCCTCCTTGACTCTTGTCACACAATGTAGGAAGTACAGGGTCCAGTAAGTTAGGGCTCCAACACATATAGGTGTTATCCATATGTTCATATGTTGTTCATTCTTTTCTCCTCCCTTGGGGCCTGAGAGGAAGTAGACAATAACAGGAAAATATGTGGAAATCACCCCTATAACCAAATATGTGACATTACGGTATGGAAAATTTCTGATCAGGCGAGCCATTATCAACAAAGTAATATTAAACCCGAGACATATAATGCGCTCGTGAACTAGAAACTCGAATGAGATGCAGTCAACCAACTCAAAGCACTTGATGTGTACCTTGTAGATGGAGTCTAAGAACGCTAGCTCATTCGTGTAAAATAGACCCACAACAAGTGTAAACACTACTAGCAGTGTGTGACACGCCTTAAAAGCGCATCAAAATATATTCTTTATCTTCCTACAAATATGTTGTGAACAGTACAGTGAGAAGTAAGGGTCATTACCCGTATAGAATTGTGTCTAATTGCTAATCTTGTCACGAAAAGATTTTATTTACAAATATGAACATATATATACAAATTATTTTTGGATTTTTCGTGTTAATATGAAGAAGACAATAATTAAACAAACAATAAAAGATAAATATTTTTGGGAATTTTATTTTTAAAAATTAAACTAGAAAAAAATAGAAGATGATGTGTTCTTAATTTAACCTCCTTAATAATGCAACATAATGATCGTGCAATTGTTCAAATAAACAATTTTCTCAAATCGAAAACCATGCTAACAATCAAATTTTTGTCAGAGACATGAAAGTTAACAATCTAAATGTGTTATACACACATATAGATGTCAAGAAAACAAAAGCACATATGATCATTAAATCACACTATTACACACTCTTGATATGCTAAGCTACACATGCACTTATTTTCAAATTGAATGATGATGTTCAAGATAAATCAATGATTATATCCTATTGTTCGCTCATAGTTGATATGTTAGGTGCATGTCATGTACTCTCTAACTTAGTTCTTAAGATACAACTTAGAATGACATGTTCATAGATTCAACACTCAAGAATCATTACGATAGAAGAGAACGAACATCACATCGACCATAAGACATGAGATGTATCATATGCAACCGAGAAATCTAATCACATGCATGAATAAGTTTTAATTCATTCATTTGCTACTTAATTGGAATTATATGATGTCATTTTATACTTTTGAGTATTTTATATTGTTGAGATTGTTTTGTTGAGGATATAAATCTCATTTTAACTCATTTCAATTTTGGTGTCAAAATTGTGGATTCTTGAACTAGTTGTTCTAATTATTTTTAAATGAGTTTTGGGTATTTTGATTTGCTTCTTATTGCTCATATTTTAGATATTTTATCTAAGTTGCAAATTAAGATTTTTAGGTGGAGACCAATGTTTTAATGCACAAATTGCTTTTAACGTATAGCAATCTTGTCTTTATGTCTCCTATATATTGAGGTATAGTTGCAATAGCACCACAAAGCCCTTTTATACTCCATAGTGAGTCTTGGTTAAATTGTTGGTTTTGTGCCTCCTTCAAATGGTGTTTTTGTTTGTCTAGAACTTTATGAGCTTCTATTGTTATAAAACCATTTGTTGTTTTTATTTGGGATGAAATGCTTGACTTTATTTTTCTTTGGTATTATTGGCCTATCTTTTGAAAACTATTTGTTATAGTTTCGTAGTCTTCCGCTTGCCATGCCAATATTGCTAAAATGTTTCAATTTGGTGTCTTGCATTTCTAGCATCTCTTTTAGGACTTATCATATGATTGTCCTATTTGTTTGTTCCAATATGGAATGACCATTTATTTGTCTCATGCTCTCTAGTTCTTCTATGAAGTCTAGGTCATTGTCCGAGTTGGTTATCCAATGAGCCTTATTTTGAGCAAATAGATGTTAAAATCCTTTGCACACACCTACACTATGTGTTTATTTGGTGTTCTTCCCTTCTTTGCATTTTGGGAAGTCTTGCATGTTTTTAAGGATTTTATTGTTTATCTTCCTTATTTTTGTTTCTAGGAAGATCATGTAGTTGTTAATCTTTGATTGATTTACAACTTGTATTGTTATGGCTATTCTCCACATGTACTCATAGTTGTACACCCCACCTTGTACTCTTAGTTAGTACACTCCTATCTCGTTTAGGAGGTGACTCCTTGCAATTGCCTCAAGTTGCTTATGTCTTTAATTTCCTATTTTATATCTTGTTATGACTTGCATAACTTGCATATGATAGACTAAGCTTTATTCATCTATGCTTAATGATTATTATTGTTTCTCATTGCATGATGTTTACTTGTTGGTATTCATTTGAGGAGGAGACTTTGTATCCTTATGGATTATTATTTCAACGTCTTATTTATGTCGTATGCTATCAATTGTCTTCAATTGGTTTTAATTGTATATCATGTTTATGTTGTTCATAACATGCTTATAATACGACTTTGTTTCTCTCTCTCCTTTGGCTTTTCTAGACAAAAAGGAGGAGAAGTATTTGTTAAGGATGAGAGATATATATTGAGGGGAGAATTATATTGTTAAGGGGAGATTTAATTGTTTAAATGGAGAATATTTATTATGCCATATTATATATAACTCAATTGTTATTGATATGCTATAAACACAGCGTCAATTAAAAACCCTATCGGTAGTATAAAGTAAGTACGGATCGTTCACAACGAAGATCGAGGGTGTACCTAACAAAGAATGTCACAAAGAATTATTAACAAGTTCAAAGAATAAATATATACATATGTACAAAGTAAAGGGGGTTTTAAAGATTGATTTAATTAAACTAAGTATAGAACACATAATCTACGAAACAAATGAAAGAATAAGGTGAAACATTAAGGTCAGAACCCCTAAAACCGTAGGGTACAAGTTATCAAACAATGATCCGAAAATTATTAACTCTCTAAGTCATGTAAACGGAATTAACATCTGTGGAAAACTAGTAGCAAGTCATTCCCCAATAAAACCTTCCTATGACAATTAACCTAGTAACGTACATAGATTAATCACTTAAACATGTCATCCTAGTCTAACGTAGCTAGTCAAACCATGTTCAAAGCATAGAAAAGAGTTGTTAATTCAAGTGCACAACCTAGTATGAACGTACATCTATTTGCAATCCTCTCCATTTGATTCCGACCTTTGTCCAAAGCCTTTACTACTTATGAATTAGGTTTCGAAAACTATTAGGTGAATCCAAACCCTAATTCTAGCTCCAATTACATGCAAACATTATAAGTGTCGACCCCTATAACATAAACATATAAAAGTTCTCTATAAAACAGAATCAAACGAACAATTTATACATAAGCAACGTTAGAAACTTAATAAACTTCGAATCATATGTTCAACAAACTCATAAACATGTCTGGAAATTATAAACTTAATGTTATGTTAACTAACAAGTAGAATAACCAAACAACAAAGAGGAATTCATAAGAATATTTAAAGGCATAGTCGAAATACACCATATGGAATAGCATGAAGACTTGAGCCACGAACCCTTGAATCCTTGACGCAAGCAATCCAAGAGGTGATCAGCAAGGTGGTGATGAAGATGGACGTCTTTGATGGTGAAGATAGTGATAGTGCAGCCGCTACTTCCTCCTCCTTGAAGCTTTGGAAACCCTAGATGCTAAAGAGTGAAGCCGAGAACCTTGATGGATGGTGTAGTCGAAACTTTGGAAGCTTATGGAATGGTGTTCTCGAATGTGAATTGGTGAGAAATTGTGTTGTGAAGCCCCTCTATTTATAGGAGAACATGGAACTCAAGAAGCAATCTTGATCGTTGAATAATTAATCCTTGAATGGCCGAGATTCCCTTGAGTAGTCACCAAGTAATCCTATTCTTTTTCTCCAAGAAACCTTGCGGCAAAGAAGCCCTAGCTGCCCTTGAGTACTTGCCGAAAATTCCCTTGAGTACTTACCGTTGGATCCAGCTGTATTTTTGGCACAAGCTGCACGTGTGTGTTAGGTATTCTGGATTCAAATTTCAGAATCATCCAACCGTTCAAACTTTAATTATGGCGTTCTAAGTGGACACAGCTCAGTGTTGCCTGCTTTCTAATTCTTTCTTCTTCTTTATTCTCAATGCTCCACTCATCCCCATTTTTCCATCCATCTCACCAACCCATATTTGTTGCTTTCTTCCAACACTATTAGTGTTTAGTTTCTTTTACCTAAATAAATGGTTAATTGCAACCCACTACATTTCCACCATGCCACTTACCATTTCTTTATCTCCCACTTAAATTCCACTTATTTTCCTTTTCTTTCTTTATTTCTTGCATTGTCTTCTTCTTCCTCTCCATTCTCCTATAAATAGCAGCCTCATTCTTCTCACCAATTCACACCCCAATGGGGAGGGACAAACCCTCCTCTTTCTCTTCTCATCTCACATCATATTTTCCATTCTCTAATACTATGAGTTTTCAAGACTTCAAGGAGGAGGAGAAGGCGGCTACACCATCACCACCAGCCCCTATTCAACATCACCATCACCATCATCACCTTGTCTTCACGGCTTGGATTACTTGTGGTCAAGGATTCAAGATCTTCATGCTATTCATACGGTGTATTTCGACTTAGCCTTTAAATTTATGCCTCTTTGTTGCTTGATTATTCTTTGTATTAATTAACATGACATGATTTATATAATTTCCAGCCTATATTTATGAGTTTATTTAGTTATTGGATCCTAATTAATTAGTTCTTCTAGTAGCTTATGTGACTCCGTTTATTTGATTCTATTTTAGTAGAGAACTTTTATATGTTTTTGTTTTAAGGTTGCAGACTTAAGATGATTGCATATAATTGGTGCTAGAATTAGAGTTTTTAATTCTAATTCACAAGTAGTAAAGGCTTTGGAAAGAGGTCAGAAACAAATAAAAAGGATCATGGATAGATGGGCGGTCCCACTAGGTCGTGCACTTTAATTAACAACTCTTCGTTTATGCGTTGGACATGTTTTGATTAGCTACCTTTGCATGTTTGATTGATTAATCTAGGTGTGGTCACTTAGGTTAATTTTCATGAAAGTGGTTTTATTTGGGGGATGATAATTGGCGGTCCAGCATTCCACATATGTTAATTTCGGTTTCATGGCTAGGGAACTTGGTTAATTTTCGGTCCAATAATTGGTAAACTTGTATACTTGTGGCTGAACTTTATATACTTTGTGTCTCATCCCATCTTATTTAATTTATTCTTTGTAATTTAATTAATTTATTTCATTCAATTTATCTCTTAAACCCCCTTTTACTTTGTACATATGTATATATTCTTTATACTTGTTAATAATAATTCTTTATTTTATTTAATTCTTTGTGACAATTTTTGTTAGGTACACCCTTTGATCTCCGTTGTGAACGATACCCTACTATGCACTATACTACTACCGATAGGGTTTTTTTTTTAAATTGACGCTCCTTTTTGGGCGTATCACATGCTCATGTATAAGTATTATTTAGGGACTTAAAGATAGAAACTAAGCTAAATAGCAAAGTTAATCAATAAAACGCAGCTAAATGATAGGGAAAACATATTAAAAACGTGGCATATAATGCTCCTATCAAATTCCCCCACACTTAGCTATTGCTAGTCCCTTAGCAACTCAACCATATTCACATGAAAACTTCTATTGCCCTTAACTTATTGCCTCAGAAATCTCTTATTTTCATGGAATCAAGTTTAACACTTAACCAAAATTTGTCACAAGAAATTCGAGAGTTAATTAACAAGCATGAAATTCATATGAACAAGTAAGACTTGGAAGAACAATAGTTATTCAATGGAGTTCAGCATGTTTCAACAAGTATTCTCACAAGGATATGCTCTCTATTTTCATCAGATTCATGGCTATGCTTAAAAGCTTTTCACTCAAAGATATGTGAGAGAAATAATTGTAAGACATTCAAATAGCTGACATATATTAATCAAAGAAAACACTTTAGTGAAAGACTTTAAAAACCTCATGAAAGATATCGATTACATGCTCAAATGGACCTCAACCATATGCTCACTTTCGAATTAAACTCCACAGATCAAGG
Source organism: Rubus idaeus (assembly GCA_030142095.1). Lineage (NCBI taxonomy): Eukaryota > Viridiplantae > Streptophyta > Magnoliopsida > Rosales > Rosaceae > Rubus > Rubus idaeus. The sequence goes on along the minus strand of CM057968.1, from coordinate 21,425,604 downwards.
GCTACTCATCTTAAGGATCAAGAAGGACTTAATAAGGACATATCGAGGCCAAGGCTCACGGTTTAAAAGAAACAAAGGATAGGAAATCACAAAGTGTCCTAAAAACTTAGTAGAGCATCCAAACAACCATGTTACTAAAAACAAAAACAGGCCAAATATCATCTTGTTGGGCCCAAACTTCATTCTAAGCACAAATGATAAAGGACAAAGGCCAAAGGCCAAATATTAGTTTTAGACCTTCACTTCAAAACAACCTCCTAAATCATTGGGAAATGGGACATTAATCCATCTTTACATCGTTTTTTTTTCTTGCCGTACATGTACACATTTTTTTTTCTTTTTCTTTATTTTTTTTTTCACGGCAAACATATGTAATGAACAAGTCTATCCCTCCCCCACACTTATTTTCGTCAATTATCTCTTTTCTTTTGTTTTTCTTTTCTTTCACAAGTTCAATCACCAAAGCATAGCTCCACTAAGTTCCTAGAACAAAGGGTAAGATATAACTATACTAAGGTTCATGGTCAAGATATCGTGGGTGATGAAAGAACAGGCCAAATGTAAGCTCAAAAGGGTTAACTAAGGGGTGCACACATGTGTACACAAATAAAGGACACATGGCTATTTGGCATTGGTGGAAATCCTAATTGCCTTCAATCCTTTCCAAAATCAGAGTATGTTATGACTAGAAGTTTCAAAAAATTCAAAAGCAAGTTCTAGTAAACTCTCTAGTCCATTAAAGTTCTATGGCATGCAATTGATCAAATAGAAGAATAATGAGGCTATCAACAAGTTTTTAAGCCAAAGAAGATATGATTTTATCAACTCTTAACAAAGAAAGCACATATAGATCGAAAGCTCACATAGGGTTCATTAACTTGTCTTAACATGCTCAAATTCTGTACCAAAGTTACAAACCATATCTACTACATGTTCACACATCTTCCATATTCATCAATTAACCAAAGAATAACATTCAACATATTCGATCTTGTGATCCACTTTTCAACCATGATTTCAAAGATTAAACTCATCCTAGGCAGTTAAGGGCATCTTAAGACTCGACAACCATAACCATCACAAAAACTCTTTTTGTATTTTCGATTTTCTAATTTTTATTTTATTTTTAATAGATAACGCAAAAAGTAAATTGTAAACAAAACAAAAACAGAAACCCTTCCCCCACACTGAAATCTTATATTGTCCTCAATGTAAGCACATAACATATGTAAGATAAGCATGGAAAAAGGAAAACATATACAGTTCAACCAAAATAAGTAGAGAGAGATAGAGAAATCAAATCTGCGTGTGACGGCTCCTCCACACTCTTGGTTGAATTGGGTTGCCTCCCAAATAGCGCTTAATGTTTACAGTCTTCAGCCTAGACTTTGCCGCATCTGCTAGCCTTCATCATGTAGACGTTGCATCTCAACATCTCCGTCCTTAGCAAGGGTACACGGCTCAAGGTAAGGCTTTAAGTGATGTCCATTCACTTTGAATTCTTGGCTGGTTTGTTCACTCTTAATCTGCACAGCCCCATAGGGAAAAATGTTAGTGATAACAACGGGTCCAATCCAACGAGAACGGAGCTTACTAGGGAAAAGTCTAAGTTTAGAGTGAAATAAAAGAACTTTCTGGCCCATGACAAAGGTTTTCCCACGAAGCATGTTATCATGGTATGCCTTCGTCTTCTCCTTGTAAATCCGTGCACTTTAAAATGCATCATTCCGAAGTTCTTCAAGCTCACTCATTTGAAATTTCCTATTCAGCCCGGCCTCATTCATGTCCATGTTTATTTGCTTCACGGCCCACCAAGCCTTGTGTTCCAACTCCACCGGTAAATGGCACGGTTTGCCATAGACAATCCGATAAGGGGACATCCCAATGGGGGTCTTGTATGCTGTCCTATAGGCCCACAATGCATCCACCAATCTTGTGCTCCAATCCTTGCGGTTAGGGTTAGCCGTTTTCTCCAAAATGCTCTTGATCTCTCGATTGGAAACTTCAGCTTGTCCATTTGTTTGGGGATGATAAGGCGTGGAAACCTTATGTGTGACGCCATACTTCTTGAACAATGCCTCCATGGTGCGGTTACAAAAGTGTGATCCTCCATCACTGATGATTGCTCTTGGCATGCCAAACCTAGAGAAAATGTTAGACTGCACAAAATCTGAAACAACTTTGGCGTCATTAGTCCGGGTGGCTTTTGCTTCCACCCACTTTGAAACATAATCAACAGGAAGGAGAATATAAAGAAAACCAAAAGATGAAGGAAACGGGCCCATGAAATCTATTCCCCAAACATCAAATACTTCAACTACCGAAATGTTAGTCAATGGCATTTGATCCCTAGGTCCTAAATTACCGGTTCTTTGACACCTATCACATGTTAAGCAATAAGCATATGCATCTTTAAACAAAGTTGGCCAAAATAAACCCGATTCTAACACCTTAAAAGCAGTCTTTTTCGAACCAAAGTGCCCCCCACATGCTTTAGAATGGCAAAAAGATAGAATAACATTTTGTTCATGTTCAGGAATACATCTCCTAATTAATTGATCAGCACAATGTTTCCACAAATAAAGATCATCCCAAACATATTGCCTAGCAATCTTCTTAAGTCTATCTCTTTGAGCATGCGACATGGTATCAGGAATTCTATTAGAAACAATATAGTTCACAATATCAGCATACCATGGTTCACTAACCTGAATTCCGAAGAGTTGTTCATCCGGAAATGTTTCCACAAGGGGGATGGCGTCTTCCTCATGCACCAAGCGGTTCAAATGGCCAGCCACCACGTTCTCGCTTCCTTTCTTGTCCTTGATCTCCACATCAAACTCTTGAAGTAGAAGTACCCATCTAATCAGCCTTGGTTTCGCCTCCTTCTTGGAGAGTAGGTACTTAAGAGCTGCATGATCAGTGTAAATAACAACTTTAGTACCAAGTAAGTAAGAACGAAAGTTTTCTAAGACAAACACAACAGCAAGCATCTCTTTTTCAGTAGTAGAATAATTCAATTGAGCATCATTAAGAGTGCGAGAAGCATAGTAAATGACATAAGGCTTCTTATCCATGTGTTGCCCTAGCACAGCCCCCACAGCATAATCTGAAGCGTCGCACATCAACTCGAAAGGCAAAGACCAATCCGGGGGTTGAATGATAGGTGATGACGTCAAAAGCTCCTTAAGCTTGTCAAAAGCGCCTTGGCACTCTTTGTCGAAAGAGAACGTCACCTCCTTTTGTAGTAGGCAGCATAGGGGTCTTGCAATCTTCGAGAAATCCTTGATAAAGCGTCGATAAAATCCTGCATGTCTAAGAAAAGAACGAACCTCTCTCACGGAAGTGGGAGAGGGTAAGTAGCGTACAAGATCAACCTTAGCTTTATCTACTTCTATACCCCTAGAAGAGACAATATGACCTAGGACTATCCCTTGTCTAACCATAAAATGGCATTTTTCCCAATTTAGCACAAGGTTAGTTTCAACACACCTCTTAAGAATAAGTTCCAAATTATCAAAGTTTTCACCAAAAACCGAAAAGTCATCCATAAAAACTTCAATAATTTTTTCAATAAAATCAGAAAAGATGCTTACCATACATCTTTGGAACGTACCTGGTGCATTGCAGAGTCCGAAGGGCATGCGGCGATAAGCAAACGTCCCAAAAGGACAAGTGAAGGTCGTTTTCTCTTGATCCTCGTGTGCAATAGCAATCTGATTGTAACCGGAGTATCCATCGAGAAAACAATAGTAATCATGGCTCGCCAAACGCTCAAGCATCTGATCAATAAACGACAAAGGGAAGTGATCCTTCCTTGTGGTGGCGTTGAGCTTCCTATAGTCAATGCAAACTCGATGGCCGGTCACGGTCCTTTGTGGTACCAACTCATTCTCACCATTCTTAACAACAGTGACTCCGGACTTCTTTGGTACCACTTGGATTGGCAACACCCATTTGGAGTCTGAAATGGGGTAGATGACACCACAATCAAGGATTTTGATAACCTCCTTCTTCACAACTTCCATCATTGGAGGGTTGAGACGGCGTTGAGCCTCTCTAGTGGGTTTGGTCCCCTCCTCAAGAAGTATCCTATGGACACAAGTCGTAGGGCTGATTCCCTTGATATCTGCTAGAGTCCATCCAATAGCAGTCTTATGCTCCTTAAGCACACTCACCAAACGTTGCTCTTGATCATATGTAAGTGCAGATGATATAATGACAGGCAACATCTCCTTCTCCCCTAAGTAAGCATACTTCAAATATTCCGGTAGGGTTTTGAGTTCAAGCTCGGGTGCTTTAACTACAGAAGGAACAGCCTTGTTAGTAGATAAGGGAATGGACAAGGGGGGAACATACATACCTTGATAGGGTGTGGCCTCAAGAGAGAACACATTGTCCATAACCTTGGCGTCACAAGTCTCCAAAAGCTCCTCCAAAGGGATGCTGTAAGGGCAAAATATTTGCTATTGGCTATTTCCTATTTAACAAAACCTCTTCCCTTGTATTAGCATTTTATTGTATTCAATGCTAGGTTGTTTAAGGGATTAGGAATAGTGGCTTAGGTTGTTCTTGCTCGAGATGGTTCGTGAAGACACCTTTCTTATCCGGTCTTTTCTCCGGACTTCGATTATTGTTCATCGAAAGTTTCGTTCAAGCATCTCAAGGTATGAATCATGCATATGCATTTCATACATTTTGTTTATGCTTAAATAGTAGCACAAATATCTTAGGTTTGCTAGAAATTAATTAAATTTCATTTGGTTAAGCAAACATTTATTTTTAAGATATTTTTTCTGTTTTGCTACAGTGTACTGTTCACGTGAACAATGTTTTGCTACAGTGTTACTGTTCATATGAACAGTGCGATCGATCGCCTGGAATCGCGCGATCGATCGTCAATAGTACCGTTGGAGAATCTGCCCGTTGCGATTCAAAAAATTTGTCCGTTGCTACAGTACCACTATTCATGAACAGTACCACTGTTCATGAACAGTGACGATCGATCGCCCGTGAACAGTGCGATCGATCGCCTAGCGTCTGTTTTGTTTTCTATAAATAGATTCCTTCGGTTTCTTTTATGTCTAACTCTTTCTACTCTTCCATACTGTCTAAAAACGTCTTGAGAGAGTTTTCTGGTATAGTTGAGTGACCCTAGATCCATGTTATAGGCTCCTCACATCTTTGATGTTGTTGATTTAGTTATTGTTCCTTGTGAATAACTAAATCAACCCTTGAATCATATTCAAGGTTTGTCAATTCGATTTGTTTTGATTCTAGCAAGTGTTCCTTGTTTACTTGCTTGTGTCAAACGAATTGAATTCATTTCATTCACTCATACACACACACATTTGCATTGTTGGTGATGCTTGCGGTTGGAGGATTCACGTGGTGAAGTTCTTTCCATTGGAGCGGCTTGAGGTGGGAGCACTTGAAGAAGCATTTGGAGGCTACACAAGGTTAGAGCTGCCACTAGTCATAGGGTTGATAGTGTAGAGTTTGGGATTGTGATTCCCCCTTGTATGTGTTTGCCAATTGGCGTTTTTCATAGTGTTACACAAGAGCGTGGGGTACGGCTCCCCTCCGGTTTTCCCTCTAGAGGTAGAGGTTTCCGGGTGACCATATCGTGTGTTGTTTGTGTGTTTGCTTATCTATTGTATTATGCTTAATTAATTAGCATATTGTATGATTGCTTATTTATATGTTATTGTGCTTAATTGATTAGCATTTTGTGTGCTTGTTCATACATTGATAGATATAGTCCGTGGTGAGCTATTGATGATGCTCACTTTGGGATTCTAGGTTGTACAATTGATTGTGCTTGTTGCATATATATTTGTTGTCAATTGTGAATTGCTTGTGCAATTGTTTGAACCTAGGTTGTTAGGTTGTGGAGAGATTAAACTTTTAATTTGTTCAAAGTTGTGTATGCTCTCCGTTTAGTGTTGTAGAACGACTACCGTTTATTGGGACTATTCCGTGCAACCTGAATTTCAGATGCTCACGCCACTTTCAGTGTAGCCCACTCCTTGTTCAAGTGTTGTGGCTAAGGTATCCTCCTTCATAATGTCAAGCATTTCCTGTGCAAGAGTGTCCAACACATCAATAGAAAAACAATTATGAACATCAAGTGGATACCTCATTGCTTCAAATATGTTGAAGCCAATCACATCACCATCAAACTCCATTGTTAATGCTTCGGCGTACACATCAATTTTAGTCCTAGCCGTGCTCATGAATGGCCGGCCTAGCAATAGTGGCGTGGAACTTATGGGAGACTCCTCCATTTCTAGGACATAGAAATCGGCCGGAAAGATCAAATGGTTCACCTGCACAAGCACATCTTCCAACATACCTTTAAGGTAGACATTAGATCTATCAGCTAGTTGGATAATGACATTATCAGGTTTTAGTTCCCCTAAACCCAAAGTAACATACACAGAATAAGGCATCAAATTAATTGAAGCTTCTAAGTCTAGCATGGCATTTGAAAATTTAGAGTTACCAATTTGGCAAGGAATGGTGAAACTTCCGGGATCCGAACACTTGGTAGGTAGCTTCCTTTGTAGCATGGCCGAGACATTCTTACTCACCTTGACTACCTCCTTTTGTCGAGTCCTCCTCCTTGTGGTGCAAAGCTCCTTAAGGAACTTAGCATACTTAGGCATTCGTTCAATAGCTTCCAAAAGAGGGAGATTGAGTTGAACCTTCTTAAACGTCTCCAAGATGGCTTGGTCACTCTCATCTCTCTTAGTTCTATCAAATCCGTGTGGAAAGGGCAAGGGAGGAGAAAGAGGGTTAGTCTTAACCGAATTAGACAAGTTAGAAGTCATACCTTGCTTTTCCATTGATGGTTTCACAAATTCCTCTGCCTTAGATATGGCAGGGTCCTCTTCCAAGGGTAGGATCGGTGCTATGTCCTTAGCATTCCTCTTTTTTGGTGATCGAGCTCTTTCTTCAAATTCCCTTCCACTCCTAGTGATAACAACTGAAGCACTTTCGAAATTTCCCTTAGGATTAGGGATTGTTGCACTAGGAAGTTTCCCATTCTCATGTATCTTGCTCATAAAGCCCACCACTTGGTCCATTTGCTTCTTCAGCTCAGCTATCTCCTTTCCTTGATTCTGTTGACCTTGCACTAATGCTTGAGTAGAATTTGTCAAAGCTTCAAACATTTTATCATAGTTAGCATTATAACTAGAATTAGGAGTAAAAGAAAAGTTTTGAGGATCCTGAGGCTTCGGAATGAAGCCTTGGGGACGGTTGACATTCCCTTGTGGGGTTTGTTGAGCTTGATCATTGTTGATCCACTTGAAATTAGGATGGTCCCTCCATCCGGGGTTGTAAGTATTCGAGTAAGGGTCATACCTAGGATGTTGGGGACCCCCCTTGATATCCTCCTTAATATCCTCCAATTGCATTGGCAGATTCTCATCCACCATTTTCAATTAATTGAGGGCATTGATCCGAGTGATGCCCTTGAATAGAGCATACCCCACAAGCTTGAGATACTCCTCCTCCTTTGTTTGCTTGAAGTACCTGAGACAACAAAGTAGACATTTTATTTACCTTGTCCTCTAAAGTAGAGTGAGAAGTTACCTCATTAACTCTCCTAGATGAGGAGAGTGCCCCTTCGTATTGTTGGTAGTTGAGAGCACGATTTGCGAGAAGCTCCTTAGCAATTGTAGGAGTCTTATCCATAAAATAACCTCCGGCTGCCGCATCCAAAAGACTACGTTCTAAGGGAAGTAATCCTTCATAAAAGTAAGTGAGAAGGCTCTCTTCCTTCATTCCATGCGAAGGACATGATGCAACTAGACTCTTGAACCTCTCATAATAAGTGCAAAACGATTCATCCCCAGCTTGTTGAATTCCGGTTATTTGCTTCCTCAAGATAGTGACCCTTGATGCCGGAAAGTACTTAGTGAGAAACTCACTCTTCAATTTATCCCAAGTGTTGACATGACCGGCAGGTAAGTCAAAAAGCCATGTCTTTGCCCTATCTTCAAGAGAGAACAGAAATGCCTTCATCTTGAGAATACTAATATCCCCATTCTTAGGACACATGCTCCCACAAACAAACTGAAATTCCTTGAGATGCTTGTTAGGATCCTCGTTATTGAGCCCATAGAACTTAGGTAGGTGATGCAAGAACCCACTTTTTAATTCAAAGTCTGATTCCTTTCCTTCAGCCGGTTCCGGATATGTGATGCAAAGCGGAACCTCTCCCTGAGTGCCATTCGAAAGTTGCCTTATTGTTTCAGTCATTGGTGGTGCTTGACCTTCAGCAGCGCTTTCTTCCTCAGATAGGTCTTCCTCCTCTTCTGAACGAGAACGTGAGGAGTTGTTATCTGAGTCTTCTGAATTAATTTGTAAAGGTGCTAAGGGCTTGTCCTCGGAGATGTATAATTGAGTGCCTTCCCTTAGCCTTTGTAAACGCTCTTGAATAGTGGAGAATGGTGTTTGTTCAGAAGTGGACATTCATTAATCCCTATACAAAATAAACAAGTGAGTACAAAGTTTACATGATAAATACAAAGTATAATATACAAGTATAAGTATTATTTACGAAAAATAATCAATGAATGAATGAAATTCCTATTTTGTCTATTTAATTTTTATTCACACAATACACTTAGGTACGGGAACAGAGGACCTCAAATGTGCAATGGGACTGAAGCAGCTACCCATCTTAAAGTCATGTTTAATCCAATATACCTTAGGTGTAAACAACATTTTCGTTTGTGCCCTCCACATAGTCAAAAACCAAGTTGATTCCAAGCGGTAACCCAAGGTGGAACGTGCGGCATAGGTGCAATGCCTTGACTTAAATGACTTTCCGTGTTTTCAGAGGTGAATGGCCAGATCATATGAGAGATAAGCGAGGGGCAGGATTCATTTAATGGTACTACGGAGGCAAAGCCCCTATCGACTTACGTCAGTCTATAGTCCTCTGAATCCAAAACCTGTCACCCAGGGTCTCGACCTAGACACCATCCATGTGCCCATTACTCAGTTGAGAAAGCACTTAAGTGTTCGACAATTCTCCAAGTGTTAATAAAGGCCGCCCTCAACCTCAAGTGATCTTAACAAGGTACAAATGAAGGGTTTAGGCCAATATTAACAAAAGGACCTTACCTATTTCCGTTCAAGTTACAACTCACAACAACTCAAATAATCAACCACATAAAGGACACCCTAAATAAATTACCAAGTGTTACAAAATATCAACAAGTATAATTAATAATATTCACAAGTATAAAACGTTAGGCATATAAACAAGGACTAATTTCTTGTTAATACCCTGAACTTTAGGGGCCTAATCAGTTCAGTCTCTGAACTTCTAATTTCATCAGTTCAGTCCCTATACTTTCAATTTTCATCAAATAGGTCCTTATGTCAACTCTTCATACTGTATCACAGCTGTATCACATGTGTATCACATATGTATCATAGGTGTATCACAGTATCAAAAAAATACATTTTTACTTAATTTTATTTTTCAAAAATCACCATCGAGTCCACAGACATGTCATGTCAAACTATATCACATGTATATCACAGGTGTATCACATGTGTATCACACACGATTTTTGAAAAAAAAAAAGGAGTAAAAATGTGATACACATGTGATAGTGTGATACACATGTGATACAGTTGACATAAGGACCTATTTGATGAAAATTGAAAGTATAGGGACTGAACTGATGAAAATAGAAGTTCAGGGACTGAACTGATTAGACCCCTAAAGTACAAGGTATTAACAAGAATTTAATCCTATAAACAAGTATAATTTCGATCCCCGTCGACGGCGCCAAAATTGATATGTTATAAACACAGCGTCAATTAAAAACCCTATCGGTAGTATAAAGTAAGTAGGGATCGTTCACAACGAAGATCGAGGGTGTACCTAACAAAGAATGTCACAAAGAATTATTAACAAGTTCAAAGAATAAATATATACATATGTACAAAGTAAAGGGGGTTTTAAAGATTGATTTAATTAAACTAAGTATAGAACACATAATCTACGAAACAAATGAAAGAATAAGGTGAAACATTAAGGTCAGAACCCCTAAAACCGTAGGGTACAAGTTATCAAACAATGATCCGAAAATTATTAACTCTCTAAGTCATGTAAACGGAATTAACATCTGTGGAAAACTAGTAGCAAGTCATTCCCCAATAAAACCTTCCTACGACAATTAACCTAGTAACGTACATAGATTAATCACTTAAACATGCCATCCTAGTCTAACGTAGCTAGTCAAACCATGTTCAAAGCATAGAAAAGAGTTGTTAATTCAAGTGCACAACCTAGTATGAACGTACATCTATTTGCAATCCTCTCCATTTGATTCCGACCTTTGTCCAAAGCCTTTACTACTTATGAATTAGGTTTCGAAAACTATTAGGTGAATCCAAACCCTAATTCTAGCTCCAATTACATGCAAACATTATAAGTGTCGACCCCTATAACATAAACATATAAAAGTTCTCTATAAAACAGAATCAAACGAACAATTTACACATAAGCAACGTTAGAAACTTAATAAACTTCGAATCATATGTTCAACAAACTCATAAACATGGCTGGAAATTATAAACTTAATGTTATCTTAACTAACAAGTAGAATAACCAAACAACAAAGAGGAATTCATAAGAATATTTAAAGGCATAGTCGAAATACACCATATGGAATAGCATGAAGACTTGAGCCACGAATCCTTGAATCCTTGACGCAAGCAATCCAAGACGTGATCAGCAAGGTGGTGATGAAGATGGACGTCTTTGATGGTGAAGATGGTGATGGTGCAGCCGCTACTTCCTCCTCCTTGAAGCTTTGGAAACTCTAGATGCTAGAGAGTGAAGCCGAGAACCTTGATGGATGGTGTAGTCGAAACTTTGGAAGCTTATGGAATGGTGTTCTCGAATGTGAATTGGTGAGGAATTGTGTTGTGAAGCCCCTCTATTTATAGGAGAACATGGAACTCAAGAAGAAATCTTGATCGTTGAATAATTAATCCTTGAATGGCCGAGATTCCCTTGAGTAGTCACCAAGTAATCCTATTCTTTTTCTCCAAGAAACCTTGCGGAAAAGAAGCCCTAGCTGCCCTTGAGTACTTGCCGAAAATCCTCCTTTGAATGTTCCCACAAATATGTCTTAATGCATCCTTTAATTTCTGAAATTAATCCTTTAAGAATTAGAAGAATTAAAAAGATAAAACTCCTAATCCCTTAAGGACTAGAAAAGCTTGCCGCAACATCTCTTTTCCTCCAAGGAATTGGCGGCACTAAAACCCTAATCTCTTAGGATTTTATTTTCTTTCCCTTGCGTTAACTCTTCCTTGTTCCTCTAGGAGTGTAGCCAGCCCTTCTTCTTCTCCTCTTAGACAAATGCGGCACAAACCCTAAATGGGTTAGGGTTTGCGTCAATAATTCCATGGACTTGGGCTTTTCTCTTGTGCTTTGTGATCTTGGACTTCCTTAATGGATTTGGGCCTCAATCTTGGGCCTCGTGGCAGCCCACCTCTTAATGGGCCCCGAAAAAGCCCATTAAGCTTCGTAATTTTCCGAGCCTCAATTTTCCATTCCGAGCACAAAATAGTTTTCCTGGTTGCATTAGGTTTCCTACTCCCTTTAGGATTCCTATCTTCATTAGGATTCCTGCCAAAGTCAGGAAAGATTCAAATTAGGGAAGTTTCCTAAAACAATTAGGAGAGTCAAAACAGGAAAGTTTCTTAAAAACCTCATTTTCGCACATGCTCATGTATAAGTATTATTTAGGGACTCAAAGATAGAAACTAAGCTAAATAGCAAAGTTAATCAATAAAACGCAGCTAAATGATTGGGAAAACATATTAAAAACGTCGCATATAATGCTCCTATCAGTTATACCATATATGCTTCACTGTATCTTGTGCTTTAGTGTTGATCATTGCAGGAATGTCTTGTCGATATTGAAGATACCTTATTATAGGCTATAATTTATAGCATAGGTTATTTGAGTTGTATTTCATTTGAGGTTTTGTCTAGGAAATGCCAAAGGAGGAGATTGTAAGGGCAAAATATTTACAATTGGCTATTTCCTATTTGACAAAACCTCTTCCCTTGTATTAGCATTTCTTTGTATTCAATGCTAGGTTGTTTAAGGGATTAGGAATAGTGGCTTAGGTTGTTCTTGCTGGAGATGGTTCGTGAAGACGCCTTTCTTATCCGGTCTTTTCTCCGGACTTCGATTATTGTTCATCGAAGGTTTCGTTCAAGCATCTCAAGGTATGAATCATGCATATGTATTTCATACACTTTGTTTATGCTTAAAGAAGTAGCACAAATATCTTAGGTTTGCTAGAAATTAATTGAATTTTATTTTGGTTAAGCAAACATTTAATTTAAAGATATTTCTCTGTTTTTGCCACAGTACCACTATTCACGTGAACATTGATGATCAATCGTGAATAGTGACGATCGATCGCCATGAATAGTGCGATCGATCGTCAATGGTACCGTTGGAGAATCTGCCCATTGCGATTCAAAATTGTGACCGTTGCTACAGTAACACTATTCATGAACAGTACCACTGTTCATGAATAGTGCGATCGATCGCATGAACAGTGTGATCGATCGCCCGAGCTGTCTGTTTTGTTTTCTATAAATAGAATCATTCGGTTTTCATTTGTTTAAAAACTCTTCCAACTCTTTCCCAATTGTCTAAATACACTTTGAGAGAGTTTTCTGGTATATTTGAGTGATCCTAGTTCTATGTTGTAGGTTCCTCATCTTAAATCTCCATTTATAATCCTTTGCTAAACACTTTGATTTGCATATGTATGCTAGTTTAGCCTATGTTTAGGATTTAGGAGATTCTATTCAATTCTAGCAATTGTTCCATGTTGAATTGCTGAATTGATTGATTGAATCATTAGTTTCAATCTTCTTTGTTGTTTGTTTTGTTTAGCTAATGATCCTTGTGATTAGTTAAACAAACCCTTGAATCACTTCAAGGCTTTTCAATTTGGTTTGGTTAATTCAAGCAATTGTTACTTGTGAATTGCTTGTGTTAATCGAATTGAATTCATTGTTCATTCATACACACACATATCATTGCATTGTTGGTGATGCTTGCGGTTGGAGGATTCACGTGGTGAAGTTCGTTCAATCGGATTGGCTTGAGGTGGGAGCACTTGAAGAAGTATTTGGAGGCTACACAAGGTTAGAGCTGCCACTAGTCTATAGGTAGATAGTGTAGAGTTTGGGATTGTGTTTCCCCCTTGTACATGTTTGCCAATTGGCGTTTTTCATAGTGTTGCACAAGAGCGTGGGGTACGGCTCCCCTCCGGTTTTCCCTCTAGAGGTAGAGGTTTCCGGGTGACCATATCGTTGTGTTGTTTGTGTGATTGCTTATCTATTGTATTGTGCTTAATTAATTAGCATATTGTATGATTGCTCATTTATATGCTATTGTGCTTAATTAATTAACATGTTGCATGCTTGATCATACATTGATAGATATAGTCCGTGGTGAGCTATTGATGATGCTCACTTTGGGATTCTAGGTTGTACAATTGTTTGTGCTTGTTGCATATATATTTGTTGTCAATTGTGAATTGCTTGGGCAATTGTTTGAACCTAGGTTGTGGAGTGTTTAACTTTTAATTTGTTCAAAGTTGTGTATACTCTCCGATTAGTGTTTAAAACGACTACCGTTTATTGAGACTATTACGTGCATACGGAAATTTCAATAATTAATAAATCATCCAAGAAATGGTAAATTAACGCCAATATCGCAAGTAAGACATATATAGGGCTAGAACAATCCTCAAAATTTTCTCTTTTTTCTTTTCTTTTTCTTTCCTTTTATAAAGTCTAATTAATATAAATTCATTATCTCGCCATAATTGATATATATATATATATATATATATATATATATATATATAAACGTAAGGATTTTATCAACCATTTTTCATCAACCAAAAATTGAGCAATATTTTTCATCAACCAAAAGTAAGGATTTCATGTTCGACAAGTAATAAATGTCTGAATACTAGATAATTAGGCAACGAAAAAGAGGTTCAACTCCTCCAAATTTAAAAAGAACTTATGTCTAACTAAGTTAATGATAAACAAAGACTAGTTGTTCCATATAAAGTAGCCTCCCATAATGTACCACTAAATAGAATACTCAACAAAGTATTAATTGCAACATCTACTATTAATACTTCTTCCATTGTCAGTAGTAACACCTACAAATAGCTCCTTGTAACAAACTCACTCTATTCATTCCACACCTCATCAATGTGCTCTTGTGAATAGCTAGTTCTCTTGGACTAGCTTTTTACTCCACTGCATAATTATCAACACATATTTAGGACACATCACAAATACAACACATGTTTTAATCAATTTATTTACTTAAAAGTGAAAGACTTACCTTCTGAGCAAAAGAATCGTTGGATCCTCAATTATTTCCTTCATATATCTCATCACATAGTACCCACATTCAACGCCACCCACTTGCTTTGGTGCACTCTATAAAAATCCAAACAAATATGTAATCTAGCTAGCAATGGATCTTAATTTTAGTGAACAATGAATACGAATTACATACCGAAAGTCTTATCCATTGTGGTGCTTTTTTTCCATGTCTACCTGTAACTCCATTAAATAATTTGATAACACTTTATTAAAAAAAAGTAACTTAAATGATTATTAAAAAATTAAATAAAAATTGTATCAAAAAATGTATAAATCATCATAAATAAATTAACTTACTTGTTAACTGTTTCCTTCCACTCGGGGTATTCTTGTTCTTCCAAAGAGTCAGCAATGTAGACAATATCTTTTTCTTCATTTATTATAGTCAACATCCAGTGGTTACTACATATCCAGTAGTTAATACAATTCTATAGCATAAACTGATAAACCACATTGGAGTTTGAACATTATGTAATATTGAAATCAAGAATGAAAACATATTGCAATTCACCTAAACCAAAATACGAATCACCCAATTCTTAGCTAAAAGCCTAAAATCACAATCACAAGAAAAAAAAAAAGATAAGAGAATTCATAAGACCCAATTGGAAAAGTAACCAAAAATTTAGATAAGCTACGAGCATTGCAGTAAGACCCAATTAGAAAAGTAACCAAAAATTAATCTCCAACTAAAATCCTGAACTAGAAATATAAGAGAGAGACAGAGACAACAGTACATACCCAATTCAATCTTTTTTCGGTGATCAATGAACTCTTATCTTACAAAGTAGGAGCCTCTAGAAGACATACATGGAATCTCCACCATAACTCAGTTAGATGAGTTTGAGTTTCTTCAAAGAGATAATGGATTTCAAACAGAGAGTAAAGCACTGAAGCACGATAGGGAAGGTAGAGAGATGGCGCCAAAATTTGGGCAGTTAATATCGGCATCGTGACGAGAGATCGTGAGTGAGAGACTCCGTTGTAGAGCAAACTCTCCAGAGCGTAGGTTTTTTCTTCAAGGGCGTGGTTTCCTTCTTTTATTTTTTTTTGGGAATTAATGGATTGTATTAGGCTGTTAGTTTTGGAGGAAGGAAAAAAAAAGATACGATAAGTATAGGGTGTTACGTCGTTAGTTTTGGAGGAAGAAAAAAAAAGATACAATACGTATAGAAAAGTTGTTTAGAGAAGTAAATGTTAAGGTTCCCGCTATTTAAAAAAAAAAAAAACAAAATCAGTCCTTATAAGAACTGATGTCTCTATTTTTAATAAATATCACAAATTCTCAAAACCGATGTCAAAATTTTTACAACATCAGTTTTTTGTTTATCCGATATCTATTAAGTGATGTCTATGAACATATTTGTAGTAGTGATCGTCAATTAATTTTTTTTTTGAGATTTGGTGATGATGGCATATTTGTTTATGTCAAATTATGAGATGAATTTTTTTGAGGTCTGGTTATATAAATTTGTTTATGTCAAATTTTGAGATGAGATAGATGCATATTAAAACTATATTCCTCCTATATTAGATAGACGACATCAACAAATTTATGGTTAGATAATGAATGTATATTATTTAGAATTCATAAAAGGAAAGAAAAAGAAAATAAATGCAAGTGATTTGAGGAAAAATTAATTTGACGAGTTGAAAAACGTGAAAGTCTCAATTGAGAAAAAAAATTAATGCAAGTAACAATAAATGAGGGTATAGAGAAAATGTGAAAATTTGTCTTCTAGAATGTATTAATTAGCTAACTTTAAGAGGTAATAAAGTACACGTGGCATGTGATGAATGAGAAAGGTTGAAAAAGGAAGGTTGGAGGGGAAATTTGCTAGCATTCCTCATGTGATAATAGCCCCTAAATGTAATCAGGCTCAAACCAAGTTTCAGGTAACTTGAAATTATATGGCATCTTAAAGCAGCTAGTGGTAAAATATTTGCACTTAATTATTTTGTACCTTTGAGTTGACTACTAAATCACAAACCATACAAGAGAATCATTTAATTTATCAATCATGGATAAGATAACAAGTGAAAGAATGCTAAAGGAAACATAACCCATTTTGTATACATATAAACCTATATATAGTCTTCTAAAAAAAAAACCTATATATAGACATTATTAAACAGGTTCAAGCAAAGTCTAGTGATAAGAGTAATTTCAGATGGAACTAAATGCAAGAACCTTGCTTAAGCTTTCATATACATGAAATACAATGTACGAAAGGAAAAAAAGGTCAATAAATAAAGAAAAAACAATTTCAAATCAAGAGACTCCAAAATATCTTCTTCAAATTAAATTGCAGGACTAATGTGTTCCCCTTAGTAAGTTGGGGCCTTCCAATTATTGGTCACCCACCTCATTACAAAAACAAAAAGGTTTCTGCCACTAAAAGCTCATGGTGACAGAAAAGCTCAGGGCCTTCGTAAATATTATGATAACAGACTACATGTAAACCTGAGACTCTTCCTTATGTACTCCCGCAGTTAGTGTGGATTAAAATGGTGAAACTTTTGACATTCAGCACATCACAAGTCTAAGCACACAAGTAAGGTGCACGTCTATCTTGTGATGGACCATACCCTTCACTAGCTTTGACTTTTGGATAATATGGTGTGAAAAAGGTTCCATTCTCGACCTCTAACTCGGTATACTTATGCATCATTTTTAGTCTAACCTGTAAAATGAGGTGCACATCCCTCTTGAAGATGGACCTTAGCTTAAGAGTTTGGGGCATAGGCCAATAGTACTCTTAGCTTGACTCATGCATCATGCATGAGGAGCAAACCTCAAAGTGAGCTTGACTGACCTCATTCATGATATTTGACATAAATGAACTAATTAAGTAAAATTTTCAAACATAACAAATAAGTTTAGGATTTTTATTCAATCAACTAACCTATAGACATATTGCCAATGATATAAGATGTCTTTGATAGTATATTGTCGACATATCACGTTACTGGTTAAGTCACTGACCAAGCTATTGACCTATTCACTGAACATGCCACTGACCTGTTCAGTGAAAAATTCACTAATTGAATATCTTGTTTAATTGACAACCCAATAGATCCATTACTACAACCAAACAACATGGCAGATCTACAACAATTTCACATCACACAACATTGAAACCGATCCAAATTATACTTCAATTATGCAATTCTCATAAAATCTAGATCCAAATTCAATCAAATAACATTTGAAACAAGCAGAATCAGAATAACGTACCCTACAAATGTAGCCAAAAAGTCCAGGGAATCAGTCAAGATGTGGTTGTGAATCAGTGAATTATCTCCATATTTTGTAGCTGCTTCGTGGTGATTTAGTGACTTCAGTAATGCAAACTGGGTCAGAATACAGTAAGGTCAGTGACTATACAAGCGTCTCGATCAATGACTTGTTTATAAATCAGTGACTAATTGGACAAAATAAAATCAAAACAAGTTGTATTTGGTGAATTTAATCTATCAAACACTGACATTATCTATTTCCGATTCATTAAGTAATTTTATCAAAAACTTAAACTCTAAACTCTAATTTTGAATAATAAATTGGGGAAATCAAGTAATTAACTCTAGAAATCAAGTCTCGGATTAGATTTATGAAGAGAGATTTGCAGGTGCGAAGAGAGATTTTTGCAGTTAACCAAAAAAAGTGATCAGACTGCATATACTATTGAACTACGAAATTAGACCTTGATTAAAATTTCTCAAAAAAATATTTGTTGATTGTGATTGGTCGGCCCGAGTTATGTCGTACAGCCACGTCACCTTAAGTTTTTTACTTTTTTTTCTTCAAAATTTCGGAAATCTTAATAGAAGAAAAGAAAAAAAAAGATTTGATATTTGGCATACCGCATATGGGCACCTCGGTTCTGTGGGCTAAGATAGGACACTTGGAAGGTTCAAACTGTCTTCCCCACCAAAAATGATACGTTATCCAATCCCACCCCAAATTGCAAAACCCAGAATCCAAATGCCGCTTATCGTCACGCACTGACGCATTTCCAGTTTTCCATTGCACTCATTCAAAACAAGGAAATGCCAATATACAGTGCAACACTGGCACTTGGATCAGTCTCACAGCTCCTCTTCATTACCAGCGATGCCTCCTCCTCCTCCTCCTCTACTACTTGTTCAGTCTCTTCTTGTTTCTTAAACCACTTCCACAAATCTCTTACCAAGAAGAGAACGTCACTTGTTTACGCTGCGAGCCGAGTCTCCAACACTGATTTGGTGCAGGACTCCTCCTCTGCCTCTACCGATCAGGATCGGGTGTGTTCAATTATGCTTTTTCCTTCTCATTCTTATTGATTGCATCAGGATTTCCAATTGGGTTTTCGATTCTGTCTAGTATATTCTTATTTATTCAAGCATTATTTGAAACCCTTATTGTCCTGAATGAGTTACCTTATGCTCACCATGTGGTATGATAATTGAAAACCATGCAAGCACAAATGGCATAAACTTTATAGAAAGGGGTTCTCCTGCATAATGGTACTCCATCTCTTCAGGGTTGGATCAAGAATAAATTAAGTAGTACGGGAGAAGGCAGCAACACACTTTGCACTGTATTGAGGACTTTGATTTGAAGACTATAACCAGTTTTATCCTGTTATCTTAGTTAGTAAGTGTTAAAGTTATAGCATCGAGCATAAAACCAATTGGTAGAGGGGAGCCGGGGAGAGACCCAAATTTTCATATATTGAGATGGAAGGCTTGGAATCCCTGAAATGATATTTAGATTCACAACATGTCCCTTCACAAGCGGTCAAGATGAGTTAAACTCTTGGGTCAATTATATTTTTTGAATGGAATGCTAGCTTGATATATGCTGTTGGCACATTCTCAACTGCTTAAGCTTTTAAGGTCTAGTGGACGTCAAATGTGGTATAAAAGCTTTAGTTGTAGGAAGTCCTAGGTTGAGACCTGCAATCTTCATCTCGATTTGTTTGTTTGTTTGTTGCAAGGTGCTCGGTGGTTGCACCTATAGGTTCTTCCACCTTTCCCTTCTCCACATGGTGGAAAAGGCTGAACAAGAGGGAAGGTGTTAGCTTCATCTGCATTGTTGGCTCATTCCTAAGCTCTTTGTAGGGTTGGTAGTTAGAATTCCCTGGCCTGCCCGGTTCAAGTTGTGAGTTGAGTCATGTCGATCCGGCAAATGCTTGGGCCGCATGGCTTTTAAAGTGGAGCAGTGGATGGCTTAGCATGGGGCTGGTTTCACAGAGAAATGAAATACATTGTTGACCAATTCTCTAACAGCTAAATCTTTTGATGCTTATGCTTAGTGGTTGTCTAACATTGCACATGCCTAGAAATTTTTTTCTTTCTTTCAGCTAACGAGCATGTTAGGAATTTGGGCCTGATACATTGATGAGTCACTTGCTTTGCTACTATTTTAAAGTAACTACATTTACCATTTCAAAAATATGATTTTGTTGGAATTAACAGAAACCTTTATGCCAAGTTGAAGTTTTTCATACTGGAAGTAAGGACATGAGAAATTTTCATACTGAGCAATTCAAAGTTTGTCTGATTTCACTAGTTATATCTATTTTTTGGATTTAAGTCCTCCAGATACTTATCTGAGCTAATACTTAATTTCTGCAAAGAAGTAGAGGTCTGCTGATTGGAAGTTAGCAAAAGCTTACAGTGATAGTGGATTCATCTTTGATGGGATGGTTGAAGGGTATAACAGTGGAGGTTTGCTGGTTCGGTTTCATTCTTTAGTGGGTTTTCTTCCATTTCCACAATTGAGCCCATCACACTTTTGCCAAGGTATACATTTCCTATAGTTTCTTGTGATATGTTGGTTAGTGTTTAAGACTTTTATTTTTAACTCATCAATTCACCATGTAAGGTTGTTTATAATAATTTATATCATGGCGCACGGTATGGAATGTGTATGGATTTGAGAATGCTCTCTGCTTTTCCCTAAGTATCATGTTAGAGCAGAGTGTGTCCTAATACGTTATATTTGTGCGCACGTGTCAGTCTGTGAGTGTGCGTCAGTGTGTGTTTGGGAATGTAATATCTCTCAATGGAGTTGTTCAATTGTTTGTTGTTAACTTTAATAAAGAAATTAATTAATTTGGCAGAATTTTCTTTGAAGTTTCTGTCAAGACGTCTAGTCTTGTATATTCGAAAAAAAAAAAAAAAAGTCATGTCTTCTTTAATTTCAGTATCTATTATTTGGGGTACCAATCCTCGGATGATTCATGCCAATATGCTGATATCCATACATCTGTTGGTCATTTAAATGAGTTTGGTGTTGCCAACTAAAGTTCTAGGAGGTGGACATGTATTTACTATTGTGTTATCTTTATTATGCCATTCCAGCAGAACCAGGAAAAAGCGTCCAGGAGATTGCAAAAGGATTACTTGGTTCACTAATTTCTGTTAAGGTAATGCATTCGGTTTTATAGATATTTTCATTAACTTGTGAACATACTCTCTCCATCCCAATTTGTTGGCCTAATGATGCGACCTTATTTCCATTTACAACTTATAAAGTATTCCTCAAATAACTCCAAAAGTCCCACATTTGTGTATAAAAATAGTAAAGTCAAACCTTCAAACCTCCTCAGAATCCAGATTCTAATGAACTTAGGAACTACAGAAGTCTAGAAAGGCAGGCATCAAAGGCTGAATGCATACCAAGTTGCATCTAGATACTCTAATACCAAGTTAAACCCTGAATTTTGCCTTCCATTTCCCTTTTGGGAGATCAAAGGAGGAGGTTATTATGCACGGTCTTCATTTGAAGGTTTCATTCTATTTTATTGGCTTGCTGATTGTTACAACTTACAAATATTCAAGAGCACCTCAGAGTCTACAGATTTTCCATTTGCCTATTTTGCCTATATGAACTGTACTAAAGAATTGTTTACCATGTAAAACTATCTCAGTTTCTTGATATTCTAGGTAATCCAAGCAGATGAAGAGAACAAGAAACTAATATTCTCAGAAAAGGAAGCTGTCTGGTCCAAGTTTTCCGAGAAAATTAGTGTTGGGGATGTTTTTGAAGCTAGGGTGGGTTCTGTGGAGGATTATGGTGCTTTTGTTCATCTACTATTTCCTGATGGTATTTTGTCTTTTGATTATGATTAACATGTTCCTCGGTGTATTTCAAATATGAAAAAAAAAAACAATAAAAAAAAAATCGTAATTGACATTTAAATCTATGGAACAGGTCTTTATCATCTGACTGGATTAGTGCATGTCTCAGAGGTTTCATGGGATTTAGTACAGGATGTAAGAGACATTTTGTCGGAGGGTGATGCAGTAAAGGTTAAAATCATTAATATTGATCGGTGAGTTATATTGCATGGTTTTATTATTAGTCATAAACAAATACATTTTTCTCCTCAGGTCTAAAAGTAAAATTAAGTAAAAAAATATTTGTTTAGTTTCCACCGATATACCTATAAATGAACTCAGATGGGTTTCTATTAAAACCATATTCAGAGGAAAGTCAAGAATCACATTGTCAATTAAGCGGTTGGAGGAAGATCCACTTTTAGAAACATTGGACAAAGTGATACCACAGGTTTGTAATGCTTATCTTGATATCTCAGTTGTAGTGTTGTTCACAGTCTCTCAATTGTGAAGCTGAAATGCTAATCTATATGATGAGTTTTTTCCATTCGCAGGATGACAGAGACGGTCTTGATTCTTTGAACACTAACAATAGCAGTAACATAGAACCTCTTCCAGGCCTTGAAGCCATATTTGAAGAGCTACTACAAGAAGATGGGTAAGGACTTGAACCTCTTCCATCAATTTCTGAAACTTTCATTGTATATTGAAACACTAAAATCAGTATGGTTTCAATGTATATAATTTATCTAAAACTTTATATATTTCTCCCAGTCATAGAAAGATTTGGAAAGTGGACCAATGTCAAACTATAAGAGTTGATGATATTTAAGGGGTCAAATCAGTTTCTGGTCTGCCCTTTGGGCATTGGTCACCCCTAGAGTTTAGAAATTATTCCCTTTCAGCCTTATTGCTAGATTGAAAAGCTGCAGTGACTTGATAAATGTTGTTTTCTTGAAGTTTTAGTGCTTCTGTTTGTATTGAGTTCTTTTAGGGTTGTTTGAGGACTTCTTGTCCTCTATTGTACTCTGGTCTCTTTTTTTAATACAATCTCTGTTTCTTCTTAGAAAAAAAAAATGACATTAGGTAAATTATTACCCAAATCTGAATATGTTCTATGTTTTAAACCTAGTTGCAGTATTGACGTGTATATTGAACTTGTTTGATGGCAGGCAAGTTATGTTTATATAATTAGAGAAGTATCTACTTAAAGAAAGAAATCTAGTTTCTCAGAAGTTGAAAAGGCTTAGGAATGATATCCTCTTGCTGCCTTTAAGTTTGATAAACAGGGACTTCTTTTGCTTTCCTTTTCAATTCTTATTGGAAAGGGAACCAATACCACTGTTTTTTTGTCAAGAGTATTTTCATCATAAATTACTGAAAGTTGCCAAAAACTTGAATCGTCTGAACTTCTAAAATTGTTATTGTTGACTTCTGTATTGCTGATGCTCACAGATTATACATGTTATATGCATGCTAACAATATAGAAATGCTTAGAACGTAACTATAAATTGGGAATTGCCAAGATACTTAGGACTCAACCATGCAGTTGATTCCCTTATTTCTCTAACTAAATGATCATGTTAAGCTTTTTTGGTATAGAATGTTATCTCTGGCTTGGCGTGTATAAGGAACTTGCTAGTTGCTGGTCTTCTTGAGTTTAAATAACTGATCTTTGATATTTGCTGCCATATGTGATACGTCCAGAATAGATGATGTAAGAATCACTCGCCAAGGGTTTGAGAAAAGGGTGGTTTCACAGGACCTGCAGCTTTGGCTTTCTAATGTTAGTTCCTTTCAGTTAAATATTTCAACTTTCTACACTATATTCATCTTGCTTTTGTAAAGGTGGTTTCTGGTGTGATTACAGTTTCTTACTCTAAAAATGTTTGTCTTGCTTATTACCTCAGTCACCAGCCATTAACCGGAAGTTTACTCTCCTTGCTCGTGCAGGAAGGCAGGTGAGTTCCATATTTCCTTCCTCTTCCAGATTAGTAAAAAGACTAAAAACACTTTATTTAATGGATTTGAAATTACTAAGTACCATGTAGTTGAAATGGATGCGAATTAACTATATACAATTGGTCACTCGAAATTCATCTAGCTTATAATAAAAATCCATGTCAACTGTCTATCAAGCAATATAGCTATGCACACAAATTCAATCCCTAGATCTTCCCAAATGTCCCCTAAGTATGAACTGTGGTTGATCAGGTGCAGGAAATTCAACTGACAACAACACTTGATCAGGAAGGTATAAAACAAGCTCTCCAGCGAGTATTGGAGCGTGTCCCATAGATTAATCACGTTATTCATTCACAGTTATATTTCTTTTGTTTTGGGTTCACAGATATGTTTCTGTATAGAAATCATTGTGGCATTGCCCCATAAACTGTATAAAAAAGATAAACAATTTTAAAGAAGTTAATAGGTCACTTGGGTATCTTGTTAACGTGGTTTATTTTCTTTTGTTTTCCATTGTTATGAGACTGAGCTTATAATTTTGGTCAAAAGGCAACGAAGTTATCCTAACTGGCTTCACCATCTTGGCAATGTATTCTGTAGTTGGATTTATTATACATATATACACAGTAAATCTGCGTGTGTGTATTTCTAAGAAGACTCCAAAATTGCATTCAAGTTCTTGCACAGCCCTGTCGGAAGTTGGAATACACTCATAGAATAGGTAGGGATGGCTTGAACTACCGCCTTCACTAGAACATCTTTACCAGCAGCCGAGAGCAAACAACCATGCCACCCTTCTAGTCTTTTGCAGACACCACTGTAGGGAGCCCCAAGTATCTTTCTTTCATGAAAATCACAATTCCCATTCCCAACTTCGTGGTGTGCTTGAGATAAAAGAAATTGAAGATTTTGAAGGTTTGTCTTTAGTCCTGAGGCAAGTTCACATGTTTGCAGAATCTCCTTGCACTCCAAATTTGCATCACAGAAGAGGCTGTCGTCTGCGAAGAAAAGATGATTTATAGCTGGGGTATGCATGCTTGCAACTTTGAATCTACCTCAGCCTAGCTTAACAATGCAGAAAGGCCTTCTGCACAGATCAAACAGAGACCCTTTGAAGGCTGAAACAAACCATGAGGTTGCCCTTGACAAATATCACGAGGCTTCTTCGACGTCTGATCTGGAGAAGGGTCTAGAAACTTCAAATTCATCTCTTCATAATCTGAAGGTTGAATCACATTTGACGATCTGGTCTAATTTTTCACTTTGTCCATCGACGTTACAATATCCTTTTTTTTGTTTTTGTTTTCGGTCAATGTAATACTTGTTGATTATTTGGCTCCACTTTAGCAATTATGGAGAAGTAGGTTTTGGATGTATATAGCACAAGTCGAAAGAAGAAAAGAAAAGTGTTTTGTTGTGGTGTGTATCGTGGGGCTTTTTCCCTCTTTTTTTTCCTTCCTCATTTTATTATTTAATTTTTTTTTGTTTTGTGGGTGGTGGGGGGGGGGGGGGGGGGGGGGGAAGGGGGGGGGGTGGGGGGTTTTTATATATATATTTTTGTTTTGTTGTTTGTTTTTTGTTGTTTGTGTGGGTTTTGGGGGTGGGCAGGCATTTTTTTTTTTTTTATTTTTTTTTTTTGGTTGGGTTGGGGAGGGGGGAGGGAATGGGAGGGGGGGGGGGGGGGGGGGGGGGGGAAGAAAAAGTTTTTTTTTTTTGGGGGGGGTGTTTTTTGTGGGAGGGGGGGGTGTTTTTTTTTTTTTTTTTTTTTTTTTTTGGGTGGGTTTTTTTTTTTTTTTTTTGGGGTGGGGGTGGGTTGTTTGGGGGGGGGGGTTTTTTTTTTTTTTTTTGGTTTTGTTGTTGTGGGGGGTTGTTTTTTTTTTTTTTTTTTTTTTTTTTTTTTTTTTTTTGATATATATTTTATTTTGTTTTTTTTTTTGTTTTTTTTTTGTTTTTTTTTTTTTTTTTTGTTTGTGGGTTGGGGTGGGGTTTGTATTTTTTTTTTTTTTTTTTGTTTTTGGGGTTTGTGTTGGGGTTTTTTTTTTTTTTTTTTTTTTTTTTTTTTTTTTTTTTTTTTTTTTTTTTTTATTTGGTTGTCTGACGCTTCCGCACAACAATACTACCTAGCTAGCATCCATTGCCAGATTTTGTGTATAAGCTGCGTGTGCTTGCATCAAAGCAATCTACTTCACCAAAATGAATGGGGCAAAACGTACGAGCTAGCTACCATATAAAATCTATCAACTATTTGGTTCTTGCCAAACAGAGGCTAAATCCAACCAAAAACTTGTTACCTATGATGAAACCTGGGGATTTTACGAGATGCTGAGATATGTGCTAATACAATTCTATTAGCTAAAGACAGATCTCAGAACATAGATTCAACAATTCCACTGTCACGTAAGTTAGTTAAAGATTCAACAATGGGTGAGATACACCATAGATCTAATTGCAGAGGTGGATAACATGACAAGTTTCTGTCATACCACCAGCCAGAGGTGACCAAGGCACACGCACATACAAGAGATTGGAGAAAGCTAGTTAATGGTTTTAGTATTACTATGATATTACTATGATTCAAAAAGAGAAGGTGACTTCTCACGATCCAAACTGCTCTTATAATTAGTATAGTGGCGGTATTTCTCATTCATAACGTTTGGTCTGGATAAAGTTATTAATGGGTCGTGTCATATCGGGTTAGTATAGTGGCGGTATATCTCTCGTTCACAACGTTTGATGTGGATAAAACTATCAATGGGTCGTGTCATATCGGGTTAGAATAATGGTGGTATCTCTCGTTCACAAGTCATTCTGACTTGAATTTGACCATTTCACCTATAATCCCTATATAAATGAGTTGGATGACTTATTTAACGGTTGTAAAAGTACAAGAAGTGATGAAACTTTTGGATCTGAATAGAAGGGCCAACTCTACAAATTTACCTGAAACAAAGGGCAGAGATCACCCCATCTTTGATTGAATTAGCTTTGGACAAATCTGATTGACTGATTGAGTGCTTGGTTGTGAAATCCACAAGGTCTTGATCGTTTCAAAGCAGGTGTTCAAAATCACGGGTTCAAAATTAGCTTTTTTATTTTGTTGTTCACAACTAGCTTCACGAGTTTTGGTGGGAATTCGTGTGCACTAGGCAGCTTCTCTATTCCCCCTTCTAAATAAAGCTTCTGAAGATGCACACAACCAGAAAGTTGCTCCAATATTGGGGGGAAGGTTTGTTCATAGTACATCTTGAGCGACAATGATCGAAGGCGCGGCAGAGTAGTCACTAAGCTGAAAATCAAGTTGGCTTCTTCTATTGATAACTGTATTTCCAGTCGTTCCATGTCGATCATCTTAACTAAACCATTTTTTACCCATCTTCCACTAGATACACCTTTTAGGGTCCGTAAATGGATCAAGGTATCCAATCTTAAATTCCCGGATGGTCTCGTGGAGTCAAAAAACAGATAGATTAGATAAAACATCTAGATTTTAAGAAATTCACATAACTTTACGGCCCTCTAACTTCAGAGGAGCCGGATATTTTGTAATTTTGGTATTTTATGGTGACAGCTACATCTAGATTTTAAGAAATTCACATAACTTTTACTTCAGAGGAGCCGGATATTTTGTAATTTTGGTATTTTATGGTGACAGCTGAAGCAAAGGGATAAAATAATTGAATTTTCATATACCAATTTATAAGACCTTTAAAATTAAATTAAATTACTTTTTACAGCAGTTACCACATGTCCCAACATGAATCTGACTAGCTCATAGTACTCTACTTCCCACCTACATTGTAGTCAAAGTTCTTGATTCACGATAGTAGCTCTTGCTTTAACTGTTCCTCCATTTTGGTCCTTTTGAACAACAATAGTGGCTCCAAATATTATCCTAATGGACTCGCCCAACACCCCATACTTCCACGCTCAAACCATCTATACCCCAGAAAACATCACTACGAGATCACTGCACCCATATACCAAAGAAATGGGGCTTTCTCTAACAAGTTGAACCCTAACTCCAAGCTTAATTCTCTCCTTGTGCCGAAGCTTGGATTGGATTTTCAGATTTTGTGGAAAGCGATTTGGCAGTTGGTTTTTGTTAGTGAACGTTATGTTCAGTTTCATGTCCTACGGCATTTAACCAAGTGCAAATGTCGTGTTGATGTTTGCAAGGTTTCTGCCAAGTGCGGTTTTGAGACGAGTCATCTGTTTATGTGTTTACTTGTTACTTCCCCATATAATTGTCTATGTTAATTTCCGCCTTACAGTCTTACACAAGTAACCATGGCCTGGGCAGGCTTTGACAGGCTAGATCTAGGTCACTCTGCCGTCAAACTTGTTCACATAGTTCTTAAAACAGGATTTCCAATATATTGATGTGGAGAATGCCTCTAATGACAGCGAACTGATTAAGCATGATGGCCCAGTTTTATCAAAACCAAGTGATAGCAAATTGATTACTGAAGTGTGTTCTCTTAACTGGACTTGGATCCAAATCAGTACCCTGGGTTAATAACAGGCACCCTCCCCATCAAAAGCTTGGAATCCGTTTTGGTAACCAAGTAGGGGAGCACATTTCAAGGCACAGTGAATATACAAGCATAGCACAAAAACAGATGCCTCGTCAATCAACACTGTGATTAACAGAAACAGGAAGTAAACAAAAAGACATAAAACTGAACAGAACATTTGCCGCGCTGAAACCAACTGCCAAATCATTTTCCACAATCCATATCCCAAATGGGAAGACCTGGAAGCTCATAAATACAAGAAACGGACTGAGCAGAGATCCTGCCAGTCTAGCCATAGATGGCCACAGATCAGGACAAGCGTCCTAAATTGCTTGAAATAGGAAACATGATGTACTTCAAGTTCAGGGCAGCGTATATTCAGTGATCACGTACACTTAGGGTGTGAAATGAATTACGTAGCTTATCTTTGCTTGTTGCATTAGAATCTTCAAGGCCATGCCCTATAGCAGTCATCTGTCTTTGTTGGTCCTTTTGAAACTTGTTGAGTTATTTCAAATTCTGACGTTGCACCTATTTTCATTAGATAAACTTCACTATGACATCAAAGACTCAGCAAAAACTACTAGCAAAGATGCTAACTTCAACATGACAGCAACAGTAACAAAGCCAACATGGCAAAACTAATACCGAAATTCTAGAAGCTATCACTAAAATAAGGACTTCCTATTATGTACTTATAGCAGAGTCAGTGGACATAAGACATGTATCCCTCCTGAGTCCTGACATCCCCCTAGCAGGTGAACTACCAATAGCGATTGAAGAAAACAGGGTCAATGCACTCTGCTTCAAGTGAAAGACTAAGAGCCCTTTAATTGAAGCTAATAAATTATTGCTCCAACAATGTGTGTTTGATGAATAAAAGAGGAATTGCTAGAAATTCTCATAGGTGAAGCATATCAAATCCATTTTCAGCTTCCCAAATTTCTGGAGCAAGCAACGAGAAAGAAAAAAAAAACTAAATTGCTAAACCAAAGATAAAAGGAAATTTTGGCTGACATAGGGTGCAATTGACCTGATGTATAGTTCTGGCCAGTTTTTAATTGCATTATCGCGTCAGCTATCTCACCACTCATTATAACATAGATATGTTACAGTCAAATATGTATATACAGATATGATACAGTCGAATATGTTAATACATATATGATCAGTTGCAATTCACGTAAAAGTGGGAACCAAAAATATAAACTTATTCACATCATATTCACGTCGCAAAATAAAATGAGTTAATCGCGCATCAATATAAATAAAGCATCAATAAAATCATAACATGCAAAAAAAGTATTTTAGGAAATGATAGTAATTACATGCAGTTACATTAGTTCCCAATAATCTATAAAGGAAAATAATTACTTGCATACCACACTTTTTTGTTATATAGCAGATACAATGAGTTGCAATGTCATTTCTGTCTTTATTCAACGTGGGCAGTGTTTCATAGAAATAGAACATGCATATGAGATCACAGGGTTGAAAAATGAAACAATAATGAGTTAAGGCTACCCAAACGTGCATAGTGCATGAGATTTTATAACATGGTAACTAAAACAAACCTCTAGAGATTAATATATAATTTGCAGCAGAAGCATTGACACAATGATATGAAATTCCAAGATCCATACCTATGCTCACGCTCAAGAAAAGAAATTCCAAGTAAAACAACTTTTGAGTAGACAAATGGTGCTGAAAAGCGGGAAGGGAATGGAGCCATTAATTCAGAGGTCGAGGATTGCACCGCATTATTGGATATATGGGAATCGGCTATGTTTATGCACTTTAAGACCAATCCAGTGTTGCTTTCATCAAGAGCTTCATCAACTATTTGTGCCACTTCAATGGCCTGCAAGACAAAACCATTAGATATTGTAAAGGCAACCGTGGCAGGATCCTGTTCTATGCAAAATCATACTAGGTAGTAATGGGCTGCACATTAGAAAACCACAGGAAAGAGAACTTAACATACACTCATGAAGTAACATTATTGACATATCAAAAGGATCATTAACAGAGAAATATAAATACCACAACTCTTCTTTGTAAAAAGATATAAGAGATGTAACTAGATCCTGCTTTGTCATGCCACGATTGCAACTCTGTAGCCTCAGCAGAAGTGCAGAATTTTAGAGCAAACCCATCAGATAACAAAGAAAGAAAATCATGAGACCACATTCCTAATCAAAATGCATTAGCATGTGAGTACATTATTTCAAGGCAAAGGGTTCCTCAACACAAGAAACTGGTCATGATACATGTAACAAGCACAGCAATTAACATCCATAAATGTTCATGTACATGCACACAAGAACACACGTGTGCACACAAACACTGTCATGTGACTTTAATCTAACAGTGTGAAGAAAATGTTTGACCCGTATCTGTCCACACAGTAGCTCTTCATGCGTAGTCATCGAAAGCCAATTCATCACTTTAGGAGCATAACCTAGGGATGCAACCAAAGTTAGAAAGATCCACCTGAAATGCTCCACATAATATCAACGATGGATAAATTGACTCAGCTAGGAACAAGAAATTCAAGTTCAGTGACATAATGGCAAAAAAAATTAAACTAGAACAATTATTCCTCAAATGAAATTAAGAAAAGTTGATATAGAACCTAGATGGATTGAACTGTCTGGTTTGGCTATAAGCTCCTTTTAGACAAATCAAATTACACAACCAGCATTGAGCATTGTAGGTGAAGTCAAAGGAAGGATATTCAAGTGAATACCCCCCAAAGTTGTAAACTGTGGTTGAGGTGGTTATTGCAGGTTTCATTGGCAGTGATTAAAGAACACATGTTCTCAGTCAAATGAACAAAAACTGTTCATCCCTTCCATTCTTTAGAAGATATGTGGATTTATTCTAACATTCCAATACTATGGTATAGAGTTTGACAAGATCATCTATAAAAGAACGTATGCAAACATGAGGCAGAGAGGAATATTTTAGATACCAACCTGCTTAAGGATGCACAAGATTTCACGTAGCTCAGATACAGTGAGCAAATTCAAAATCTCCTTTATATCATCATCACTTAGTTCATTTGTAATTTCAAAGCAAGATGTATAGCCTGTTGCTGCAACATCACAAACAAACTTACCATCAACCTTACTCCGGAGCTTTGAAAGAAAACATACAGCATATCCAACTGATAGTATTCTATTACCAGATAGTTCTTTCACTGCTTGTTGAGGATCCACTACTTCTGGGTAGGAAATAGCAGACAGCCGAAACCATGGGCCTGACCAAGAAGACCATCATAGTAAATCAGTTTTCAAAAAATAAAAAGGACAGAAAATTTTATTTCCATACAGATCATGTATGTGCACAATATAGATGTAAAATAATAAAATAGCATTTTCTAATCAACCAGTTCTTATAGATAAGTTCTCCTTTCGGCGTTTAAATTACCATGATAATAACCACTCAAATTATTACAGGTTTACTTATCATATACTACACAAAATTTCCACACTAAAATAAGGCAACTATGAGACACGCTCTAGGCATCCAAAAGGGGTCATTGGGTGTCCAAGAGAATATGAGACACGCTTAGGGATAATGCTGGACTTTCATATTCTTCCATAAGTGAAGTTTGAACAGCATTCACCATTTTCTGAAAGATAGGAAAGTGAATGTTCTGTTATGGCCAGAAAATCTAGGAGGTACACCAGAAGCCACATCGCACATAATATAAGGCTAGCTTATGGACAACTAAACATGATCTGGAAATTAAGCACCTTTCTGTGTATAAAGCCGAACAAATAGCCTCTGACTATCATCCGACATTGAAGTAAATGAATCTGCCACAATAATACATATAACAGTCATAAGGTGCAAAAAAAAGTTAAAAGGAAACAATAGGAAAATCGCAACATGAGCATTTGAATACATACCCATGAAATTCTTTTCATCATCTGTCAAGAGGTGAGAACTGCTTCTCAAAACCTCATGTATGACAACGCAAAAGTTATCCTGATATTTTATTGCACTGGGCGGACAGGACTTTGTAGATTCAATTACTCGCTGAGCATTTTTCCATAAAGATTTGAAAGCCTCGTCATCATAATTTACCTTAGCATCATTAGTCTTGTGACACACTATCTGGATCGGGACAACATCAATAGAATGCTTGGGAACAGAGGTGACACATCCCTGAAAGGAAACCGACAAGGAAATAACGATGGGAACTATTATGCAGAGCAGATAACAATTTTACGAATTTTGACATAATCTGGAATTCTTGGTGTTAAGTACCAACAGAAACATATGTTTTACAAATCATACATACAATGGAGTTGCAGAACCTGAATGATTTCCCTAGCTACCATGCGTCCTTTGTCTCTCTCTTTATACTTAAAAGAACTCTTTATTTACAATTAGACTAGACAAGAAATGCATATTTCATAATTTCAACGCTCATTTGTTCCTCAGAATAATTAGTCTCATTTACAGGAATTGACTTTTAATAGTACACTTCAACGTAATAATGGTAATAAAGAATACCAATATTAACATTGTAATTGTTTGAGATCACTCAAATAATTCATCATATATTCATGTTATTCTTTTATTTAGCAAGTCAATAAATAGAGCATGAAATACCCAAATTCTCTGCAAACTAAGATTAAGCAAGCAATGAACTACGTGAAATGTTTATATAGTATGTTTTATCCAGCTTACGAAATCTTACCTCAAAGTTTAGACGATATTGGTCTATCAGAGGCGACAAATACTCAACTAGCTTGCGAGGGAGAAAACCAAGCACTTTAGGGCATCCTGAATCTGAATAAATAACCTAAACCAAAAAAACATGTACACCTTAAAACAAAAGAGTAAAAGATAAAATTAATCAATAGCTAAATAAGATAAAATAGAGATCAGATTCTCAGTAAAAAAGCATACAAAAAGGGAATGAACCTTGACAGCATTTGGATCCTTAACATTATCAGGGTCTCTTGAGAGATGAATGCTTGCACCAAGATATAACTCAGTTTCATCACTAAACCTGCGGCCAACAATAAAAGTTTCAAGAATCACCCCATATATGTCTTCCTGAGTGATGGTCACATCAAAATCTGGCACCTCATTGATCTCATCCTTATTGATTGGGTTTCCGGATTGACTGTCAACCTGACTTTGACTTTCATCCCTTAAGTTAGAAAACCCCCAAGACACATCTTGTACAGGACTCTCATCATGAGCTGCAGGAAATAAATCATTTCCCAACTCTTCGGAGTCATAGGAATGAGTTTGAATTTTTGGCTCTGGGCAGAAGTTCAACTCTAGAAGTGTGCGCTTGGTCAGTGTCCGTTTGGTTCCTCTAGATAGACACTCATCTGAAAGAGAGAATCTAATTTAGTCAACTGAAAATCAACAAATTGCTGATGTTATATCATGATATGATTCTTAAGTCCCATTACAGAAAACTAGCCTATATAAATCCAATATAAGTCTATCCTGAAAATCATAACACCTTACATAATGCAGTAAATAAACTACTCTGTTTTTTTTTTAAGTGGAATGTAAATACTACTGCAATATGAAAATGCCTAAAAAAAACACTAGTTTGATGCTGAACATTCACCATCTCATACAAGAAAGAAAATAGGTGCAGTCCCTGCCCAGAGTAAAAGACGTATACTCCAAACACTCTGGCATCCAGGTTTCTAAAGGAAAACTCAAATGAAAGCCAGTAGGAGAGTTTAGAAGCTGAACTATTTTTATTTTTTTCAAGAAACAAAAATTTGAGTAATAAGGAAAATTGCTGTCATGGGATGAACCAGATGTTCCCTCAATAATGAATGAAAGTTACAATACAACAAAAGTTCCCCTCCAATCAAGAAGAATAACACTAAAAGGATTGTATCTAAAATGATTAGACAAGGATGACCAAGGAAAAGTTAACGTTCCATTTCTATCTCCCTATAACTCCACCTCCTCTTCCTTGCCTTCAGAAACCTCCTTATCTTATTGCAATTAATCATCCAAATGAGAGACAAGACTTCACAACTCCAAATAGTGACGGCCTTCTTGTTATTCCCCTCTAACTTAGAACCCTCCATGGCACCAACAAACGATAACAATTCGGAGAAGAAACCACCAACATACCAAATACCCCCAATAATCGAGTTCATGATTTCCTTGTGAAACAAACATTCAAACAAATGCAATCACACAAGAACTCATATAAGCACCCTGAGTAACAAAGCTAAAAAGAAGCCCTTTTAGAACTAGCACACATGGGGATATAGGCTGACAAAGGTTGAAGCTTTTTCTCTCAATTTAAAGGCATTGTGTTCTAATTAGAGACTGATTCAGATATTAGATAAATCAGAGTGCTCTCCGGACTTGTCTAGGAGAGAGTAAAAAAGGGTGTAAATTTTTCTGTTCTCTCATTCCCATCTTTGTCTGCCCATTATTCTTTGCAAGACAGACAACGAGTTACTGAAGTAGCAAAAACAAAAGGGACAAAACAGTAGAATAAAGAAAATCCTCAAATGAGAATTGATGAGGTTGTTTTGGGCACTGACTTCGACACCGCAAACGGGGCAAGCAACTCTCTCATCTACAGAGCCCACCACTTTAACTCAAACACAGAACACTCTCAGATATTTGGAGATTAACTCTTATTGAATTCAAAGCAAGGTTTTTTGCTAATATAGCCTTACAACGAAACAGAACAAGAAGGAAATAGCAGCCCACGCTATACACTCCTATGAACGTGGTATTAGTTGAAGAATAAATCAAACTCTACTGCATGACCCTAATAAATAGGAGTTATTAACAGAAAGGTAAATATCTAAACAGTAGTAACTAGTAAACGACTTTGACTGCTCCAACAAATTCACCATTCTGTGACTGTCCGGTTCTCGCTCTATTGGCCTCCTCCCACAAGCCAGTTCAAGTATAACCACACCACAGCTGAAAGCATCAGTCTTCTCAGTTGCTTTCCCATACTGAAGATACACGGGTGCAAGGCATCCCATTGTCCCTGCTGTTATCATCGGAACGGGTATGATCCATGAGCATTGCCAATCCAAAATCACCGAGCCTCGCATTCAAATTCCCATCCAGCAACACATTACCAGTCTTAATGTCCCTATAAATCACTTGCTGCTCACATTCTTGATGCATATATGTCAACACAGATGCTAAACCAATTGCAACATTTTGCCTATGGGGCCAATCCAACAAGGTATCATCTCCAGTTTCTTGGTAAATCACTCTTTCAAGACTATCAATGAAATCATAAACAAGAAGCAATTCACCTTTCTCAACACACCAGCCTTGCAAGTGCACTAAATTCTTGTGTCTCAAGCAAGCTATAAAAGACAACTCAGAAAAGAATTCAGTTTTACCTTCATGGGAGTGCCTGGATCTTTTCACTGCAGCCTCCCCGACGACACGAAAAAGGCCTTGTACACAGTCCCAAATGCTCCATGCCCAATAATCCTGCTAGGACGAAACCCTCCTGTGGCTGCCTTGAGGTCTGTAGCTAAACTCTCTAGGACCCGCCAAGACCTCTGCTTTGAAGCTCTTTCCTCTTCTAACAGAAACTACCCGAAAACCGCCAGTGCCACACAAAAGAAAGCTGCCCGCAATCCCAAGCCCCAAACCGAGCCTCTTGTGGCCTTATTGCGAATTCGACGCGGAAGCTTGGGCTAACAATCACATAAGTGTGGAACATTGTGGGGATGACTTGGCTCATTGAACAAACCAGATGAACTCCAATTCTCAACCATATGTGTTTCCCTCAGTGGAATCTATAAAACCCATATATATAGACATATAGATAACCTCCCTGAGATAACGGAGAGTTCAATATCCACATTCAAAATCGGGTTTTCGGGTTTGAAACCAAATTAATGGGTCGAATATTGACTTCTCTTTTTCTTTTTCTTTTTTATGTTGACTGGTTCTGTATAAGGCTGGCCAAAAACTACCGAATTGCCGAACGAACCGATTACCAGCCGACGCAACCAATTTGTGCCGATTTTTCAAAATGGTACAATATGCAATTCGGTTTGGCTGCGGTATCACAATTGCATTTTTTTGTGGAACCCATCGAAATTAAAAAATGCGGGGCTTTTTTAGAGGTATAGTTATCATACCTCATAGTTAAAGCCTTGCACCTCAACCACTCTTGTTATTTTATATGCACAATTTATATATAATTACTTCTTACTTGTTTCTCTTGTTAATATATATATATATATATATACATAATATTATATTTAATTACTTTCCTTCTCCAATTAATTCCTTCCCTCTCTCCGACTCTCCCATTCTTCTTTTCCTTTCTGGAATTCTGGGTCCCTTCTCTCTTATCTCTCTTCATTCTCTCATGTCTCACCCTTATCTCTTATTTTCTCTTTCTTTTTCTTTCTAGGTTTCATCGTTCAATTCTTCCTCATCTCCTTTTTTTTTTCTCCTCTACCTTCTCTTCCTCTTTTTGGGTTTCATCGTTCTATTCTTCCTCGATCATCTCCTCTCTTTTTTTGTTTTTTTTTTCTCTTCTCCTCTAGCTTCTCTTCCTCTTTCTGGGTTTCATCGTTACTCTTCATCCTCCTCTCTCCTTCCTCTTCTTTCTTCGCATGTAGATCTAGATTTACAGAAAACTACCATCTCATCTCAATTTGTTTCTAGATTTGGATTTTCTCATTGTAGGAATATCGGTAGGCATATCGAACCGAACCGATGTTATCGGTAAACCGATATTTCGGTAACCGGGTTTTCGGCATCGGCACCGGTTGCAAATTTTCCTTTATCGATGGCTTTCGGTTCGGTATCGGCACCAACCAAAAATAGTCGGTTGCTGTACCGAAGCCACCCCTAGTTCTGTATTCTAAAACTCTCAAACGACGTCCTTGCTGGAGAAATTTTAAACCCACAACATTCCCCAATTTCACAAGATGATCCCGATCAAAGCTTGCCCCCCTCCATCACCTCAAACCAGAGATAAAAAGAACCTAACAATGTTCAGGCTTCTACAAGCGGCGGCGTCGAAGACGCCATCAGCAAGAGGGGCATGGAGGCTCTCTGGGGCAACTACAGCTTTGAATCACACAATGCAGACGTCTTCGTATTGTTCCCAACCTATGTAAGTCTAAACCCTACAACCTCAAACCCTTAATTGCAAAGCTATGGTACATAGACTATGAGTATTTTTTTTATCGTTGTTCTTGTGCTAAATTTAAGGCGTCTCTTCTTTGTTGGTGTTCTTGTGCTAAATTCAAGCTTCAGGCTATTTTTGTTCAACCTAAAACCCAAAAGCTAATAGAACACATTCAATACGTCTTACTCTACTTAGAACAAGTATTACTATTCAAATTCAAGCCGGTGTAAAGCTAGTTTATCTACCTGATGATGAACTTGAGAAGCTAAATCATCATTGCACAGTACGTATTCAATGAAATGTGGCAACCGTGCAAGTACTAATATATTGGTTTGACACAATTGCAGGAGCATCCTCCAGTCACCTCCCCAAATCATCCTCCCCTCCACCTTCCATAGAACATAAAGTGCATTCAAGCTATAGGAGAATGAATGCCTTTGCATTCCCAAGTCATCCTCTCGTCACCTCCCCAAATCATCCTCCCGTCATTTCCCAAATTCAACCTCCCCTCCACCTTCCATAGAAGGTCCAGTGCATTCAAGCTATGGGAGAACGAATGTCTTTGCCTCCCTTATGTCCTATATAGGGAGGCAGCAAAAGACATTTTGTACAATTCAATCTTTCATCTGCACAACAATATGGTGGATGTTTGCATTCGACCAAACATATTTTTTGCTGTTCTAATTGATATTCTGATGATGTGCACAACGGAGGCAGAGCTGATCACGGCGTGCAGACCACAATAAGGAAATCAGAGATCACTTTGTCAAGAACGTTCAAAAGATAAAAAAACAGGTATGGTAAATATCTTTCATATTGACGAATAGAAAATATTTATTTGATAGTTGATACCATGTAATAGTGATTCTTCTCTAATTTAATTCACACATAAATGCTATAATGTTCCAGGATAGACATGTTGGCACTCATTATGCATCCATTAACAGAGTCTCTGGGGCATAAAACAACCACTATTTGTGGCAGCTAGGGATGAGTTCGGTTGTTGCAGTTCGGTTTTCATCCAAAACCGAACACAGAACCGAACTAAACTTTCGATTCGGTTCGGTTTTCTCTTGTTGAAACACGGAACCTTGTTCAGTTCTGTTTTT
This sequence comes from Rubus idaeus, assembly GCA_030142095.1. Lineage (NCBI taxonomy): Eukaryota > Viridiplantae > Streptophyta > Magnoliopsida > Rosales > Rosaceae > Rubus > Rubus idaeus. The sequence continues at coordinate 21,387,290 of CM057968.1, read as the reverse complement.
CCGGTGCGGTTTTCGGTTTTTTTGGGTTGTTTTATAAACTGAAAAAAAAAAAAAAACTTTGTAGGGCAACATTTTCAAAAGATAGTGTCTCTTATACTTATAAAAGAGACTTTTCTATCCATTCAAAAGAAATATCTCTTGTGAGGTTTACATTTTATGTATTCCTCCATTGAGATTAAATAAAAAATTTAAGAATATTGTTTTCTATGCATCTCACATTAGAAATTTGAAAGGAAGAGAGAGCCTCTGATACTTATAAAAGGGACATATCTCTCACTTAGAGAAAATAACTCTTATATATTTTATGGAGGATTTAAACTTTAATCCTTTATATATTGAGATCAAGTAAAAAAATTGAAAATGCAAGAACCATAAAACGACGTCGTTTTGGTTCATTCGGTTTTTTCGGTGCGGTTCGGTTTTTTATCATCGAAACCGAATAGGTTTGGTTTTTAATGTTCAGTTTCGGTTTTTTTTCGGTTGCGGTTCGTTTTTTTTATCCGGTTTTCGGTTTTCGGTTTCGCGAACCCACCCTTAGTGGCAGTGCTCAGCTTTACAGGAACTTTACAAAAATGAATTTTTTTACCTCAATCGTATGAGATGTTACTGGTTAGATGCCTACAACAAAGAGATGGAAGAAAAAATCTCCAAAGCGGCTGTGTTTTGTTTCATTTCCCATGAATCCGGCTCTCCTAAACAATCCTGGAATGACATATGCTATAGATCGTGTAGAAAAGAGGGACAACTTGAGGGATAAAGGGAGGGCAGGCCTGCTGCTACTTTACAGGCATTGTTGTGATCGAGCATCTCAACAATGGTTTGCCAATGAAAGATCGATTAGGGAGGAAAGAGACGTTTATAAACCTGCACTCAACTTTTGGACTCGTGAGTCTGGATGTCTATGATTTCAATGACCGGCACAAACTGAAGAACAATTTTGAACTGGACGTGTTGGAGAGTCTCGCTAACATTTAAGGGGACTATATATGGGAGATTTGCTAGGTAACTACGAGGAGATTTGCTTTGTAACCGTTTATTCAGGAGGTGGAACCTATCTACTAATCTACTTATATATGATGTGCTTTGTAGCTAATATGTTGGCCACGTTTATCGAATGTAACCGCTTATCCAGGAGGTGGAACCTATCTACATTTATATGATGTGCTAATATACAATAGCGTAGTTTCATAATTCAATGGTCACCATAAAAAGAGAACAATTTTGTTTTTTTTATGGTTTTTTTATCGTCAAAATGCAATGCATGGTAAAAGTTTGGAGAAGCTTATCTTCTCATTGTATTGATTAGAACTTGTATAGATTACAATTCACAGACAAATAGAAGTGGACACCTATCAAAGTGGTGGACTAAATATACAATGTGAAGTGGGCACCTAGCTCTGAACACTCAGTAGGGAAAGACAAGCGGTGGACTAAATACACAAAGTGCATGTAGTGAATAGAAAGAGAAGCGGTGGAATGATTATACAAAGTGAAGTGGTAGCTAACATGCTTTAACACTAGTTCTCAAGAAGAAATCATCTTTAGACTCTTCATGACATATAATTGTCCTCAGAATCATTAGAATCAAGTTGTTTCAAATATCGAAGGATGGAGACTGCTGCCATCTTGAGCAAACTCTGTTAGAAAGTAGAAATATTATGGACTTAACACAATTATCCTAAGTGTAATATGATTATTGTACTTAATGCTAAACCTACTTCAACATGGATATGAATGATAAACCTATTCTAGTTGCTTAATGGATTTGTGTATTAGTCTATTAAGAAGTTCATTCTTAGGCTACAAGAAAACCTAGTTGCTATTATACATTAAGTGTCTAATTAGGAGACCTAGTCTTTATGAGATACCTTAATGGAAGGACTCTAAGTGTTAGCAATCCTATATATAGATGGTATTGGTCCCTGTTAACACCACGAGTTATAAGCATTAGTTCAGTCCATTGAGAAGCTTGGTTTGGTGACTAACATAAGGCTAATTCCTGTACTTGTGTTTCGAGTTTCAAAGCGAAGGAGAACATCATGAATACCGATGGTATGTCTCCTACTCTTGTGTTGTTTATGTACTTAATATATCAAGCATATGATCTTTGGTATTGTTAGCTTATGAATATTGGTTTTAACAATTGGTATTAGAGCAATACACTCACAAAATTTTTTAGTTTTGCTTGGTATGAAATTAATTTAGGGTTAACATAATTAAATAATAATAAAAAGGGGGTTTTGCTTTACGGGTTAACATATATGCTAACTAATTAGCTTGTTAACATCTCTTGGCTCGTGTCACAGTAGGCTCAGGTCCAGGCCCAAACCCGACCCAAAAGCCTTAAGAATGAACTTCATAATTTTGACCGTTATATCACAACGGTTAGTTCATTCGGGATGGGCAGAGAGACTGGATTGAAAGAGCTCGAGATGCTTGCATCTTCAAGGGATTCAAAACCCGATTGTTGTGAATCAAGAAAGCCAAGAGGATTTATTGCTGCATCAAGATTATTCATGCTTCCGCTCAAATTTGCAGTAAATTTGGGGAAAAGGCAAAAACAGGTTTTCTGGAATTTTGTTTCAATTCAAAGCATGTTTTCTTAATTGATGATTATGCAAGAACCCTGGCCTAGAAGCATTCCCGACGTGCACGTAGGCTAGAGTAGATGGTGACTGGATGAAATTTAATTTCATGTTTGCTCTGTGGTATTGAATTGAAACCTTTGTGTATGTGTATGTATGAATTGATATTCATCTTGTATGTCTCTATGATTGAATTGCAATATATGATGAATTTAATCTCCCTAAAGATTTCAAACATTGCAAATTTTGTGGGTACAAGAGTTAAAAAAAATTTATAAGGATAATCAATCTTGATAAAAAATAAAGTTTTAAACTCATGAGATTTGTGCCTTCTGTTGGTGTGAGTGATCATGGTGTACAAAGCATTCCTTCATTGATATTGACAGAAGGCATATGGATTAACAAATCTGAAAATTGTTTTTTGTATTTTAAAAACTATCCTTCTGGTTTTTACTTCCAAAGAAGTTGTATAGTATGGCTTTAGAGTACAAAACAACAATATGCATGACTTATATGAATGAATTCAGATACATAGAAAATTTTTCTTCTGTGTAAAGATATGGATTGATTTTCTATGGATAACACATTTTTATTTGGCATGACTTATTGATAAAGAACTACAAGAAATTAAACCTCTGCTCAAAAGTGTTGCTTGATATTGTTTAAAATTATGGACTGTTTTGAATGCAATTGTAAACGTGGCTTATGTCTTCTGTGTTTTTGTTCTATGAATTGTTTTTGATTGCTCTGTTTGTTTTTGCAAATTCATAAGACACAAAAAACATTTAAACTTTAAGAATTGAGAACTCACTCGTTTTTATTTTGCTCCCTAAGTAACATCTATTTGAACCTCAACAATGTTTTGATCCTTACCAGAAGCAACTATAGGGCCTAGAAAGACTCGATAGAAAACTATATGAGTATGCATGATAACATAGACTATTGTTTCACTAAGAAAGAGCCAATTAAATCAGCTAATACAGCCTCGAAGAAAGATATTGAACATTATAAGAAGTGGTTTAGGTCTAACAGCATGGCTAAGAATGTGATTAGGTTTTCCATGTCAAAGATTGTCAGAGGTAGTGTAGATGAACTTGAGCTAGTTGTTTATTTTATGGAAGGCATAGCTGCAAAATTTAAAGAAAGTGAAAATGCAAAAACAGCTAGGCTGACTACCGAGTTCAATAGCCTTAAGTACTCTGGGTTTGGGGGTGTTAGAGGGCATATACTTGAGTTTATTAACATCAACAACATACTTAGAGACATGTTGATGGGGGTAAAAGATGAATTGGTAGTGCATCATGCACGTCAACTCAGAACCAGCTATAATGCTCAAAAGGAAAACTGGATCCTAGATGAACTCATATCTATTTGTGTCGATTAGGAAGACAAAATTAAGAAAGAAAGAGGAGAACCCGAGACCCTTGTGAACTTAGTTGAAATGCATAAGAAAAAGTTCCAGAATATGCTCAAGCCTAATAAAGCCATCACCAAAGTGTCAACATTTGGTGATGGCAAGTCATTCATATTCAAGTGCTATAAAGGACTGTCTCGGCTATAAGAACAAGTCATTCATATTCAAGTGGTGAGAGGACCGAAGGAAAACAAGTCATTCAAATTCAAGTGCTATTTTTGCAAAAAGATAGGACCCATGAAAAAGGATTGTCTCGGCTATAAGAACTGGTTGGTCAAAAAGGGTAAGATATTTTCTAATACATTCTTTTGTTTAGAAATTAATGTTATGAATGTTGAACCACAAAAGTGGTGGATTGATTCAAGCTCACCAATACATGTTACTAATTCGTTGTAGGGATTCATAAGGAGGAGAATCCCAAAAGGTGATGAGGTGAACTTGAGAGTATCCAATGACATGATGGTAGCCGTCAAGGCTATTGGAACCTTAAAGCTAGATTTAGGATTTAGAAATTTTCTAGTTTTGGATAATGTTTATTATGTACCTTCCATGAGAAGGAATTTGGTTTTGTTTTCTCGATCTTTTAGTTAAATCTGGTTGTAGACTTTTGATTAATAATAATGGAATTCTTATTTCTAGAAATTCTATGCAAATTGGTTATAGTGTTATATTGAATGATTATTTACAGCTTAATTGTTCTATGACTCAATAAGAATTTTACTTGTTGAAAAGAATAACACAGATAGTACTAGCACTTTAACAGGTGTTAAAAGAACCAAATTGAACGAAATGTCTGCATTTTTGTGGCATAGGAGACTCGGACAAATGTATCAAAAGAGAGACTGAAAATTTTGGTGAAAAACAAAATCCTAAATGAACTAGATTTCTTTGATCTTAATGACTGTGTTGAATGCTTTAAGGGAAAAATCACTAACTTAAGAAAAAAGACTGCATACAAAAGTCAAAATCTACCGGAACTCTTACACACTGATATATGTGGTCCATTTAGACATCAAACCATTTGTGGCAATGTATTTTATCACATTCACTGATGACTTTTCTAGATACAGTTACATTTATCTACTCTCTGAAAAATCTCAAGCACTTAAAGTCTTCCAAATCTTTAAGTCTGAGGTAGAAAACCAACTAGAAAAGAAAATCAAAACATTAAGATCTGACAGAGGGGGAGAAGTTTATGGAAAATACACAAAATCTGGTCAACAAAAGGGTCATTTTGCCTTGTTTTTACAAGATCATGAAATTAAGGCTCTGTACACAACACCATACACTCCTCATGAAATTGTATTGCTGAGAGAAACAATAGAACACTTTTGAATATGGTCAGGTGTATGATTTGTACAACTAGTTTACCAAAGTTTTTGTGGGGTGAGGCCTTAGATAAAATAAAAGAAATTAGGGGCTAATATTGCATAATCCTATATTTTTATCAAATAAAAAATAAATTAAGCCGGCCCGACCCGGATAAATAAGGAAGACCCATTGAAACGAGCCGGGCTTGAGCTTTTAAATTTTAATTAAAGCCCAACCTGAAAATATATTTATTTAATTAAATCCGGACCCGATCCGGACCCTCTCTAACTGGGCTGGCCCGTTGACGGTCTGTGACCGCATTGCTAACATTTTAATTGCAACTCATTCAAGTAACATCTTTTCTTTGTAATGGCATTGACTGATTTCTACACTACGCCAGCTTATTGTCGATTAGCCCTTTCTGAGTTTCTGCTCATAGCTTTCTACTTCTGGAGTAGCAAGGCATAATTGTTTTTTCCCCTTCATACTAAGATTTTGACAAGGTGGTCTATACGATGATTCGGTTCCACACTCCAAAATGGCCAGTAGTTTACTGGGTATAACTAGAAGCATCCATCAGAAAAAAGACCGAATGTGCTCTATTAGGCCTGAGACTACTAAGGTTCTGTTGGTTGTATTCACTATTCAGTTGCTACAATAGTACAATGTGCAGCTAAACCACAAGCGAAAGGGATCTGGAAATGGGCTTTAGCAAACAAGTTAAAAAATAAGACATTAGACAAAGAAATGAAATGACTACCAAAGAAATTGCAATTACAAATACCTACGCATATTGTTTATGGAAGTACTAGTCTCTTAGTTGATAGTGTTTTGTTTTTTTTTCTGGTCTGTTGTTTGTGTAGTTTCATGAATGCTTTATCTTTGTCTTATGTTTTACTTTCCGAGTTTGGTTTCATGTGTTCTCATTCTATTGTCCAAGTTTTCATTAATAATTATCCCTCATCCCTTGTTCCATCGTGGTCGTTTAAGATCAAGTACCAGAAATTTTCTTTTGGTAAATGATTTGTACTGTTACTGTAATTAAGAACTTGTTGGAGGACTCTCCAATCAACTGTTTGCCTTGCATAATAACTATTCTATCTATTTCAACTTTAGACATTTCCACTATATAGTTTAAATAACAATATCAATGACTACCAAAAACCTATTAATTATGGACTCTTTTCTAAAATCCAATTGTTGTTCATCAGAAAGATTAGACAGGAATTGTATCTGTACATAAATTACATGCATGCTTCTGAACTACATTAATTCCTCCAAGTTTGTTTATTTATGGTTGAAGGTTGTGCTTATTGTGGTGGGCTTGGTCATCGTATCCGTGATTGCCTGAAACTAGAGCAGCAGAAAAGCATAGCAATTGCCAGCTCTGGAAGGGATTATTATGGTTCTGGTGGTTGCAGAGGGGAAATATGATGTTTTATATACATGATTATACTGTAGTTGAAAAATTAAAAACTCAGTTTTGAACTCAAGAAGGAGAAGTTCGAAGTCTGACGATGAGTGTGGGGTAATGTATTCGAGCTCCAGATCCCACAACAGCGTGATGCTTTTACTATACCCATTTGCAACCTGGGGTGGATTGCAACATTTACTTCACTACCAAGTTAAACCTACAAAGCTTTGGTAGCCAAAGCCTTGTTATGCTTTAATTCTGCCAATAGTTTTGGATTTTCTTGTGTAGGTTTGAGCCGCTCTCTGTGCTGAAAAGAAAGCCACATTACCAATCTAAAGACCAGGATCCCATTGTATCACCTAACACACAGGAAAGAGAAGGATTTGGCCATATAAATTCAAAATTGAGATTGTTTACTTGTAGTTGTCATATTTCGAGAGGATCTTGAGAAAATGACCCATTTTGAGCGAAAGATGTTGAAAATAAACTTTGTATGTCTGATTTGAGCCAAATAAAATTTGGATATGCAAAATGTGGTTAACTGGTTCAATTTGTTTTTGTTGGATGCTTATTTTGTCTAATTTGGTGTCAATAGGACTAGTTTTACATCTTTATGGATAAGTGATGTTTCTTTTCTTGAGAAGCACATTGATAATGATTATTTTCTTTTAAGTAGCCTCAAGTAGGCATGATGTGATGCGAGTAGTATGGAATTGGAGATTTGTAACCAAGATGCGGAAAGAACAAAAAAAAAAGAACTACATAAACTGGATGACCAGTCATGAACTTCCGCTTGAAAACCTTTGCCAACCCCGACATGTGGCTCAGCATCACACTGTATGGGATTCAGTTGATCCTTACATGATGCATTTCTTAGCAGTTTGACAGAGGTTTTTGTCTGACTGTCGACAACCTGCTGACTGGTGTCAATGTCTTCAGGAGAACCAAAGCTCCTAGTAGTCCGAACTTCCCCGAGCAGCACATGACTTCTAAGAGTAGAGATGCAGAGATCATTTTTAGACACAGCCTCCATATATAACTATTGCACCAGAGGAGGCTCACCGGTTTAATCCACTTCAGTCTTAATGGAGGTTGAAACATTCTTAATATTCTACTTTGATAATGACCAACTATCATTTACACCAAACGTCTATAGGCTTTAGGTGCTTCATCAGAAACTAATTCCTCACCAACAGAAAACCCATAAAAAGGTTCTGAATTTAAAACATCGAGCAGACACTATTGCATAAACATGGTTCGTTCTAATCCCCTTTTCTGAGAATGAACATATTGTTTCTTAGCAGCAAGTGCACGAGCATCAGAATTTATAAAAGAGAGGCAATCACCAGTTCATGTGTCCTTCAGATCTTGTGCTGAAAATATGGTGACAGATTTTTCTCGTTACTTTCTCCTATTATATGCAAGATTAGGTGCAGAACTTTGAGTCATGAGACTAATTACTGACAGCTGGGAAGAGCTTTGAAAAACTAAGTATAATCATGGCATTTTTTGTACACATCGATCTGCCAACTTTCAGCACAAGGCATCTAATCACATATGAGATCTTGTAACCCATGGTTAGATATACAAAAAAGAGCAGCTTCAATTAAACTAGGAAGGAAAGTCTTATCAACATTTTCACCTGAGACAACCTCACTTATATCTGATGGTGCTTTAAGTCCCAAATGAGATGCTGATTCACTCTCATATGTTAAGTTTCTACATTTTATTGCATCAAACTATCCGATTCCAACAAGGAGAAAGAAAGTCAAGATTTAAATGCAGGATTATACTCTTGAACCTCGTGCACTTTTCTTTGAAAGGAATTCACTTTTATAAGACAAGATTTTCAATGCAAAAGGTTCTATTAGAAAACAAGGGAGTAGGACGAAGAATATTTTTCATAAAAAAAAAAGTAAAGAAAAGAGGAAGTGAGACAATCTTCATCTTCTAATCAAACAGTAACTTGAGAACTAATGATTCACTTACATAGGAACAATACTCTATACCCTCAATATTACGACACTTTGCATGGTTCACAGACAATAGTAGCCTCCAAATTATGTTCATAGTCTGCTTGAGAAAGCGTACATGCAACTGATCTGTAAACACTTGAACAACAATAGCTAGCATCCCAAGGATTCCAAAAACGTAGAAAGAAACAAAGGAAACGATATCATAATGGCCAAGAAACCGTGCAATGAAACGATATCATAATCTACACACTGCTATGCTTGCTTTCACATACAAAACTGATTAGAACTACATTATCCAGAGTCAAAACTTTACCTAAAAAAGCTGTATAAGCAAGAACTATGAACCAAATGAATAAAATGGATGCAAAAGGGTTTAGAAAACTAAAGAAGTTGAGACTTGTGTTGTGTACAATGTCTTTAACAACATTTATGCCCCACACAGGTGCTTATGGTTGAATGGCACATGCATACCAAGAAACAACTTCTATCTTCTAAAAGCAGCAATATGATCCACAAGAATCCGCTAACCAAGATTATGTAGCAACATTTCCCTATGCAACGCAAAAGGATTGCCTAAAGCTCTATAAATTCAGATGGAAAGGGACTGAATTCAATGAGTAAAAATGACAATGTAAGGTATTCTAATTATATTATTATAGGCATCTCAAACATATTTTCAGATTGAGAGAGGCACCCTTTTACCAATTATGCAACTCATTAGCTAATGATCTTCTATTGACAGTTTCCCACAGTGATTGGTTAGCTTAAAAAACCAAAGTAATATTCATCCTCAGTTAACATATGGGCTTGAAAAAAGAATGAAATCCCATATACGATAGTACTACTAGCATTCAGTTCGTAAACAGCAATTATAAGAGGTTTTTACAGGTTTCTGAGGGCTACAAAAGCCTAATTACAAAATTTATTAGCTGTCAAATAGGTTTTGGTCTACATTGTCTAGCAAGAAATTCAAGATTTACAAACACAGAAACTTAGCAAGAAGGTGAAGAGGACACACCAGTATAGGAGAACCTGCTCGAGAAATAAGTTACTCATCGGTGTCATCTTTCACGTCCATCCAGCTCAGATCCAGGCCACAATGCTGTTCCTGTATCACCACTCTGCAGTCATCATACCCTCTGGCAAACTGTTCAAACATTAAGTTGCTGAACTCTTTAGACTGCTTGAATGCTTCTAGAGCAGCAACCTCCTGAGCTGAGATCCCTTCAGTCAACTTAGAAACCTTTGATTTCTCCTCTTCTAGGGCTGCCTTGGTTCGTTGAAGTTCTTCTGAAAGTTTGTTTCTTGACTCCTCTATTTGAACCAGGGTGTTGGCTCGAACCTTCTCCTCTTCAGTTTGTTTTTTCTCTTGCTTTATTTTTATTTTCTCCAATTCAATTCAAGCTTTTTCCTCACAAGCCTGAGTTTTCTCAGTAAAAATATCATTTTCCAACTTCTGGTTACTCTCTCGGTCTCGGAGCATCTTTTGCTCAGTCCTAAGCCTACTCATCTCATCATATACTTTGTCTAGACAACTCTTTGCTGCATGCTGACAGTAAACTGCCTGAAAAGAAAATACAGATTAATCAAGGAAGATAATTTGTACATGGGTGAAGGATTTTAAAGTACATTGAGGTTCATGGAGAAAGATTTTTGCCAGAGTTCAAGTAGTTCAAGTTTGTATACTTCCTTGATATCCTCGGGAGAGTTGGATCTCTTACAGGATCTAAACAGGGGAACTAAGTGCGTATGCTGGTCACCAATTTCCTGGGATTCCCTTGTATATTCAGAGGTCCGCTCTGTTTTAATAGGCCTTGTGTGCAAAGGGGAGCTCATTTGAAACTCAGGAACCTCAGTTTTAATATATTTCGAGTCCAGAGGGGAGCTCTTTTGGAACTCAGGATCTTTTCCCTCTGTAGGAGCTTTTGAAGCTTCCCAACGTGGTGATTCAGCCTGAAAAGGTTCGTGGGAAGGCTTCACATGTGGAACTGTTATTCTGGAAGGTGGAGTAGCTAAAGGAGTGGTTGGATCAGGTGAAGACGAGCCCATAGCAGAGCTAAACCTCCTGAAAGCAAAAGCTTTTGTTGGGTTCTCCAATGGGTTGGAATGAGCTCGGCACCTCTAGTCCCACCTCTTTGCATGCCAATTAGAGAAGACATTTCTGAAAGAAAGGAAAAGATAAGTGCACAAATAATATATGTCTATTGATCCCAAACACCAAGGCCAAATGTGAGAACTTGAGGACCAGCGCAGACTGATTGAGATAAGATGCAAATCTGATTCCCTCCCAGCTGTAATGTTTGCTCCTTTGAAATCGGGGGAGGATGGTTCTAATGTGCTGCAAAACAAAAGTGGTGGATTATAAACTGGCACTTCAGAGAAAAAAAAAGTCAAGGGACCTGCCATATCCATAACCTTAAAAGCAAACACAGGTCCAACTTTGTACATTGGCAGTTGCTCAGAAGAAAAGGTATCCTACGCACTGGAAGCAAACCAGTTAATTTGCCAAGGTTTACATGAAGTTGAGCTCTTAATGACCAGAGGACCTTCACTCTCAAGGCCAAGCACTAATATAGTATTGGTACAACCTGATTTTTGAAGGAGATTCAGCTGGTGCAGAGCTTGAAATATAATAAAGGTAATTTCTTTAGTAAAGTAGGCTTACATCAATACACATGTATATGTATATATTCTTAGTCACAAATTGGGAATATTAATGTGAATGGACAGAAGAATCTTGCATATTCATTGGGCTGATCCTAACTATTCCATCCATGGGAGGGATAATAGGGAACTGAAGAGGGATATGTGCATTTCATGTTCAAGCATACAATTAGAACTACTTTGTTTATACGACAATTGGATATATGCAGATAGAAGCTCATCTACTTTTGACTCACACCTCTAGCCGGATGTATATGGATTATTGACTTGACATTCACATATTGTACTTCAATGTTGAAAACGTTAATGATGTTTTCCATAATATATCTGCCAATATTTCCTACAATATCAAAGTATCTGTCTAAATATCCTAAACCTAGTTCATTATGAATCTGTCAATCCAGACCACAATGCATAAAGCCCAAATAAACCTCATTTGGAAACTGAAATTATCTAACAAAAAGGTGCAAGGGAAGACACAGGCCACAGTAGAAATGGGCAGGGTTGAGTGCCACCTTGCTCAGAAGAGGATAGCTTGAAGCTTTCCCCTTGAACTGTAATCAAAGGGCAACACAATCTGGAACTTGAAATTCTGATCAGAAGAAAAGGTTCACCTAGTAGCCTTAGTGGGTTCAACTGGTCCAACATCAAACTAAAGAGAGGGGATCAACACTATCCTCAGAATCTCCTCTCATTACACTAATGACTCTAAAAAACTCGTAGCTGCTCATAACCTAGAGTTGGAAGGAATCACCTCCTGACCAGAACTCGGGTTTTGAAATCGATTGAATCATTACAATTGGTCTCTCACCACCAAAACAGTAAGACACACAATCTCTGCTCATTACTAAAATTCTACCACATTACTTTCTTAAGCATCAATTGTTATCTCACAACACCATGTGAATGCCACAATGAAATTATGGACAAATAACAAAATTCACAACACACCAAGGCAAGATTTCAAGGGTAAGCAACTTGAATCCACCGGCTATGCCTTTTGATTTCTTGGTAGTCTTAAGTCTTAACAAAATTAATTAAGACCCAAATATCACATCCAAAAATTGAATTTCAGAGAAGCAATTCCAAATAGGAGTTCTGCTTCCATGGAAAACATTCCGATTGGAAATTAAAAGTTTTGGGCCAATGAAATTAATAGAGAGTCTGAAAACCAAACAGGTATTTTGCGATAAAACACTCAATTTTCCATCTAACCAAACAACCCACTTAGAAACGCTAACGAGTGAGTACCTTGCTAGTGAGCTAATTGCTCAGATATTTAATACCACCAAGTAGTAAATCCTCTTGGTGCGAACCCTTTAGTCTTCGGTCACATAAGAACTACAAAGCCCAAAGAATCAGAGACGAGAGCGAGAACGATCCGAAACCCAAATAATATCAAATATTGCACTTGAAGTCTTAAACCCAGAAAGAAAGAAAAATATAAAATTTTGGGGTAGCTAGGAATTTACCTCCTCTACCCTTTGAAACCCTGAACCAAGAGTGAACAATTTGGCGGGAGAGATTTGTTTGGTAGAGGGATTTGGAGGGAGCTACAGTTATGAAAAATTCAAAATGCCCTTTATTTCCTAATAAATTACACGCATTATCATCTGCAACCTATGCGTTATTTTTTTTTTTGGTACGATGTAAATAGGATTATCAATGAATCAGATTGTGTCAAAATAAGTAAACATAAAATTGTAACCAAAAAAAAAAAAGTAAACATAAATTCGGTCTAATTAATAACGTGTCGAATATGTATTATTTGATAGGACGTGTATAGGATGTGTTCTGGTGATGACCAAATGTCAACTTAGGCAATAGTTAGATTGTTTTCAAAACTTGTCTCATGGTGTTTAAAAAAAAATAACGTGTCAAAAAATATCAAACTAAACCCAACTCATTTTTGAATAAGTTAATATTTGACCCGCCTCGTTTACCTATATAATAGAGTTGTTGGATAAAGGCAAGACATATGATATCACAACAAATGTTTACCATAGTTTTTGACGCATGTATGATATACACTAGAAGCAGATATAAGTCATATAACTATATAAGCATTTGAACATTATTGAATTATAATTGGTTCTGGTTTTATGTACGTGTATCGATCTGTGTTACTCGACACAAGACCCATACATAATTTGTTTAATAAAATAAACAGGTTAAGGCGTTAAGCTAGTCATATGCGACTGTGAGTTAGCATATTGATCTTAGATCCACTCGTTCATTATTAAATTAATACTTAGGCTCAAACTAATTTGGATGAGATCAATCATCCAAAAACTTTCTCTTCGATCTTGGCAAAAAAAAATCCAAACTTTCTCTTATTTATGATTCTACCAAAGTAGGATAAACAAAATTAATGGGAATCCAACCCATCATTCCTCCCTAAAAATGTTAATGTTTTATATGATAAAGGTATAGAACTTTCCCTTACCACACCAAAGTAGGATAAACAGAATGGGAATCCAACCCATTATTCTCTTGCAAGGGCATAATGCACAAGAGTGGAGTTTATGGACTAACTGAAGGTAATTTAATTTAATTTCGAGCACCATTACCAAAATGCACACTAAGCAGGTATATAATTAACAAAAACACGCCAACATAACAGCGCCACAGTAACCAAACATATATTCAGTAGCATTTAGGTTCTTACAAAATTTATACAGACAAAAAATTGTCCAAAAGTACGTTCATATATACAATCTAGCTCCTCAGGCATGGCAGCTTCTTCGTTCTGGGGGAGTACTGTAAAGTCACAGGACTCACAGCCAACTACAAGCGGCTGACCAGTAAAATTGAACAGCATAAATTAGTTGACCCCTCTAAATTGGATCTTCAAAGCTGCCTTAAATTAAGGCTTCCCACACTCCAGTACGTCCCCGCATCGATCCTACTCTTCATGTCTGGTAGTCTCATTTTGAAAGCAGCAACGTACCAACTTGCACTTGCCTTCGAGTGCTTCCTTTTCTGGACGAAGCTGCTCCAGTTCAGCATCCATTTTTGAGGGATTCTTTCTGGCTCTGACAATCTGCATATTGAGCCTGAAGAGCCTCAATTTGCTCCTTAATATCAAGCAGCTCATTTTCAAGATCAATAATTCTAGGTTTTGAAGCGTAAGCAGCCTCCAGCTTAGCTTTCAGAGATTTCAGTGCATGTTGAAGGTCCTTTGCCTGTTCTCGGCCTATAAAACATTCATCTTTCGCTTCTTCATAGTGCGGTAGTTCAGTCTTCAGTCTCCACATCATTGAGCATCCGCTCAAGTCTCAGCAAACACTAATATTAGACTGGATAATTATGACGTACAAGGAATGATTAGATATATAGTGCATGCAATATGCATGGTGATTCAAGAATTAATCAAGACCATGACAGGAAACGATTATATAGTGCATGCAATATGCATGGTGATTCAAGAATCAAGATCATGACAGGAAATGATTATCCAGATCTATGTTCGCCAATGTCCTTAAAATAACACAAAACAACACATAAATTTCAGATCCATCGGTATATCAAATATTCAACCTTTATTAATCATACCCTCAATCTCATTATTACAAAAAGAAAGAAAGAAGAAGAAGCAAGGTAGACGATTTCATCCTCCATACAATAGATAGATTATGAAATTATCTATCTCATATTTAGTTTCTAATTAACTTGATAGAAGAATTTCAGTTTCCTAAAATTCTTCCAAGGGATCTCATAGACGTAAGCCTTATAATTCATAATAGGGTTAGTAGGCAAGGACTCATCCCTGACCTCAATGAAAAGCCTATAGATCCTTCCTTCTACGTGTTTTCTATGGCGACGACTCACCACTTTTTGGAAGACCAACTTTTTCTGGGATTGCTTATTGATCTCGGAGATAGCAAACTCCGCAATCTCTTTCATGACGGGGTTGTTGATCTTAACAGGCTGAGGATCACTACTAGGATGACAAGAATTATGGATGGAAACAGCACCAACGGCGAGGAGGAAAGCAAAGAGAAATAGGGCGAGGAAGAGGCAGTTTGGACGCATTGTGAGCTTTGCGATTGGTGCAGGCTAGAGTGTGAGAAAACTTAGAATTTTGAATTGTAAAAACAGAGATAAGTATTGAAACTTGATTTAATTTCTCAAATTGAATAAATAATAGCTGCTCACTATTGCTAAAGAATAGGACAACATTATTTATTCAAAGTAAATAACCAAACTAAAACTTAAGATACAGTGTGTTGTTTATATAGTGATTAATAATTACTGTAGCTAGTATTCTAAACAATTTAAAATTAAATGTTGATTAATTAGATTTGGTGTGGTAGTTCCACTACTAGAAAACATAGCAAAGGGGACAAATTATTTAGGCACAGATTTGGTTTTTGTCCCTAAAAATGAGCATTAGACAAACACCTCCTATGTGGCCTTATTTGTAAGGGAGGGGGGGGAGAGAGAGAGAGAGAGAGAGAGAGAGAGAGAGAGAGAGAGAGAGAGAGAGAGAGAGAGAGAGAGAGAGAGAGAGAGAGAGAGAGAGAGATTGTTTATCATATATGTGGCATGAAAATTATTCCATGCACAGATCGTGCACTTGGACGTATTGCTTAAGCAACATGCGCTGGAATTTTTAAAAATTAAATGCCAATCTCAACTGTTCAAATGCAAAGCTGAGCTTTGCTGACATCTGAGTCAGTCGTTCATGATAGTATAATAGATTGACTTCGAGTGCGAAAATTCGTTCTCTTATTTTTTTATACATGTTACAATATAAATCTATGTACTCAATTGTTGTTACGGACTTACAGTATATACTGTAACCTCTTTTGAACATAGATAGAGAATAGTCAGGATACATTTAGCATACTGTTTCAAAAAATTTGTTAGTCTTGATAAATTTATCTCTATTTTGTTAGTTTTGATAAATTTTGGAAGTATGCTTATACTCTCCCACATTATTTTTTCTTTTCTCTTATGACAACAAAACATTACAATCAAAATGTGAAACCAAAGCTTCCTAAGGTATTTGTTAGCGTTTTGGCGATTTGGTGGAATTTTCATTTTCAAACTTCAGTTAGCACTTTTAGGTGGCGTTCGGGGCGTCTTTTCTTTCGGTTAAGAATTTGAATAGACTTTCTTCTTGGAAGTTGTAGAGCGTGTTAAACCGAGCCAGTGGACATAAAGTACATAAAAATCGGACTTTGTATAAAAAAGTTATGGTTCACGGAAGTGAGGTTACTATTTCGGAAAATAAATATTTATGGAAACTTCCCGAATTGGAAGCTTCAATTTTCAGCCCCCACTCTCTCTCCTCCCTCCCGATTCTCTCTCTCCCAGTGTACACTGCCGGATCTTCTCCGGCCATTTTCTCGGCAATCCGACCACCAAATCACATGAAATTAGTCCCATTTTCTTCGTCTCTTCATCCTCTTCAATTCTATAATCATTTAATGCATTGAATTTTAGTGTAGAAAGAGAATTCAAGGAGATAAAAATCCGAATATCGTGGCCAAACGGTTCATCGATTTCTGATCAACCATGTTTCCGGCCAAATCGATTGAGGCTACTTTACTGGGCTTTGTAACCCTTTCCAAGAGTTTTCCAACGTCGTAAAAATCACCTCAATCGGGCTCCGGACGAATGAAAATCGAGCGTTTGAAATTCTGGTTACTCGGAACTTCCAAGCCAAATTCGTGGATTTCTACTTCGAGTCAGACTTTGTGCCAGGTATGAAAGTTGTTCCTTGTAATGTTACGAGCTCGCTGGAAATTTCATGGCCATCGAAGATGATTGACCGACGGCGCGTGGGGCACGTGGAAGCGCGTCCGGCCTCCTTTCGAGGTGCATTTGAGCTTACTAGCATGTACAGTTTACTACGATCATGTGGGTATATGAATTGTTGGAAATTATTGAAGTGTAATCCGATTAAATTTAGATTTGTTATCGAATGATTCACGATTTAGATTATGGTGTGACCGTCAGATCGCCACCGAATTTGATTAGGATGTTAAGATAATTAGTTTGAGGATGTTGTGCGGTTGGATTCTTGGAATTAGATCGATTGGTTAATTAAAACTTAATTATGGTTGTGAGTTCGAATAATTAGTTTACGTTCGTTTGATTTATCGACCCCGACAATCCGACGGTTGGATTCGTGGCTGAGTGTTTTGGATAATTAGATTTATCGACAAGTAAATTATTGGAAAAGTTGAAATTCGGAAATTTATTTCCGGTGGATTAGAAGAATTGATTTTGTCGGGGGAAAACCTAAACGGTCTAAGGAATTAAATATCGAATTATTAATCCGTCCGTCAAATAGTTTATAATTTTCATAGTTAGTTTTATTCTAGAGGATTCTGTGGATGACATAATTTTTCCTTTTAAGGAGAATTTCGACGGACACCAGGCATAGCTTAAAATCTATGAGTGGATATTTGTTTTCCTTATTAAATTATTTATATATTTGAGTTTTACGTATTGATGACGGGAACAGTTATCCCGATATATAGTTTCGAATCATACTACAGCTTCTCCCCACCATGTTTTAGAAGAACTTCCAGATTACTGGAGAAGTTTAATCAATCTCGAACTACTTGATTTGAGTAACAATGCTTTTTCTGGGAAAATCCCGACCACAATAGGCTCTTTACTTCGAATCGAAACATTGAAATTAAGAGCTAACAGACTTGTGGGAGAGTTGTGATTTGTACATATTTTATGTATAAAGAGCACTTCTAATTACTTGTTTATTGATTTCCTTAGCACCTAATAATGTCACTTACCCTTGTTTATCTCTTTTTATAGGTTCGTACCGGGAGAAATGGAACTTGAAGAAAATGATGCACTTTGGAAGCTTTTAAAGACGTTTTCATGGAGCAACCAAAAAGTCAACCGTGACTTTGGAGCTCAAGATTCCAAGATTGAAGCCTTAGAAGTGAAGGATAATGATATCCCGGAGTTGAGACCAAGAAACCGAAAAGTCAACCAAAGTCAACCGGGCCCATATGGTCAACCCCGAGGTCAAACCCGAAGGCATCACACAAAGACTCATGCAAGAATTTCCCACATCCACTAGGAGAGCTCATTTGATTGGTTGAGGTATATTGGTGGTGAGTAGAGATTCAAATTCAAAAAGGGAACAAAACATTTAATGCTTATGCCATACTTTGTCCCCTAGCCTTTCCCCTTCACATTTTGTCTCCCAATGGTCCCAAATCAGATTTGTCTATGCTCTACACACATTACCACTTTGCCCTTAATGTCCATACACTTCCCTAACTACCTCATGGCATTTAGGTCTTTTTGTGTGTGTTAGATCTATGTTTTGGACCCTAGGATCTTTCCTCATTAATCCTAGCCCTTTATCCCCACATATATATTCTAAAACCTTCCATTTTCATCATGGACCAACCCTAGACACCAAAAGTCCCCAAAATTCTCTAAAGTTTCTCTTTTCACTATTCATCGGCACTATTCACGGTTACTATTCACAGCCTTGTTTTTTTGGCTTCCTCTTCCATTTTCTACCACTTTCACACCTCATCTCACTTCACTTCCTTCATCAAACATCCTCCATACACCCTCTACTACATCCCCAACCACTTTTCCCTTCCATTCTCTCACATCTACTCACCATCTCATGGGTTTCATCAACAACTTCAAGTTCTAGAAGACTTGGAGCAAGAGGAGGCAAGGAGGAGACTAAGGAGCACAAGGAGAGGGCTTGCAACCACTTGGTGACAGCAAGGACCAGCTGGCCTACCTTCTTGAGCATCTCTTCACCTTATTTTACTCTCTTTTTGTCTTTGAGTTAGATATATTTGAGAACATGATGTTATTTGTGATGTATTGTGAGTAGTCCTTGAAGATTGGGGGCTAGGGTTGTGTGCCCTAGCCAAATGAAAATGGATCGATTGATTTATATATCTATGCTTGAGATTTTGATATGGGTATGTTCATTGTCCACTTTTGTTATGTGTTAGATGCATGTCTAGGAACTTTATCACTTCTAAAAGCATGTGTTTAATCTATTTTGGTAGAGATTGTGAGCTTGATAACCTTATTCTCTCTAGACAATTGGCAATGGATGTGATGAGCTTGTCTTGTTTGAATCCCTAGGTCTTAGTGCCCATTGCCTTAGTTTAGCAATTTGAGAACCATAGCATGGCTTAAGTTGTTAGACTAAGAGACTTTGTGAACCATAGCATGGCAGGAAGATACATAAGAGAAGACCATGGCCCTAGAACCCTAGTACGGCTAGGGTACGGGATTTGATCCACTAATCAATCTCGCTTGCATGTTTTTATAAATTAAATCAACCATTGGATTTGGGCTTAGGTGACCCAAAACCCCCTTTCACTTAATCAACAAAGTTTTCATCACTTGCTTTCACTTTTATTACTTGCTTGCATTTACTCATTTAAATTGTGTTTCTTGATCACTTGTCACTTTACAAACCAATCAATGTCTCCATCTACACTACCACTTTGCACATACCCCACACAGCTCATGCATAGCAACCCATTTCTTACCTCCTCATTAGTGCTTGTTAACCTAGCTATCCTTGTTGCCTAGGGATTGGCACCGCCAATTCCCAACGCCACACCCCCGGTTCTTACTTCCATATTCTATTTTGACGACATGTTATGCTTGCGTGAAAGCGCTCCAAAAGCGTTAAAGTCAAGTTGCCTTCATCCTTGAAGAATTGTACATGCTTAAAAGTTATTGATCTCGGAAACAATAAGATTCAAGATCAGTGCCTGAATGGTTAGAGGTTAATCTTCCAAATTTGGTTATCCTTATGCTTCAATCAAACCAGTTTAGTGGAAGCTTGCCTTCACAATTATGCCATCTAACACACATTTAAATTTTAGATTTCTCCATGAATGAAATCGCTGGGACTATACCTAAATGCCTAAATAATTTGACGTCTTTGTCTCAAGAAGGAAATTCAAGTCTAACCATCAAACATTATTTTGATCAATTTGTTGCTCAAGCACCTATGCTTGCTGAACCACCTTGGAGTTATACTTATTACGAGGATGATGCAACCTTCATGTGGAAAGGAACAATGTATTCATACAAAAGTACTTTGAGACTCGTCAAGAGAATTGATCTCTCAAGCAACAGATCGATTAACTGGGGAGATTACAAGTGAAATCACTCATCTTATTGGGTTGGTGATAGGAGCATTTATGTGACGTTTTATAGTGTTTAATATTATAGTATTCTGGTTATATTTCTCATTTATCTTAGTTATTTATTTGATTTCTCGTATTTTGTAGGTTTTGGGAGCAAATATGGAGAAGTTAGCTTAAATCATGATAAAAAGAAGGAGTTCTAGTCACTTGAGGAATCCTTGATGGACAAGGAAGACCGGAGCATTCATAATTCAATCCATTGGGCTTTTCCTTGGAAGTTAAGAAGTCCACGACTTAATAGGAAATGTTTAGGGTTGAGGAATCATATATAAAGAACCCTAATCGCAGCTGAGAAGGACTTTTGCCTCTAGAGACTTGTGACAGCCGAGAGCAAGAGAGAATACAAAACTACGCCCAGACGATCGGATGCCGGTGCTCGCCGTCCGGACGGATTCACCGATTCCAGAAATCTTTTTGGGGTTTTTGGTTCTTCCATCTTCATGTATTCTTTTGGGTTTTCGTCTACAGTCATGAGTAGCTAAACTTCTTGTAGTTAGGGCTAGATTGAAGCCCTAGACATGATTATTTTGATGTCTTGATATTCGGATTTATATAAGTATTGTTTCCCGGATGATAATAATTTCATTGTTCGTAAACTGTTATTCTCTTATGTGTTTCTTTGATTCGCGACCTTAGGAGCATGTATTAGGATCGACCAGCCATAAGCACATGCATGACGACCAGTATCATTGTGTGTTTAATTTGTGGTGCGACAAGTACTGCGGTGCTTGTATGAAATTGTTTCAAGGATACTTAGGATACATACCATGTTCTAGGATTCTTGCTATGTTCATATTCTCTTAGAACTTAATGATCTCTGATGTGTTAAATCTGAGCATATACCAAGCAGGACTGCATGTTAGGGAATAAGTTATGACATTCATACCAAATGCTTAACATACTAAGTAAGGGAGAATCAATACGAGAGTGCATCCACATACCAAGGACCTTTCGTGAGCATAGTCATTCATGGGGATTCAATACTTGTTAATCTGAATTCATGACGTTGATATATAATTGTTTAGTGGTGGATTTCGAAACCCTAGCTTCTCCATCTCATTGTTTTACAAAACTCTTCTCAATTCAGTTTTTACTATTTTCGTAGTCTGTTTTTCTCTAGTTATTAAAAATACCAAATCAAATCAGAAAAATCTAAAACTTTGTCAGTAGTTAGTTTTACGTGTGTAGTTAGTTGTCTCAAAATTTCAGGTCATTTGGAGTAGTCGAGAGTCGTCAACTGGTCAGGTTTTCCTGACTGGTCAGTTCTGTCGTTTTTATTTGTTTTGAGTCATTGTAGTTGCAACTTTATCCCAGTCCCTAGCGGGTTCGATCCCTACTTCATATACTATCTTCGATCACACTCACTTCTATAGGGTAATTCATAAGTCCTTTTTATGCACCTTAATTGGTGTGTGAAATCAGTTGGTTTCTTTGAACCATTCAAGAAACAACTAGCATAGGTGTCCGCGCGATGCTGCGGATTTTAAAATCATTTAAAATATGTAGAAAGTACTAAAAACATAATTGAAATATTTAATTACATGTGGTATGAATTAAGATTCAACATAATTGAGATACATTTCAATTAAAACTAATATTGAAATATTTACACAAACAATATTGACTTGTAATTTTAGTTTGCAAAATTGCAAGTCTTCTATACTTGAGACCCTGAAAAAATAAAAAAAAATAATTTAGAATTAACCGGGATTAAGATTTGTAATCTCGACTATTATCAAAGAGTTTTGGAAATTTTTCAAAATTTTTGGCAACTTGTGAGTCCAATTTGAGGACTCGAGAATAAAGTACAAATTATGATGAGAATAAATATATATTGTTAGAGAATTTTTCGGACAACGAAGTTATTTATTATGAATTTCGGAAGGTTTAGAATTAAAAAAAAAAGGGCAATTTCGTGAAATCAGCTTTTTTTTTCCTTTTTCCTCTTCTTCTCCTCTCTCTCTCTCTCTCTCCGGCCTCTCCCTCTCGCAACCGCATGCAACACCTCGTCGGGGACTTCCAATCCTCTAAACCACTTGGGCCTTGAAGCTCTCTATCCCAGAAACCCCGTAGTACCCTTGGTTTTCAACGTCGGCCGCCGTTTCCCAGAGAATTGACGTCGTTGATTTTTATAGTTTCGGAACTTCCGGCATCAATATCTCTCAATCCACTTCGAATCTCACCTTGATGTAATTACATAACTTTATCCTTGGGTTGTGCTCTATGTTTTGATGTAAATTTTGTGGTATTTGGCGGTGATTGACGGCGGCGCAGAGGGAGAGGGGAGAGTGAGGTCATAGGAGAGAGAGAGAGAGAGAGAGAGAGAGAGAGAGAGAGAGGAAATGGTAGAAAGAAAATCTGAAAAGGAGGCAGGGGCTTAATTGTCATTTCTCCTCGGAGCCAAGCCGGATTTGTCCACGGCTTATGAAAACGGTTCCCTATTCCTTTAGTATATATAATTTGATAGGACAAATCACTCCAAAGATTGGAAACTTGAAGTCATTAGATTCTCTTGATTTGTCCAGAAACCAGATAGATGGTGGAATTCCAACAAGCCTTGCTCAGATAGATCGACTTAGTTACTTGGACTTGTCATGTAACGACTTGTCTGGTAAAATTCCAATTGGTGCTCAGCTCCAAAGCTTTGACCCCTCCGTTTATGCCGGAAATCCTCAACTGTGCGGACGTCCACTAGGAAAGATTTGTGATCCAGAGGGAACCGATCGGCCAAATGTCTCGAGTGATCCAGATGAGCTGATAACGTAGGGTTTTTACATAAGTTTGGGACTTGGATTTGTTGTTGGATTTTGGGGAGTATGTGGGTGTTTGATATTCAAGAGGTCATGGACATATGTGGGAGCTTGATATTGAAGAGGTCGCGTAGGGTTATTACATGATCAAACGGCAATTGAAGGATGTGCTTAATGGACAATCATACGCGGTTACTCTCTCTCTCTCTCTCTCTCTCTCTCTCTCTCTCTCTCTCTCTACATGTATTTGTTCATCTTAAAATGATCATATGATGGTTAATTAGTTTTTACTATTTTTTTTTTTTGAAAATGGCATAAACTTTATTAATCAATAAAAAATTACAATCCTTAATATGGACATCCTAAAAATGAGCAATACATACCACACAAATGGCCTAATTGATGAGTCTAAACCTAGAACTCTAATCGATGATTCAAAATCTAGGATAATACATATATCGTGCATCACTACTGTCAACAACCAACAGAAAAATTTCGGCAAGTATTACCATTGAGACCAATAAATCTTTAGCTCAAAGAGAACCCATGAAAAAAGAAAGTAAAACCACAATCGAAACTTGCACAGTTGATCATGCTTATTCTTAAATAAGAAATTAAAAAAACTCAAATCAAATAACTAAATCTGACTTAAGTTAAACGTTAGCAGCGCCCCACCAGTAAGAAGGTCACTAACTTGGAACACCAAGGCTGCTGAGCCTCCAATACCAAGTACCCAAAACTCACCCAGATCCCAGATCCCAGACCTTGAATCCTTGGATTTGATTGACACCCAAAAGAACCGGCAACGACAAGTAGAAAACCAGATCTAATCGGGATACCAACAATCTTTGAGAGCTCAAGAGACAACATGCAGGAGCATAATCCGCCAAATGCCTGAAAAGAGTATGACGGACAGAGCCGTCCTTATGAGTGAGAGAGGCAAAACCACCATAGAAAGCGGCATTAGCGATTGCTGACGACACTAAAATTTGTGTGATAAACAATATAGAAAGAAGCCAGAGGCAAGGAGGAAAGCACACGAAGGTGCTGCTGGATTTAATACGCATAGATACGCTATTGAGGAATCTCATGGGGGCTAGGGTTTTGCTAGAGAGAGGACTCTCATGGAAGCTAGGATTTTTTTTTCTTTCTCTAGAGAGATTAAATTTAATTAGTTTTTACTAACTAGTGTTTCTCTAATTCTTTTTATATAGTGCAAGCATCTTTAGAGATATACAAGTGCTATGCATGCTACCCTTCAATAGCGATGGACAAGTTTTCAAGTATAGGAGTGTTTATGGAACTACTAGATGGTTTTTTTTTTTCTTTCGGTATGTTGTTTGTGTTGTTTCACAAATGCTTTGTCTTTGTCTTATTATATTTTACTTTCAGAGTTTAGTTTCATGTCTTCTCATTGTATTGTCCAAGTTTTCATTAATAATTAATTATCCATCGTCTCTTGTTCCTTCTAGGTCGTTTAAGATAAAGTACCAGAAATTTTCTTTTGGTAAATGATTTGTACTGTTACAGTAATTAAGAACTTGTTGGAGGACTCTCCAATCAACTGTTTGCCTTGCATAATAACTATTCTAGCTAGTTCAACTTTACACATTTCCAGTATATAGTTTAAATAACGATATCAATGACTACCAAAAACTTATCAATTATGGACTCTTTTATAAAATCCAATATATTGTTGTTCATCAGAAAGAATAGACAGGAATTGTATCTGTACGTAAATTACATGCATGCTTTTGAACTACATTAATTCCTCCAACTATATTCTACAAGTTCTTTTTTTATTTATTTTTTATTTTTTATGGTTCTAGTGGTCACAGAGGGGAAATATGATGTTTTATATACATGATTATACTGAAGTTGAAAAATGAAAAACTGAGTTTTGAACTCAAGAAGGAGAAGTTCGAAGTCTGACGTTGAGTGTGGGGATGTACTCGAGCTACAGATCCCACAATAGCGTGATGCTTTTACTATAACCCATTTGCAACTTGGCGTGGACTGTAACATTTACTTCACCAGCAAGTTAAACCTACAAAAGCTTTGGTAGCTAAAGCCTTGAAATGCTTTAACACTAAGCCACAAAATGCTTCAGACGACGGAGCAATTATGTCGTCTGATGAAGTTCTTTTCTGTCGTCTACTAGCCTGATATCTGTAAGCACTATCAAACAACAGATATTCTCCGTCGTCTGATATATAATCAAACAACAGAGATTATCTATCGTCTGTTTTGCTATCAAACAACAGATACTTCCCACAAACTGTCGTCTAATAAAACCCAAGTATTAACATTGTAGGATCATTTGTGGTCCGTTAGTAACTTCAACGACAATTATATGTTGTTTGAGCGAACTTAGTGAGACATTATTTATTCAATGTCTGTGGTTTATAGTTAATCTCAAAGACATCTATCTGTCGTATGATAGTGAAGAGCACTACAGTTTTGAGAAGTATATATTGTTTGATAATCATATCAACCTTAACTTATTTCGTAGAAATTGTCGTTTTTAGTTAGTTCAAACAACAGATTTTGGATTTCATTATGTAGTTCCTTATTTCAATAGACAATAATTATTGTCATTCTTGTGTTGGTTATGAACCATATATACAACAAATTAAAGTATGCTTCTATCATTGATAGCATCCTCATTCTGGAAACTAGCAGCTACAAAACCCATTTGATCATAATTGCATTGCATTCACCAAAATAAATTCATATTGTGTCATTACATACACACCAAAGTACATCCATATTAAAGTTAAATTGTTCCATGAAATGAGGTCCTAACTACTAAACCAATAACCTATAGTTTTCTTGCAACTTGACAACATGCTTTGCCCTCTAAGCCCGGACTTGATTGATGTCCTTCTGTGTGTAAACCTTCTCAGTTCTTTCCCACTGCAACAATAAAGACTATGGAAGCCCTTTACACCTGCATATATAATCACTTTGAGGCACTTGCAGCAAGCAAAAAAAAAGGGAAGCAACCCATGGTTTCATCAGGAGAAACGATGTCAAGGTCAAGTCTCTTCCATAGGGTGCAAGCAGAAAATGTGGAACAGAGTAAGATAGTTAAAACATCAATAATAATAATTAAACCCGGAAGACAAATATCTTCACAGCACACTAAAAGAAAATAAAAAAAAACCCATAATTGACACTGACTTGAAACGAAAACAATAGCAAACTTTGAAGACAAATAAAATATATTTAGTTCAGTACGTACTATGATGTACAAGCCTTAATAACGCATAGCATTGCAAGTTTGAATACAATCTGAAGCCATAAAAAAAAGCTCATAATTCCATGTGAGAATTAATAAGGCTCACAACAACACTTCATATAGTCACAGGCTTCCAATCCATCTATTGTAAAATTGACCATACTGAAGAAATGGGAGCACTGGAAATGATTAAAAAAAATTTGCATTATCAATAGCTAAGTAACCATAAAATTAACCTCTTGGACATCCTCTTTGTTATCCTATAAACCAAACTTGGAATTCTATTTCTCAGCTTCAACAACATTCAAACAGAAACTTAAAACAAAGCCAAAACCAACCATCAGTAAGAGAAAAAAAGTTACCAATGTGAGAGTAGGAGAAAAAAAGTTACCAACGGTTGGCTTTGGTCTTATCATTGGCGTCGACAAAGGACACCTCAGGCTCACCTATTGAGTCATGAAACGACTTTGTCAAAATCAGAGTTACACATGGACTCGTCGTGGACTATAAAAGCATCAAAGCTAATGGCTTTCACCAAACTGTCAACTAAGCTAGTGTCAAGGATGTTGATTTTCCTTGTAGTGTATTCAGAACTTCCACAACAAATTACTTAACTTTCACTTCTCTGTATATTTTCATAAAAGCTAACAGGATGTACATCTACATACTACAATCTCACCTCAGAAGCTAAAAGAGTGTACAATTGATCCAATGAGAGCAAAGATGTAACAAAGGTAGCAACTACTCTCAAGACTTCTTCTAGAAGAGACAAACCTGGTATCCTGCATATATATGTATATAATCTCAGCATATAATCTTATCAATCAAGAAGTGAACCAAAGAAACAGCCATGAAAAGTTTCTAAGTTATACAGAACTAAGAAAGAAAAAGAATTTTTCCAGAATCTAAACTAGTTTGGTATTATGTTCAAGTGGCCGGATAAGCAACCCCATGTTCTCATTAGCACAGCATGTATACCACAGTTTACACTATAGTACTGATGGCATTAGGTCAGCTCAAGTGAAACTTGGGCCATTACTTATACTAAAAGGCCAAAGCTACACCAGAATTTCTTCTCACACATTAAAACAAAAATGAGAAAGGCATCTAACATGAGCAAGAGAATTCAAAAGCATATGACATCTATTTTAAATTACTAAACATGCTTTAGACATCTATTCATAGCTTATCCGATATGAAAAATTGCAAAGTTCAATTATTTAGAGCTTCATATAAATGAAAAATTGCAGAACTACTACGTACTGTTCCATAAAAAGCTGGAAAAGGAAACTCAGAGGTCCTTGACTCTGGATCCTCAAGGGAGCCTTTACCATTTCCAGTACCCTCATTCTTCTACTTCAACTGCTTTTGGAGAACCCAACATCGAATATGCAGGAAAAATGGGGGAGAGCCACAACAATCATCACCGCCCAACGCCGTTGTCCGCTGCTTCACGATTGGGTTTGGGGAAAAGGACATCATCCTCCACCGGCCACCGGCCACATTCGAAGGGCCACCGGCCACAAGGACCACCACATCAAGGTCTGCACCGCCAAAGTACCGAGAGACCGCCCCGTCCAGCTCGCCGCCCACCCTACCATTCAATTCTACGACGTGCGAGACCGGTTCGATACGACAGCCCAACAAGGCCGTCGATTGGCTCATCAAGAAGGACAAGGCCGCAATCGACGAGCTCGAGGAGCTGCCGCCGTGGAACCCTTCGGCACAAACATCCCCACCGCCGGTTGTTCCAATCTCGGCCACGCAGAACACTGAGAACGCGAGCCACCGATGGTGGAGGCTCTGGTTTCTTCGCCCGGTAATCAAAGAACGGAAATGGTGCGGAGCGGCGTTGCGGAGCTGGTGAATCAAAACAGCTTGAATTTTCTCCCGCCGTCGATGGACTTGGACTCAATTGCGGATACCATCAAGTCCTTTTTCCCAATGGGTGCGGCGACGGCCGTAGAAACTATGGCCGTAGAAACTATGTCGTTTCACCACAGCTACCCACCGAATTTGCTGTCGAGAACCAGCAGTTAGAGCCTAGATCTGCGACTGTCTGAAATGGGAAAAAAGAGTAAGAGGGAGAGAGTTTTGAGAATTTTGAAATGGGGAAAAGAGTTGCTAGGGTAATGAAGTAAGAGGGAAACAAAAATAAAAATTTCATTTAAGTGCGGGAAGAGTGAAAACTTTTGGCCAAAAAAAAAAAATGGTCGGCATGAGCGGAGTTCATTAGACAACATATATCTGTTGTCTGCAATTTTTCAAATTTCTCAAATGAATATAGTGATGAGTTACTGAAATTCCGGTTGCACGGAATAGTCCCAATAAACGGTAGTCGTCCTAAACACTAATCGGAGAGTATACACAACTTTGAACAAATTAAAAGTTACTCTCCACAACCTATGTTCTAGCTATTGCACAAGCAATACACAATTGAATACCAATTCGATATGCAACAATCACATTCAATTGTACAACCTAGAATCCCAAAGTGAGCATCATCAATAGCTCACCACGGACTATATCTAACAATGTATGATCAAGCATGCAACATGTTAATCAATTAAGCACAATAGCATATAGATAAGCAATCACACAATATGCTAATCAATTAAGCATAATACAATAGACAAGCAAACACACAAACAACACAACGATATGTTCACCCGGAAACGTACCTCTAGAGGGAAAACCGGAGGGGAGCTGTACCCCACGCTCTTGTGTAACACTATGAAAAACGCCAATTGGCAAACACATACAAGGGGGAATCACAATCCCAAACTCTACACTATCAACCCTATGACTAGTGGCAGCTCTAACCTTGTGTAGCCTCCAAATGCTTCTTCAAGTGCTCCCACCTCAAGCCGCTCCAATTAGACGAACTCCACCACGTGAATCCTCCAACCGCAAGCAACACCAACAATGCAAATGATATGTGTATGTGAATGAATATAATGAATTCAATTCGTTTGACACAAGCAAGTAAACAAGGAACACTTGCTAGAATCAAACAAACCGAATTGACAAACCTTGAATATGATTCAAAGGTTGATTTAGTTATTCACAAGGAACAATAACTAAATCAACAACATCAAAGATGTGAGGAGCCTATAACATGGATCTAGGGTCACTCAACTATACCAGAAAACTCTCTCAAGACGTTTTGGACAATATCAAAGAGTAGAAAAGAGTTAGACATAAAAGAAACCGAAGGAATCTATTTATAGAAAACAAAACAGACGCTCGGGCGATCGATCGTCACTATTCATGAACAGTGGTACTGTTCATGAACAGTAACACTGTAGCAACGGCTACATTTTTGAATCTCAACGGGCAGATTCTCCAACGACACTATTGACGATCGATCGCACGATTTCAGGCGATCGATTGCACTGTTCATATGAACAGTAACACTGTAGCAAAAACAGAAAAATATCTTAAAAATAAATGTTTGCTTAACCAAATGAAATTTAATTAATTTCTAGCAAACCTAAGATATTTGTGCTACTCCTTAAGCATAAACAAAATGTATGAAATGCATATGCATGATTCATACCTTGAGATGCTTGAATGAAACCTTCGATGTACAAAAATCGAAGTCCGGAGAAAAGACCGGATAAGAAAGGCGTCTTCACGAACCATCTCGAGCAAGAACAACCTAAGCCACTATTCCTAATCCCTTAAACAACCTAGCATTGAATACAATAAAATGCTAATACAAGGGAAGAAGTTTTGTCAAATAGGAAATAGCCAATAGCAAATATTTTGCCCTTACAGTTACATCACATTCAGACGACATATTTAATTTATATGTCGTCTGAAAAATTCAGACAACAGAAAACACATTATATGTCGTCTGATGTGTGTCGTCTAAAGCAAAAAGACAGCCGGAGAGTGTTACTGGCTTGCCCTTGTTGTACTTGTTGAGCCCCTTTTTCCAAAAATTGTAGCACTATGAGGGATCAGTTGTAGGCATTGATGTCCTTTAAGTTGCGTCCGACATTGACCAAGTCCCAAGTAATTGTGCTTGCACTATTACTGAAGAGGAAGCTAGTGAATAGACTTACAACCAGTAGCGATGCCACATGTGCTAGATTGACATTGCTGGTGTCTTTGAGCTCCTTACGCAGGGCGTTGCCCACTTGTGTTTTAGTGGGTGAGTCTTTGCAGTTGCTGAAATGATTGGAGATGAGCGGATTGTTTCCCTTTTGCCTCCTTCTTGTTGAAGGTGAAGTTTTTGCCTTCTGTCGGGAGCCCAAAAATGTTGTTGATATTAGCAGGAGTTATTGCCTTCACGACCTCTCCAAACTTGAACTCTTTGATGTCCTTGTCATAGTGTCTGAGAATCAGTTCTATGTCTATCTCCTTCTTGGTAATCTGTTTCTCAGTCATTATGTCAACGAAGAACGGCTTGATGAGTGGCCAAAACCACATATTTACCAGAATTGCCTACGTGTGCAGCGGAATCATGTTCTTATATTTGTTCATTTCTCTCCAAAATGCAACGAGCGTGCATTTCTGCTGCCTTACTTTTTTCTGCATTTCTTCTTCTTGTTCTTCTGGTTTTGGTGTTTGTTTTTTTTCTGTGGGGATTGTCTTTTCGTGAAGCCGTGTGATTTACTCTTTTCTGCACTTTATTTTCTCGGTTATCATCAGATCTGGTTCTTTTTTTAGCCGATGTCTCTTGTTGTTGTTTTTTCGAGGTGCATGTCTTCTTTTCTAGAGTCTTTTTTCTCTATTCTTGTTTTGACTATTTGACATTTCTCTGTAATAGAATGTGGACATCATTCGTCATTAACACATAAATGAAAAATTATGTCAATAAATTATCTGAATTATTCTTAACAAAGTATGCAACACGATTACAGAGTTCCCAGAATGATCAAGTTTAATGAATGTTCAAGTGAATGAGGGGGAATGTGCAAGCTTAATGAATGCCACACATATGATTTGACAAATAAAGGTTTAAGAGAAAACACACATAGGTTTTGCATTGTCCCTAGCTAGAATGATCCTACAACAAAAATACTTCTCATAAATTATAAAATAATTCATCATAAGTTATTCTTCATATTATAAACACATTCCGTCAATGAGCCTTGACAGAATACATCATGATTCAATCAGATTCTTTTTTATAGATGTCAATAATTTTATTAATCTCTTAAAATGTAGCCATATCTATTATAGTGCAACATGATCGAACCTTTAACATAGTATATAAACATATCCTTTTAAAATGTAAAAAACACACCAGAACCAAAATAACATATTGCATCTCATCAAGAATGAATACTTTTTTTGTAGAAATAACAGATTGATCAGTATACTTTTTTTTATTGATGTCAATAATTCGAATATGCAACAACATAAAGTAATCAAATCGTTTTTAAATGGAACAAGGACACCAAAACATCAACAAACTTTTTTTCATTGATGTCAATAATTTGAAGATGCAACATCATAAAGTAACCAGATCGTTTTTAAATGGAAAACATTTTCTATTAATAATAAGTTGCTTTTTTGATAGAAATGGTGTATGTCATCACTAAACTTGTTTTACTAATGTCAATAATTTAAAGAAAAAGTACATTTTCAGTCAATAATCTTCCATCTTCCCTCTCTCTCTCTTATTCTTCAGTTATCTCTCTTTCCTAAAGGCACATTAATCTAATTTTGTTCTCTATTCATAAACGCACATTCCTTCTCATTATTAACATTTTAGAGAAAAATAAAAAATTCGAATAATTAAGAGAAATTAAGCAACCATTCCAATTTTAAATTGAAAACCAAAAGAACTTTGTGGTTTCTTATAACGCAGCCAAGCCAACAGATTCAGAAAAACAAAAAACAAAAAGACTAGACGGAGACGGCAAACCTTGTACGCAGAGGCGGCCCTGGGGGTGTGTTGGTAGTGTTGGCATACATGG
The DNA here is from genome assembly GCA_030142095.1 of Rubus idaeus. Taxonomy (NCBI): domain Eukaryota; kingdom Viridiplantae; phylum Streptophyta; class Magnoliopsida; order Rosales; family Rosaceae; genus Rubus; species Rubus idaeus. The sequence goes on along the minus strand of CM057968.1, from coordinate 21,354,817 downwards.
CCCCCAATTTTAAGGGGCCTTCGGTTTTCAATATAGCAACCTGATATGGTTTAAACTTAAAAAAAAAAACAACCATTATAATGAAAGAAAGAGTAGCCCAGTTGGCTAAAACAATCATCATCGTCATTGTCATCGAATATTATGGCCTCTAACTCCGGTTGCATCACTCATTTTCCTGAACAATTAAAAATTAACAACTACAATTAACACACTTGACACACCCATTAACACACTTGACACACCCATTGTTCGTCCCAAAAAAAAACCGCACACACAATGGTAGAAAAACACCTACTGATCGTTCAAATTATTGGTTGTTTGCCTATTTCTACAACTACTCAACTACTAATATATTAAACTACAATTTATGGCTTATTAAACTACAATCCAATATTCATGGCAGAAAAGCATGAAACAAAAGGAGATTCAAAAAGATTTGGCATATAATAAGTTAAACTTGAAACCTGGAGTAGTGGAGATTTTGTTTTTTTTTGGAGAGGAGAACATGCAAGTGTGCAACAACTAGTAGATGGGGACTTGTGAGATGAGTAAGAAGAACACGCAGCTAGCAGATCGATGGCTTCTTTACATTTGGGAGAACATAGTAGCTATTTGGGAGAGAAGAACACGCAGAAGCCAAAAGCGACTTCTTTTCTGAACGCGAATTGAGAAGCAGACCTACGTTTAGGTCTAATGAGATAAGAAAATGTCTAAATTACCCCAAGACCGTATCTAATATATTGACTTACGTATCGTATCCGTATCTAAATAGTCAACTACCAAGAAAAGTCAACAGATACATTTTTGCGTATCGGGTGCGTATCCATGCCGTATCCTAGCCGTACCCGTACCCATACCCGATACAGCACGGATACAACACATAAATTTTTTTGGCGTATTGGTGCTTCATAGCTGTGTACTGACTTTCTCCATATGTGGGCTATTATAGTTTATAACTAGGCTTTTCCTGCATTGGAGATTAACAATGTGGATATGTTAACTGTTAATTGAGATCGATTAACAATCCTGAAACTATAACTTATTGGAGATTAATTTGGTGGAATATATATAGAGGAGTGAAAATATATGTGGGTAAATTGGGAGCTCCGGTAAATGTGTGGTAGGACTACTCTGCAATTGGAATGAAGAAATTGACTAATTTTGTTTGCTCAACATAAGAAAATGCTAGAAAATATGGCTTTGCATGGTAGCTAGCAAAAACTGAGAAATATATATGATCCAGGAATTCAGGAAAGAGGCCAGCTAAGGTGTAAAATTGGGTCTATTTTTCAACATGCAAAGTCAGTTATGGATCATCAACAGATACAAGTGTACAACAGCAAGGATTTGGTACAAGAATAGCTGGTATTATTGAACTTGGTTGTTAATTTCTTATCTCCACAGAGCGATGATTACCAGCGAGCTGAAATCTGGAAGTGTTATAGTTCTTGAGCTACTGAACAATTCTGGGCAAGAGTTTATGTTTGATCAGAGTAACAGTTTATAGAGTTTCTGGGCCTGGAAATGGTCTGGGTAATCTTTGGAAATGGTGTTGTTGTTTACGGTTTTGGGATGATGTATGAAAAAGATGTGTTAACTGTTAAGAGAGGAAATTAAAGAGTGTTGGTGCGGTTTGGTCGCTTGGTGTAAGTATATAATTAAGTCTCGGTGCCTCTGCTTTGTTTCTCTGCTCTCCCTCTCTGTGTAAACCTCTTGTAATATATTTTTCAATCAATAAAAGATCTAGTGTGGTTACCCATCTCAGCTACTTGGTTATAAGTTTGTTACTCTTATTTTCTGGCTTCTAATTTAAAATAGGAAAGTATTATTATAATATATATTATTATCTTGCTAAATTAACGATCATACTCTCTTAGGAAGACTTTTGTTATAGTTAAATCAATACCAAAAGAACGACTAGATACTAGCTAGTTAAGGTGCTTGACTTGATACATTTGGGGATGCAAGCGCAGGTATCATTGTCAAGAAAGAGCGAGTATTGAGATTCAAAGTTATCGTATCACAAGGATTGGAAGCCCAAAACCAACCAAGGTAAGTTGACAACCTAGACTCTAAGCACGAGATGAAAAGACAAAGAATGGAATGAGAGTATGCAATGGATATAAATAATGCAAGTTTTGTTCTGTTTTGGTTTTCCAATTGAGTTATGAAATGCAACAATATATATAAAGGCAGCTAGCAAGCTAAATCACACCAAAGACAAGTAAAATGAAACACTAATGGATGAATGATTAGGGATTTCAGGTTAACGTACACAAGCTCACATTGATGTATGAACCTCCTAATTACTATGCATGAGCATCAATCCAATTCATGGATCAAACCCTATATTTGTCTATGCAATGGTTATAGAACCAAATTTATCTAATGTATTTTTGTGTCATTCTATGGTTCACATGTACTCTCTATTTCATAACACAAGCCACAATATGGTTTTTACCAATTGCCTAGAGAAAAAGAGGTAATCAACCTCAAATTCTCACATCTAGCTAGATTGATCAAATACATGCTCAAGAGGTGATGATGTTCCTAAACAAGCATCTAGCACAATTGAAAATAGATAACAATTAAGCATACGTACATAACCATCAAAAGAGTTCAGTAAAAAAAAAAGATAAAGAGATTTTACTCTTTTAGAGGATGACTTCCAATATATGTACATATAAAAAATGATGGACAAATTAAATAACATTTTACATTACTATCTCTTCCGGCATCATTTATATCGGCTTCATATATCAGTATATCACAATTAAGTCATTGGATTTTTATGCTCTATACCTAATTGCCATGGAATTTTTCAACCCTCCCAACAAATTTGTGACCCTCAATCACTAACAACTCGCTTCAATTCCCAAATTCCACACAAAATACTAAAAAATTGGAGCTGAAGAAGAACATGCCAATGTGAATATCCAACCTCCCATAGTTTTTCATTCAATCTTGAATGGGATTGGTGGCTTGAATGGTGGAGGCAAATAGGCAATGAGTTGTCTGACCATGGGACTTGATTTGGGATACCGGGCAATGATATCTGCATACATTGATCTTGCACTGCATGCAGAACCCAAATCATCGTCGCAAGAGCTCTCTGGTAAATCATTGATTCGATTGACAGTGAAGTTTTGCTCGTGACCTGATCGAACTAAGAGCAGATTGTGTTTCAGTCTCTTGGGAGTTGAGAACTGAAATATGCTTTCGTTTTCCTTCATTTCTATGGTTGGAGAATAATATATTATTAATGGAAGAAGACTGAACCCAAAGTCCCAAACCCCCTAATAGCTTTAAAAAAACACTGTGGTGCTCTAACTATAATCAAGCATTTTGCGTTGACAACCTCTTCTACATCATAATCAATTTATAGTGGATCAATTGTCTAGGGTTCATGCATAGTACCCAGGTTTGATTCATGCATGCATATAACCTATAGGTTTGAATGTTAGAAAGAAATTAATTAATTAATATGAATTGTCAAAATGAATGTCATCAATCACCCGATTATGGAAGCATATATGCATGTCATATATCTTGACTGACTTGGAAAATCAAATAGTAGAAATTGTGCTTCTAAATGTATGTACATAAATACATATGGTATGGTAGTAGGTTAAATTATATAAGGAAATATTTATTAACATGATTAGAACAACGCCTATAATTTTACGGCATCCATGCACCATACATCCGCGCCTTTTTAATTAAGTTCTTCATGTTGTTCTGTGTGGTGTTAAAAAGTAAAAATTTAGCTATTTTTGACATAATATTTGACTCCAACAAAGTAGCTAAATGAAAGTCAAATTTAGTTTTTGTTATCTACCGTACAAGCGTTTAGTTTGCGCTTCCATTTATTTTATCAAATATTTTAATAGAAATATTTTTTGGTGTTTTCTGTTGGATTAGTTTCTCTTTGTATAAGATGTGATGCTAATTAAATTAATGGTCCAAAAAGTGCACATAAATAGAGAACTATAAATTCTCATTTTTAATTCGACTTGGATGTTGTGGTTACCAAGTGACCAGAGATTTGTGGTAAATCACCCCCTTAGATTTAATATCAAGAGTTGAAAAAAAAAAGGATTGTATAGTGTTTTTTCTAATCTAAACCATTTATAGTAAATCGAAAAGTAACTGAATAAGTGAAAACTACGATAGAAAATATTGATGTTTTTGTAGATATATAAACTTAATAGTACATGACTGTGCTAATTAAGATTTATATATACAATTGTTTGATGATGATGGTTATAGCTTTGTACGTACGTGTGATCGTTATCTCTTTCATTTATGCATTTAGTTAATTACATAGAATGAGTATTACAACAAGTTTTAACTTTCAACTATTTGATTCATGAGTTTCTAGCACAAAGAGAATCAGAATTTAAAAGGGCCTCTTAGATTTGAGTACGTGGAGAAGGAGGTGGAAGAGTATGTAATTCAACCTCTATACTTTCAGGAGTTTACTCTCGAATAGTTTATTAGCTAGGTAAGTATAATTGTCATTAATGTATTCGTGATATACCTTTTATTTGTTATACTATATTTTGCATTTTCCCTAATTTGTGGCCATCAAATGTTAACCATATATGTTTATATTAATTAAATAAATTCAACATAAATGGTACGGTGAAACAAGTCAAAAAAACCACATATATAGCCACAAATCGATGTTTACATAAAAACTATATATTTTGAAGGAGTTAATGTCCCTGACTAGCAAGTTGTCAAACAACCACATAAAAACTATTTTGAAGTAGTTTATCTCCGTAACGAGCAAGTATGTCTGCCATCATATTTAGTTCTTCGAATTTTTTTTTTATATTTTGGACTTTAGCTTACACACACACGTATTCTAGGGAGTCGAACCCAAGATTTCTTTTGTGCCAATTTTGGTATTAAACCACCGGTCTTTGCCCGCCTAGCTGGATTTGCAACTAATCAAGGTAGTTGACCTCTGCCAAGCGCCTAGGCATAGATTAATCAGCTCTAGACAAGGATTTTTAGAACACTGGCCACAATCGGTATTCACGTAAAAACTATAGAGAAAAATTCTCATATGCTACATGAACTATTACCAAATGTAATTTTTGGTACCTGAACTTTCATAAAAAACATGATGGTACCTGAACTATTGTTTTGTTAGCCATTATAGTACCTACTGTTAAATAGGGAGAATAGTCACTTTAGTCATTGAACTTTGCCAGATTTGACACTTTGGTCACTGAACTTTCAAAAATATCATTTTAGTCACTGAACTATTACACCATCTATCACTTTAGTACTTCCATTAGTTTTTTCCGTTAAAATGACATTTCTCCGTTAATTTCAGGGGTATTTTACGGATATACGACCAAAAAAATCAATTTTTTGACTCACTTTCTATCAACCCAAATATCTCTCCATTTTTGATTAAATTTCCCTCGGATTTCATCCATTTTTGTCTACGCAATCAAAAATCTCAAAGAGGATTTCACCCATTTTTGTCTACCACCCGTTTAGGGCATTTTGAGATCAACATTCACTATCTTGAATGCAAACAATTCTTAACAAATGTAAACAAAATCACTGCATATGAAGTTTAAAAAGATGTTTGCAATAATTGCAAGTTCAAAAATACATAATCAAGTCAAAGAAATGATTTTTTGGTCTTACATTCCTAAAATACCCCTGAATTTAATGGAGAAATGTCGTTTTAACGGAAAAAACTAACGGAGGTACTAAAGTGATAGACGGTGTAATAGTTCAGTGACTAAAGTGATATTTTCGAAAGTTCAGTGAGCAAAATGATCATTCTCCCTGTTAAATATTCTGTTAAGTGTTTATGTAGCATGGGTAAAACTTGTAATTTGGTGACTAGAGTATGGGCAAAACAGTCATTAAAGGTCTTTTACTATTAAATTTCAAAATAAAAAATAAATTATGCAAAAAAAAAATATATTAACATAATCAAATTGGAGTTTTTATCCCCAAAAATTCAAAATTAAAAATGCAAAAATTATTTTTATTCTCAAATATTCAAGATTTAAGATGCCATGTAGGTGATTTATTATTAAATTTTTTTAAAAAAAGTAAAATAAATTATCATTATTTTTTAATATAATAAAAATTTGAATTACTTTTTTTAATATAGTTTATTTTTATTTTTTAATTAATAATAAAACCACCTACATGGTAATAAATTATATTAGAAACATAAAAATTGACAATAAATTATATTATAAAAATAAAAATAATATTTCTCATTTTTAGTCTTGAATTGTGGATAAATTATCTAAATCTTATTTTTGTATAATTATTTTGAAAATGAAAATAAATGAAATGACTTTTTCACTCATGCTACAAAGCACTTAACGGAATATTTAACGGTATGTACTATAATGTCTAACGGATGAATAGTTCAAGCACCACCAGGTTCTTTATGAAAGTTCAGGTACAAAACATTACATTTAGTGATCGTTCATGTACCATATGAAAGTTTTTCCTAAAAACTATATATCTTGAAGGAGTTAATGTTCTTAATTAGCAAGTTGCCAAGTTGTCAAACAACCACATAAAAACTATTTTGAAGCAGTTTAATTTGTCCATAACGAGCAAGTATGTCTGCCATCAAAGTTAGTTCTTTGAAAACTTTTTTTTAATATTTTGGGCGTTAGTTAATTTACACACACACACACACGTATCATAGGATAGTCGAACCCAAAATTTCTTTATTGGTGCCAACTTTGGTGTCAAACCACAACTCCAACCACCTTGATACTTCTTCGGATCAAAAGTCATTTGTGAGAAACTTGGATATAGCTAGCTACTAGCTAGTTGCTTGATGTCTTGAACAATAGTAGAACTTCAATCTCCATGGCACTTCAAACGGTCCTTTTAGTATCTTATTAGAAGTGGAGAATCTTCTTCAACTTGCAGATGATAGCAGGCAAGGCATGCAATCAGCCCATATATATAACCAAAATGCACCATAACCTTCTGTCTACAGAACATAGGCAAAACATATATATTGGCATAGAACTAGCAATCACATTATTTTCATTGAGATCTTTAATTGCAAAACTAATAGTTACTTTCCCTTAAAAAGTAACTGACAAATCTAAATTGAGTTTTTTTATTATCAGAATTAAACGTCAGTTTCATAAGTAACCATTAATTTTCAACAACTTTATCGATCATATATAATATCTCAATAATATTATCAAATGTACAATTTTATTGGTACGCCTGCGTTGATGGCGTTGACCTTGATGTCAATGTCAAATGCTAGGAAATGCTATCTGGATGGTACGCCTAACCAGTTATGCTATTTATTGGTCATTTTGACTCAATTCACTGCCCAATTCTATTCCTACTTAGATCCTTTGACTGGTCAACCTCTTCCTTTCGAGTGAGGATGTCTAGTTTTAGTCTATTGTTTCATGTCGTTGTTGACGTATGTCCTTGTTGATGTATGTCTTTGTCGATCTATAATTGGGTGTTGTACTTGATGCAGTTTATTAAATGAAATTATTCACCTTGATAAAAAAAATGTACAATTTTATTTTTTTGGTGAAATAGATGTGCTTAATTAGTGGGTTAAATTTACGAAAGATATGTGGGTTACAAAGTTGAAATGTTATTAACCTGGACTAAAATAGGTTGCATATATGCACATTGTTCATACATACTGTATTTTGTATTATTTTACTACCTACTTATTTGATAATTTATGTACTAACTAATAAAAATTCCTAATCAAGGTAAATCTCACTACAACAATGAGTCTCATTTCCGAGGGACACAGTTGATCGGAAAAGGCTAGTTTCCCCTCGGAAATGACAATTTCCGAGGGCGCGTGGCCGTCGCTGGTCGTCGAAAATTGTTCCATCGGAAATAGTGTTTTTCCGACCAGCCGTTGAAATAGATTACAATTCCGACAGCACAAGTGGTCGTAAATAGTTGTTTGCTCGTCGGAAAATAAGTTTCTGAAATAACGACCAATTTTATTTCAGATGGAAATGGTGGTCGGAAATAATGCATATCTTGTCGGAAAAATTTGGTTGGTGGAGAACTCTATGTTTTCCGACAATGTATTTCCGACTGCTTTTGTCATCGGAAATATTTTTTTTCGAGAGTTGAGTGTCTGTCGGAAATAATTGTTTTCTATTATCGAGAGCAACAATGTGGTAAAAAATGTATTTTCCAACCATATCTAGTTGTCACTAATAAATAAATTTTTAACCACCCATTCAATTTGATTCTTAACCTATTCTCAAAACACATACAGTAAAACCTCGATAAATGAATGTTCGATAAAGTAATAACCTCGCTAAGATAATAAAAAACTCCAGTCCCGACTCGGGCATGTGAGTTAAAATAATAATTTCACTTAATGCATAAGATAATAATTTTTTCTAACTTTCCTTAAGGACCATTGAATATATAAATTAATAATTCATTAAAAATATATAAAATAGTACATAAAAATTCATAATGCATATGACGGAGAGTTGATACTTTTGTAGAACCCATTGTTGCAAATATTTTTTAGTAGAAAAGAGATGCTCATTTTTATACTTGCATAAGGCTTATCTCATCTCATCAGTACGTTAATATAAATTTTTTCACTCCTTTCAAATGAGAAGTCATGGAGGAACAAGATCCCATGATTTTGGGTCTCATATATTATTTATATAGAGATCATGTTCTATACTTCTATGTATATACATGGGCATTAAGTGATCTAAACCACTTTATCTTTTAGTTATAAGAATATGTATGTATATGTATATTTAAAACCCTTATATATTTTTATTTTTAATGTCCATTAGGAAGTTTGACTAATATTTGAATCTATGGCTATGACTTTTCATAAGATACATATATGCACATTTTTTTTTAAATATAATTTTTTTTATAAATGAATAAAATATTAATTTATCGATAAATTAATAAATTATTCATTTATCGATAAATAAATAATCTCGCTAAGATAATAATTTTTCCTAGTCCCAAGAGTATTAATTTATCGAGGTTTTACTGTATGAATATTAATATTGTGAATTAAACATATAACAAGATAGTTTAATTTATTTCATGGTATTAAATTTAGTTCATAAGTAGAAAATAAACATAAACAATGATCATTTCCAAATAAAAATACATGCAATAATCAAATACGAATATAAATAATATCCATATAGTTTAATCTTAAAATTGCAATCATTCTTACGCTAGCAGCAAGATAACAATGATATGCGCGCTAGTCTTCATCAAAGTTAAATTTGTGTCATCTTCATCAATCGGTGTCATCTTCATCGGTGCCATCTTCATCGGTGTCATCTTCATCGACATCAACACTTGAATGTGTTGAAATCTTCTCCTATTGTAAAAGAAAAATGAATAAGTCATAATGTAAATTAAGAATTAAAAATTAAAACAAAAAACAAAAAAAATAAAGATGAACAACATATAAAAAAATGTCTTTGAAAAATAGAATCAATATATACCATAGAGTGTGATTTTTCTGCACACCCAAAATTAGTGTCATCTTCATCGGTGTCATCTTCATCGGTATCATCTTCATCGGCATCAGCACTTGAATTTATTGGAATATTCTCCTATTGTAAAAGAAAAACGAATAAATCATAATGCAAATTAAGAATTAAAACAACAAATAAAAAACAGTATACCATAAAATGCGATTTTCTTGCACATCCAGAATCGTTGTCATCTGCATCGGCATTAGCACTTGAATGTGTTGGAATATTCTCCTATTGTAAAAAAAAAATCATCATTAAAATTAAGAGAAAATTAAGAATTAAAACAACAAAAAACATGAAGATGAACAACACATATAAAAATGTTTTTGAAAAATAGAAACAGTATACCATATGATGTGATTTCGCTGCACGGCCAGAATTGTATAAGTTATTAGGCACCAAACCTTGGACAATTTGTGTCAACATGTTCACTTTGTCAGTAAGAGATTCAACTTGGCATTTCATTCTTTCATGATCTTCTTTTTGTTTCAAACATGTAGACTTATTACAAGTTTGGTTAGGTGAAGGGTACACATCTTTACATTTGACCCCAGCACCTAAACCAAGTATACGGCCATGACTAGGCTCACCAACCACCTTTCGATAAATATCCCAATCATCTACTTCACCAAAAGCCTCTTGCACTCTAATCCTTTTCTGGTTTAGATCATCCTTCAAATAAAATTATACATTTAATAATATATGAGTGCATGTACTAGTATTAATTAGATGAATTTAAAAGTATTGACTTGAGAATTAAGTACAAAAACTTACATAAATTTGTTTAGCCTTCTCACTTTTCCAATGTTCTTCCTGACCATTCTTCGCCTTACTTATATGGAACTTCCTCCAACACTCTATTTGGCTAGGTTCCACTCCATTTCGGTCAAGCTATTATATTAAAGAAAATAAATTTTCCAAAAAGTCATATACAGTATATATATGTACGTTCCTTGTCAAGTACTAGATTATCTAAATCAACAACCAAGATATATATATATATATAATTTATATATATATATATATATTCAATAACATATAGAAACGAACTGATAATGCTTATATTTCTTACCTCCTCTTTTTTGTATTTCGCCATTGGAACTGAACCAGTTGTATGAACAATGGTTGATTGATCCCGATTAGTTTTGTTTCTTTCACTTTTCTCCTATAAAAATCATTCAATGGCTGAGCAAAGTAAGCCTAACAAGACTTTAAATATATATATAAAAAAACTATTATGTTTACCTTCCATTTAGGATCCAACCATTCTTCAACCAACTTGGGCCACACTTCTCGATCTATACCCTTAGCACAATTGGCATAACGAGCTGCATTGCTTTTTTGCTTAGCAAAAATGCTATTTCTTATCGAGCTCATCCAATCGGGAAATCGTCTTTCGACGTACTCTTCAAATGCTGCCTTTACATTTTCTTCAGAGCATGTGAATTTGAAATTACATTTTTGCCAACGTTCATAGACCTTTTTCAAGTCTTTTCCTTGTTTTTTGTACTCAGGCCATGTTATATATGGCCCAGACAGCTCTCGCTTGAAGATTGGCAATATTGCACGTGCTGCTTGAGGGGTTATGAATCTGAATATTATAACAACTACAAGTTGTAATTTGAACACATATAAACATCATTACTGCACACTACTAGTTGACTCTTTTCCAATGACTTTTTATCAGTTTTTTCCATTAGTGATTTATATGCAATCTAAAAGAAAAATATGACCAACTTTGAAGAATAAATATGAAATTGTTCAATACCTTCCATCATATATTTCAGCTGGCATGTCATGTCCCTTTTCACCTTTAGCTCCACCTCTACCTTTTTTCTTTTGAGGACCTGAACCTAGTAAAAAAATTTGGGTAAAAATTAATCAAAATATATATCCCTGTTAGATTAGAAATTAATTTAGTTTAATACACTTCTAACATACCACTTAGAAATAACCAACTCAATTTAATCACAAACTCATATAGACCCAAAAGAAACAATCATATGTAGTAAACAAGATATCATACTTATCTCAAAGATGGCAATTAGTTATTTCTGATTTTTTTTTTTAAATTTGACTTGTATGCTCTATCTGCATGGAGCTTGCAATTCAAATTTCTGAGTAATAACTAATGTGCCATTGTCCAAATATGGCGAGTGTTTATCCCACCGGTCATAGTATATAATAAATTACGAGATATATATGGTTTGGTGCAAGTCTAAAGAATGAATTGAAAAACAATGTCTATCTTCAACAAGTTATGGAAAGATTAATGACAGAGTTGGAATAATATTTGATTAAGTTCAATGATATACCTCATCGTGTGGAATTCCGATATGAGGTGTGCATTAATAGTTTTCAAAGAGCTATGAGGAATAGATTCATATAATTGATGAGAAAGATGATCATATTTATTGATTAATTTGATACAGTGGTACGAGTTTGGTGCCAAGTTTGCAGTGCATTTGGTGTTTATACTTTTCTAGCTCAGGATTGTATGTACGTGATTTGCAAGTATATCTATATTAAAATTGTATGCATAGCTGGGCTTGATTTACCTAACACTTGTACTATAGTTTAATTGGATGGCTGTGTTTTCCAAAATCTTGGTTTGCTAATAGTTTGGCATTGCTCATCATATATGAATTTCCAACAATAAACACATTACCTGTTACATTTGATGGTTGAGATTCAAACCCTGTTTCTTCAGTTTCATGTGCTTCATTCTCATGGGAAGGTGCAATAGTATCTGTGATTAATGCCCGTTTGCGACTCTTTGCTTTGATATTTTTTAATCTTTCAGGATAAGCCAATTTATTGTTGGCTTAAACAAATATCTTGAAAGCATTAACAATAAATTTTGTATTGGAATTCGATGTCAAATGCGAATTGAGGAAGAGGATTTATCAAAAATAAGGAGGTATGTGCAATTAATGTTTAGTCATTAATTTTTTTTTCTTTTTCTTTTTACTTATGAAGATAAAAACTCAACTTAATTGAATTTTTTGCCTATTTTTATTGGTTAGAATTACTGGCACGATAATAGAGGTTGGTGTTTTGTCTCCTCACCGGACCAAATCCGAATGGCGATCTCTGAAGGTTAAAATATATTATTAAGTTCTTGTTGTGTGTGTTAGTGTAGTGGTATAGTGACTCACATGGTTTGTGTGAGGGTATAGGTTCAATACTTCAATCCCTATCAAGCCTATAAAAAAATGTTATCCAATTCATTGGAATGCTAATTAACATATTCTTTGTTATGTAATTATTTTTCATACTTGCAGGTTTTATGGGATGAACATGCCACAACACCATGGCCTGAGAGGGTTTCTCCGTGGGAGATCGAGCAAGTAGCTCATGTTCCGTTAAATCTTGCTCAACCATTAGTAATGAGCAAAAGGCCTAAAACTTATGATATTGCTTCATCAGGTTTGTAAAGCTTGCAACTGAGTTTACTTTTTGAAAATTTTGCACTTGTTGGTTGTGTGAGTGTCTTGATTTTTATATATCAATTAGGTGGTGTTGCTAAAGTGCAAAGCTCTAGTAGTGAGGTTGTTTGGCCCCTGAGGGAGAAAGAGAGCAACGACATCTGGTACTCTAGGTCAAAGATGTGTACAGAGGGCATCCAGTCTTCTCTCAATTTGGATCTTTCTCTAAACCTGTTTGCAGTCTCACAAGAAGGCAACAAAAATGTTTTTATGGGGTCTAGGCCGCCTAGCTTTTCCTCTCCTCTACAACCCGGGTCTTCTAGAGCAGGTTTTAGGTTTTTAAATGATGTCTCAATGGAGACACAAAGCATGCAAGGATCCTTTGTTTCAATGAGATCTCGTACTAAGGTGAAGTTCATAGAGTATATTGGTTATTTAGTTTATTTATTTTGCTATTATAAATTTTATCTCATGAGCTTTGAATTTCTATTGAGAAGGTGCTTATGGAAGGAGTTGATGATGGTCACAATGTGGACTTGGATGCATTGAAGAGGTATGATGATCTATTAGATGAGCTTGAGAAAATGTTTATGATCAAAGGAGAACTTCGTCCAATGAATAAATGGGCAGTCAGTTTTACTTATGATGACAATGACAATAAGCATCTTGGTGATAATGCATGGCCGTAAGTCACTTACAATTTGATATACTTCATTAATACATTTTTAATCCAAAATGACTATTGAAAGTTTAAATATTTTACTCTCAGCAGACAGTTTTGCAAGATGGTGAAGGAGATATTTATCTCTTCAAGATGCAAAAACAAGGCAAAGTAGAATGTGAATATGTCAAGTGTTGTGGTTATTAGACCTCTCAAGAGCATATTTGAGAATAGTTCAATTGTTATACTATGAGGAGATTGGGACTCCTTGGCTAGCTATTAGACATAATTAAGGAAAACACTAGAAATGAGGATATTTAATGGGACGGCTTAATGTGTGAAGTTTGTTTGTTCCTTTGTTGTTTTGATCGATTTCCAGTTACTTAATTCTCTTTGAATCAAGGGAAAAAAAAGTGTGTTGTTGTGGTTAACATTAGTAGATGGCATGTAAAGATGCATATATATGTTTGGAATTGTGGTTTTTAGTAATTTGTTTCTCTATTGGGTAGAAAATTGTATCATGCTTTCAATTCATAATTTTTTGGATTATTAGATGTAAAAAGAAAAGAAGCATAAATGAACACACACATTTTTGCTTTTTATTTATTATTATTATTCAAATGAATTTTTATTTGAACTGGAATTGATAAAATAATCCTCCTCTCCACATTAGAATTGATCAAATGATTCTTCTCTCCGCCCAAAATTCCAATATCCCATCAACTCACGTCGATTGTTGGAAAGTATATCTTGATATTTAATTAGATTGATAGTGTACCAATTTATATTCAATTGTAATTATATTAGTTGATGTTCCTTATTGGTCTCCTAACTTGTTGGAGTACCTTACGTGATCTGTATATATGATGCTTGTATGAATACAATTATCATTCTGCCATAGTTTTGTACTTCTATAATTCTATATGGTATCAGAGCATATCGCTCTTGGACCTAAATTATTGATTTTGTTTCTTTGAGAAGCTGTTGACTTCTCTCTTGTCATTTTCATGGCTCCTGTTCATTCTACTATCCGCAAACTTCAAGCAATTGCTCCCCATCTTACCGCTGAGCAATGTCTACACATTATGGTACTAGTAAAGAGTAAGCGTGTTTTTTCCTCACAAGTGAATGCTACAAGTTCACCACATTCTTCATCAAATTTATTGCCAGTTGCTCCCAATCGTTGGATAATTGATAGCGGAGCAACCCATCATATTACTTCTTCTCCGGATTCTTTGATAAGTATAAATGAGAATCCTTCGTTGGCACCCGTTTCTTTACCAAGTGGAGCAAAGGCTGGAATTACTATGACTGGTTCAATTCGGTTTAATAATTCATTTCAATTGAATAATGTTCTGTGTGTGCCGAGCTTTCATGTTGATCTTATGTCTGTTGGAAAGACAATTGATGATTTATATTGTTCAGTGACTTTTTTTCCGTCTTGGTGTATTCTACAGGACTTGGCCACGAGGACGATAATTGGTGTGGGTAAGCGACGTGGTGACCTCTATTACCTCGTGGCGTTGGCTTCAACTTCTCCTTCTTCCCATTTTTCTTGCAATTTGATCATCTCCTCGGACCTTTGGCATCGCCGCTTAGGTCATCCCTCATCTGCTCGTTTACAATTTTTAGCTAATAATTTGCTTAATTTCAATTTTGATTCTAGTCATAAATGTGACATTTGCCCATTGGCCAAACAAACTCGTCAACCTTTTCCTTCTAGTTCCATAAGAACTTCCCAATGCTTTTCCCTTATTCATTGTGATATTTGGGGTCGTCATAAAACTCCTTCTCTTTCGGTGCTAATTATTTCTTGACTATTGTGGATGATTTTTCCCGATTTACATGGGTTTTCTTAATGCGTCACAAGAGTGAGACCAAAATTTACTTCGTCGTTTTTTTCATTATGTCAATACTCAATTCAATACCAAAGTTCAACAACTTCGTTCGATAATGGGGCTGAATTTCTTTCGTTACAAAATTTTTTCCTTGAAGAAGGTGTTCTTTTCCAACATTCTTGTGTCTATACACCTCAACAAAATGGAGTTGTCGAGCGAAAACATAGACATATCCTTGAAACTGCTCGAGCTCTTCGTTTTCAATCTCATTTACCTATTAATTTTTGGGGCGAATGTGTTCTCACTGCTGTATATATCATTAATCGCCTCCCCCTTTGTTGCTTCACAAGAAACCCCTTTGAAATTCTTTTCAATAAACTCCCGATTATTCTCGTATGCGAGTTTTTGGATGCATTGCTTTTGCAACCATCGTCAATCCATCTTCCAAATTTTCTCCTCGTGCCACCAAATGTATTTTTCTTGGTTATCCTATGGGACAAAAGGCTTACAAGCTTTACAATATTGACACCAAGAAAATTTTTGTTAATCGAGACGTGATTTTCCTTGAGGATACCTTTTATCATTCACCAAAATCACCCCCCCAAAACAACAAGTCCAGCCCATTCCTCTTCCTATTGTTTCGATATTTTTCCCAGTTCTTCTCCTTCACCCACGTCTCGATGTCTTCGACTCACCCAATACACCTCGCACCTCCGTACTCTCCTCGCCCGCTTTGAACACCCAATTCAATCTCCTCCTGCCTCGCCCATTCCCCTTCTCATTCTAATGACACTTCGTACCGTTCCCATTCCTCTCCGCCTATTCCACCTGATTTCATTGAACACGATGAAATCCAACCTGTTCCCGGGACCGTTGTTTCCGATTCTCTTCCAATTGTTCCCATTCAACCACTTCGTCGTTCTCAACGCTCTCGAGAAGCCAACTCGCCTCAAGGATTATGTTTGCTCGCGTGACTCGCCTCCACACCATTGTCTTCGCCTCGTCTCATCTCCACCGGGTACGAGATATCCCCTTAGTCACTATATATCTTATAATCGGTATTCACCCACACATCTCCGTTATATTGCTCATGTTAGTCGGGATGAGGAACCCACTTCTTATGATGTTGCGTGGCTGATCCTAAGTGGCAGGACGCAGATCCGAGCTTCAAGCTCTTACCGATAATCACACATGGAGTTTGGTCCCTTTACCTCCCGGAAAACGCCCAATTAGTTGTAAATGGGTGTACCGAATCAAGCGTAAGGCGATGGGTCGTTGAGCGATATAAGGCTCGACTTGTTGCTCGGGGTTTTACACGGCTGCCGGCATTGATTATCATGACACCTTTTCTCCCACCGCCAAAATGTAACGTCCGCTGCCTTCTTGCTATTGCGCTGGTTTAAATTGGTCTCTCCATCAATTTGATGTTCACAATGCTTTCTTGAATGGTGATTTATTGGAAGAAATATATATGTCTCCTCCTCCTGGTCTTCGGCGACGGGGGAGAACCTTGTGTGTCGCCTTCATAAGTCATTGTATGGACTTAAACAAGCTTCTAGACAAAGGGTTTTCTAAATTCACAGAGGCTGTTCTTGCTGCTGGTTTTTCTCAATCCAAAGCGATTATTCCTTGTTTATTCGAAAAGATGGTACATCTCTTCCTGTCTTGTTGATTTATGTGGATGACATTTTGATCACGGAAACAATATTGAGTCTATTAATGCTTTAAAGCAGTTTCTTCATACTCGTTTCCGTATCAAAGATCTTGGTGAGCTAAAATTTTTCTTAGGCATTGAAATAGCTCGTTCTAAGAAAGGGATTTATATTTCTCAACGCAAATATGCCCTAGAAATTATCAAAGACAGGGGTACTGGGTGCCAAGCCAGTTGAATCTCCCATGGAAGAATGCGGACTTTCAAACAAGGGAGAATTGCTCAAAGACCCCGGTGCATATCGGCGTCTAGTTGGTCGATTGATCTACTTAACCATCACTAGACCCGACATCACATATCCAGTTCACATTCTCAGCCGGTTTATGCATGAACCACGACAACCTCATATGGCGCTGCTCTTCGAGTTGTTCGTTATTTAAAATCAGCTCCTGGTCAAGGTTTGCTTCTTCATTCACATAATTCATTAAAATTGAGGGCATTTTGTGATTCTGATTGGGCAGGTTGTCCTATCACTCGCCGTTCCACTTCTGGTTATTGTGTATTCCTTGGAAATTCTTTAATTTCATGGAGATCCAAGAGACAAAAGACTGTTTCCTTATCAAGTGCGGAAGCTGAATACAGAGCAATGGCAGGTACATGTTGTGAGCTTACTTGGTTACGTTACTTATTGGCAGATTTGCACATGCCGTTTCGAGTCCTGCTACTCGTATTGTGATAATCAAGCTGCTTTACATATTGCTAAAAATCATGTGTTTCATGAGAGAACTCGGCATATTGAAATGGATTGTCATTTTATTCGGGACAAGGTTTTGCAAGGTGAAGTTGTTACTCAGTATGTGATTTCTTCACAACAACTAGCAGACGTATTTACAAAAGCTCTGGGCAAAGAAAAATTCAAACAGCTCATGAGCAAGTTGGGAGTTATTGACATTCACTCTCCAACTTGAGGGGGAGTGTTGGAAAGTATATCTTGATATTTAATTAGATTGATAGTGTACCAATTTATATTCAATTGTAATTATATTAGTTGATGTTCCTTATTGGTCTCCTAACTTGTTGGAGTACCTTACGTGATCTGTATATATGATGCTTGTATGAATACAATTATCATTCTGCCATAGTTTTGTACTTCTATAATTCTATATCGATATCGTCAATACCTCATTCAATCCATAAGGGGCAGCAAGAATGAAATAAGACCAAGTTCCGCATGGAAGTGACAAAGGAACTCAAATATATCTCAGGAAAAGTTGATGTCAACTGAAGACATGCATGACGAGATTTAGATCGACGACCAAGGCCATGATTTCGGTCACTGGTGGACTTGTTGGCTATAATTTTTTGCTTCAACGAACCTTGCAGTTGTCTCATCAACCCATACTTCCACTGCAAAATAATTATTTCCGACAACAATCATTACCGCTCGGAAATACATTTATCATTACCGCTCGGAAATACATTTATCATGACTAATTTTGTTGTAGTGTCTTTACTAGAATAAAATAAATTCTTATTTAAGCAATTACTACAAATGTTATTTGCATGTATGCTGCTATATGTCAACATATAGTAATTAAGTACATATAGCTTGTAAAACAGTTTAAGGAGGAGAATATCTTGGGGTGCCAAGACGTCTCAGAAGCTATTGCCTAATCCTCTCTCAATTCCTCTTCTTTAGTGATTTCCTTGTTCCGTAACATTCTGTTTTCCTCATCTTCTCCTATTCTCTCTTCTTTCTTTTCTTTCCTTTTCACTCTTTTCTATTTCTCTGTCTCATTCCTCTCTTTCTTAATTTCTCTTCTCTTTTCTATTCACATTCTCTCCTCCTCCTCTCCTTAACAAGTATCGGAGCTGGCTCCAATACCTATATATGTTCATTTAATCTTTGTAGTGCAAAAATATGCAATTGGTTTCGTTCTATACTGCTCAAGACTTTTTTATAGTTGACGTTCTAAAAAGAAGGACTACTAGCTAGCCTCTATTTATACATGCTGAAGCTTGCTGTTATACAGTAATAGTTGGTAATAATAAGCTAGGTGGGGTTGAGCTTTGCATGAAGAGGTACTGCAGAGTGCAGAAAAAAGTTATATGCAACAAATGATCCTTAAAAATATAATAAATTAAGAGTATGATACATAGTCACATAGAGACCAAGTACGTAAATGATACATGCAAAAGGCTTTATCCTACCTAGAAATGTATTCTACCCATTTTGGACCACTTGACTTGGATGGAAGTCAACCTTCTAGCAAGGGCAAAAGTTTGGCTCTTCCAAGAGGGCGGCAGCTTTGCTTGGACTTTACTAATCAATCACTGTAAGTGCTCTTCAGGATTCTCTCTTGAATTAAAAGGGACACCAAAGTAGTTTCCCATCCAAGCTATTAGCTAGGTAGGGGAAAGCCACAAACACTGCTGATTTGCTTTACTTCACCACCTTTTGTTTATTGATTAAGTGGCTCAATTTCTCCATGCACAAGTCAAAAGGATATATAGGGGGATATATATAAGAGGCCGGTCTCCTTGCTTCACACCTCTGCCTGGATTGAAATTATCTGATAGTTCATCGATCATTCATTGCCACCCTTGTTGGATACAGATCGAGTAAACACAACTCATAACATATTCCAACCAATATCCCTCAAAACATCATCAATGAAATCCCATTGGACTCTGTGATCTAAGCTTTAGTCAAGTCAATCTTCCATTCAATATACATATATATATAATTTAACTAAAACATTTTAGATATTTAGGAAGGTGCAGCCGATGATCACATTGCCTATGAGGGTTGAACCCTAATGCGAATGCTGGTTTATCACTCGGTTTTCTCAGAAATGAGTGAGTCAAGAGCCTCTCAGCAGTGAATCTGGTGGAATCATTTATGTCTAGACACTTTGACAAAAAATCCTTAGCCTCCTCGGATAGGTGTGAAGGAATAATTGGATTTGAAACCCAACTGCTTAGGTCATCACCTGGTTTGCTTGGCCACAACTTTCCGGTCAACATTTCAAGAACTATACATCCTAAGGCCCATATGTCTGCTGGCTTACCCTGAATGCCATTCAAAAACGTTTCAGGAGGACAATATCTTGGGGTGCCATGAAGAAAATACATGTTACAAGTTCTCTTTGTTGTTCCAAAGTCTGCTATTTTAGGCACGAAGTTGCAATCAGTATGAGATCCAGAAGTTACTTGTGGCACAAGCAAAATGTTATCCGGCTTTATGTCGCAGTGAACATAACCCTTGTTGTGAATGAACTGGAGACCTTTCAGAATCGACTCGGTGAAGTACTTCACCTGAGACTCAACCAACCCGGCTTTCGCAATCCTCTCTCCCATTGTCCCTCCAGCAGCATATTCTCACAACAAATTAAAACAGACAGGCTTTTTATCAATATAGGTCATTTCATGTCCATAATACTTTATAACAAAAGGGCAGTCCTGAAATTGTTGCAGAATTTCGCCCTCGATCAGTCATCAAAGCTTCTTCTTTTGATGGTTCCGATTGCGAAACCTCAGCCACTTTAACAGCCATAATAGCAGGAAATCTTTTGACTAGCTTAACCGGATGCGCCTTAAAAACACTCCCGAATCTCCCTTTGCCAATCAAATCTCCCCGAACCCACTCACCACACTTACAGGTTCGACTCGTCAACAAACTTCTCATTGTGGTTTTTAGTCTACCTGATGAATCTTCTGAGATAGAGATAGAGATAGAGAAAGACTAAGAATTGGGGTTTTTGAATATCAGAACTAAACCCTCAAGTATAGTATAGAGCATCATGATCGATCTGAGACGCACGCAGGTCTAGACTTATAATGGATCGAACAATGAAAGCTTGTTATTCTATGATGATAGAAAAACACAAAGTTTGAGTCTTTGGATCTAAAAGAGAATTCAGCTCTGAGAAATCTGAAGGAGTATTTGATGAAAGAGGGATCGCTGTTTGGATTTCGTTGTCTGGAATGAATTTAGAGTTATCGTTGGAGCTTATATAAGTACGCCTATTTCCTTAAGTTGCAAGAATTTCTTTACTTCTGGGTATTTCAATTCCTTAGTTGCTATGGTTTCTATTTTATGGGTATTTCATTACGTTATAAGGGTTTTTTTTTATGGGTATTTCCAATCCTCATGCTACGAGGATTTCTTTACTTTACTCACAATTCCTCACGTGTATTTTGTTTGATAAGTACGTGGATAATAGATTGTGTAAGTATAAAAATGTTGGCAATTCCTTATTTAACAAAACACAACCTTGTTTAGGAAGTCAAGCTCACTCAAGTGAAGTCTGAAGGCCTAAGTCGAAGAGAAGACCCAACATGATCTCATGGTACTCTCATGCATATGCATCTCATTGTTTTTCACAGAGGATGGCAGAACTGCCTTCTGTCCTGTTTTCCAGAATAGCTGCCTTGTGACAAAATGATCTTGAAGGTTTAATTCTTCTAGATATTTTGGTTTTCTAAATAGCTAGCTATGCTTCTGATGTTGATGTCCATGTTACGTTTACTTTCAATCCTCTTTGATAAGTTTGAGAAAATTTCTTTTTGATAAGTTTGAGAAATTTTTCTTTTGAAGAAACTTTTTTGAAAAGCCTTAAATTGTGGAAAATTGTCTCTTGTTGACTTAAGTGTCCACCTTGTTGTTTTAGTTTTTCAAAAAACGTTTCTGACCATTAGGGCTTTCGTGGCTGCTCCCTTATGAGCTTTTCTTTAGCCTATATATATGTAGCAAGGTGCTCCTTGTCTACTTGGTTGTTTTGTGTGAAAATTGTCATAGCACATTTTCTTGAGCTTCATTTGGTTTTCTCTTATGTTCAGCTTATGCTCTAAGTCTTCCTTGTTGACTGTAAATCTTAGAGCTTGAACAAAAACTCTTTTCATTAATCTCATATTGCATTTGCATACCATGAGGTCGTGATTGGTAGTGCAACAACCCGAGAAGTCTTCACGAAGAATTAGCTAGATGGTAGCTAGGTTCTGAGGTTGGAGCTTCTGAAAACTTTCATGTGTAAACACTTAGAGACAAGTGAGGTAGAACAGGTCGTAGACTAGGAAGAGTCTAGGAAGGATAGAAGCGCGGCTAACTATCCCAGGTTGCTACAAACTTGTAAGAAGTGTTGAATTACATAGTGGAAAGTTTGCCCTTCAAGAGTTAGGGGCACGCAGTTTTCTCCCTGGATGCAGGGTTTCTGCGAGAACAAAAACATCTTTGTGTTGTTTATATTTACTGCAACTTTACTTTATATAATCGTTCAATTGTGATTCAGGATAGACACAACCATTGCTATCCCTGAGAACAATTTAATACGAAAAAGTTGTCATTGTCCTATTCACCCCCCCTCTAGGACCTTCAAGTGGTATCAGAGCAGCCACCAGCCTTGCTGGTGAGATCCTTATAGAGGGGAAAATGGACCAAAGAGTCTCATCCTCCGTGAACTATCCTCCCTACTTTGATGGGAGAGATTATTCACAATGGAAGGTAATGATGACTGCCTTTCTTATTTCCCAAGATGATGGAAAACAGTGGGTTATGGTTGAGGATGGATGGAAGCATCCAATGATGCCGCTGGCTGAGGGTTCTGAAATCCTTATACAAAAACCCAAAAACATGTGGAATGAGATTGAAAAGGCTGATTCAAGGATGAACATCAAAACCTTGAATAGTCTTTTTACTGCTGTCTCAGAGAAAGAACGTCGTAGAATTATAAATTGTCCCACGGCTAAACAAGCATGGGAAGCTTTGGCTACGACTCATGAGGGAAATACCAAGGTAAAAGAGCAAAGGCTCCAAACCCTATTGCATGAGTTTGAAGAATTAAAAATGAGTGAGGATGAGACAGTAGATGAGTTTCATGGGCGCATGCTTAGCATCACCAATCAATGCCAAGGGTTAAATGGGGAAATTGATTCTCAAAGAATGGTTAAGAAGTTCCTTCGAAGTCTTCCTCCCAGTTTTGAGTCAAAACAGATTGCTATAGAGGAAGCTAGGGATTTGAACACCTATACCCTAGATGAGCTCGTAGGAAACCTAAAAAACTTTGAGTCGGCTAGGAGGAAACCTAAGAAAGAAAAATCCATTGCCCTAAGTTCTGTGAAGGAGGTAGAATCAGAGTCTAGCGCCTGTAGTGTTGAGGAATTTGCCTACCTAACCAAACAGTTTGAGAAGTTCCTGAAGAAAAGAAAACATTTTGTCTCATCTCAAAACTTCTCAAAAGGTTCGTCATCTACTCCTAGGTATCCTAGGAACAGGGATCCCTCATCTACTGGGAATCCCGGACTTACTCCCAAACCCAAGTCTTTTCAAAAGGATGATAAGTGTTTTGAGTGTGGTGGAGTAGGGCATAGGGTCGTTGAGTGTGCAACCAGGAAAAATAGGGAACATAAGTCCTTTAAGGCAATCTGGAGTGACAGTGATTCCGAGCAATCTTCGGATCATGATGAAGAACGAGAAACCGTGGCTTTTGTAGCCTCTCTGTCCGTAGGAGATTCTCTTGATGATGATGATACTGATGACAGTATTCATGAAAAATATACCCAGCTTTACACTGCCTCTAAGTCCATGCTTAGTCGAGTTGAGTCCTTAACCGATGAGCTATCCAAAAGTGAGGAGACCATCAGAGGGATGCACGAAAAGTTGCAATCCCAGAAAGCCAAGTGGAGGGCTGAAAAAGAAAGTCTTGAGACCAATGTCAAAACTCTTCAAGAGAGTCTAGACACTCAAAAAGGACTTGTGGGCTCACTGACCTCTGAAAAACTAGGCCTTGAGAAAGAGCTTTTAGAATCCAAGAAACAATTTGAAAAATTCTCAATTGGGTCGGATAAGTTGAGTAAGTTGGTTGGGATGGGAAAACCAGATAAGGACAAGAAGGGGATTGGTTTTGTAATAGGTCAGAGTTCCAAGCCTAGTGGTCAAACTGTGTTCGTTAAAAGTAAAGAACCTATTCAACCTGAGTCTTCCAAACAAATCAAACCAAACAAGCGGTTTGTTCCCACATGCCATCATTGTGGTATTGTTGGCCATATCCGACCTCGTTGTTGGAAATTGACCAGAAGTCAGTCTAGCTCTAGGAAGCCCCATGATACTGAGTTATTGAACACTTTTCAAGCCTCTTTAGAGAGATCCCTAAAGGAGTTTTCCAGGATAGCACAAAGTCTGCCTGTCCCCAGATCTAGTGAGTCAATGAGGAGACCAAGTTGGGTTAAGAAAAAGAGTCACAAGCCATATCAGTCTAAGATTTCTCACATACACACCAAACCATTCGACATCTGTGGTCGTGACTCTGATGAGGATGAACCAGTATGCTTCCTGTCTAGGGTCAGTTTTCAACCCGAATACGAGGATAGAACCATAGCCTTGTGTAATGTGGCTCTTACAGCCTTGTCGGCTAGGCGGTCGGATTCTTGGTATGTTGACAGTGGTTGTTCTATGCACATGACTGGTGACTCAAAATGGTTTGCTTCTATGGATGAGAATTACCCAATTGGGCATGTTACCTTTGGGGATGGAGCACGAGCTCATATCATTGGTAAAGGGACAGTTAGCACCCCTGGTATCCCATTGCTGAAAAATGTTCTCTTGGTAAAAGGGCTGAAAGTTAGCCTTTTGAGTGTGAGCCAAATTGTTGATGAGCATGACTCTGTCACTTTTGATAAGGTCAAGTGTCTGATTCTGGATGGTAAGGGCAGAAGTATCATGAGAGGTGAAAGAACAAGTGACCAATGTTATTGTGTCCTTGCACATGCTTCATTCAAACCTCAACTGTGCTTTCGCTCAATGATGTCTGAAGATGCACTGGACTTGTGGCACAGACGTATGTGTCATCTGAATCACCAAGATATTGTCAAGCTTTCCTCAAAGGAGGGAGTCCGTGGTCTTCCAAAGCTTTCCGGAAAAGCTTCAGGTATGTGTGGAGAGTGCAAGATTGGTAAACTTACTCGATCCCCACATTCTTCCCTAAATGCTCAACCTACCTCTAATATTCTTGAATTTTTGCATATGGATTTAGTAGGACCGGTTGAAACCGCTAGTGTTGGTGGAAAGAAGTATGCTCTTGTGATTGTTGATGATTTCTCACGTTTTACATGGGTGAAATTTTTAGCATCAAAATCTGAAACATTTGAAGAGTATTTCACTTTTGCAAAAAGGGTGTCAATTGAGAAAAAGCATGAGGAAAAACACATTGTTAGAATTAGAACTGATCACGGCACTGAATTTGATAATGCACACTTTGATAATTACTGTGATGAATTTGGAGTGCACCATGAATTTTCTGCTCCTATCACACCTCAACAAAATGGGGTTGTTGAAAGGAAAAATCGTGTTCTAATTGAGATGAGTAGAGTGATGCTTAATGCCTCTGGTCTCCCACATTCTTTCTGGGCCGAGGCTACTAACACTGCTTGCTATACTTTGAATCGTGTTATTTTCAGGCCTGGATCACATAAGACTCCTTATGAGATATGAAAAGGAGTAAAGCCAAACGTGACTCATCTGAAAGTGTTTGGAAGTCCTTGCTTCATCTATAAGGACCGAGAATACTTGACCAAGTTGGATGCAAGATGTGACAAAGGAGTTTTTCTTGGTTATGCCTTGAATAGTCGGGCCTACAGGGTTTATAACAAAGTTTCTTGCAAATTCATGGAAACTATAAATGTGGCCATCAATGATGGTCTTGTGTGTTCTCACGAATCTGGTTGTATGCCTGAACAGGAACCAACTCCAAGTGCTTCCACAGAAGGGACAGAAACTGCTCTTGTCATCCCAGAAGAGGAATCCTCAAATGAGGATGAGGAACTCACAGAAGGAATGAGAGATGAGACCCTTACCATCCCGACACCACATAGGGCTGGAAAACGTCAAGTGCAGAAAGATCACTCTCTCTCTGACATCATTGGTGAGGTAAATGAGCCAAGAAAAACCAGAAGCAAGGTAAATCAATTGGTGAGTAATTTTACTGTGTTTAAAAGTTTCTTGGTCATACATCGTCATGCAATAAATGAAATCACTCATTTTGGTTTTGTGTCCCTCATTGAGCCTAAGAATGTTAAGGATGCTTTGAGTGATGTTGAGTGGATTAATGCCATGCAAGAAGAGTTGAACCAATTTGAGAGGAGTAAAGTTTGGCACCTTGTACCAAGACCAAAAGATAAAAATGTGATTGGCACCAAATGGGTGTTCAAAAACAAATCTGATGAGAAGGGTGTAGTGACCAGAAACAAAGCTAGGTTGGTTGTTCAAGGCTACTCACAAGTTGAGGGGTTAGACTTTGATGAAACCTTTGCCCCGGTTGCAAGGTTAGAATCTGTTAGACTTCTTTTAGCCATTGCCTGCCATTTGAAGTTTACCCTGTACCAAATGGATGTTAAGAGTGCCTTCTTGAATGGTATTCTTAAGGAGGAAGTGTATGTTGAACAACCTCCAGGATTCCAAAGCCTTAGCCATCCTGAGCATGTTTACAAGCTAGACAAGGCCCTCTATGGCCTTAAACAGGCACCTCGGGCTTGGTATGAGAGATTATCCACTCACTTGATTGAAAATGGGTACATGAGAGGTTCTATTGATAAGACCATGTTTGTCAAAACCACATCTAAGGACATCATCATTGCACAAATCTATGTTGATGACATTGTGTTTGGTTCGACATCGGAATCTTTGGTGAAAGAATTCTCCACTCTCATGACTGAGGAATTTGAAATGAGTCATTGTGGTAAGTTGAACTATTTCTTAGGTCTGCAAGTTGTGCAAAAGAGTGATAGGTTGTTTATCTCACAATCCAAATATGCCAAAGACCTTGTGAAGAAATTCGGGATGGAAACGTCATCTGCTATCCAGAATCCTATGGGCACGAGCTGTAAAATCAGTGTTGATCTGGAAGGTGTAGATGTTGATCAAACTCATTACAGGAGTATGATTGGTAGTCTCTTGTACCTCACTGCTAGCAGACCAGACATTTCATTTAGTGTTGGTGTATGCGCTCTCTATCAAGCCAATCCCAAAGAGTCACATGTGAAAGCGGTAAAACGCATCATTAGATATGTTTCTGGAACAACTGAGTTTGGGATTAGATACACTTTTGATACTAATGTGGAGATTGCAGGTTACTCTGACTCTGATTGGGCAGGTGATGCAAATGACCGGAAAAGCACTTCCGGAGGAGCTTTCTTTGTTGGGAACAACCTGGTCTCGTGGCACAGCAAAAAGCAGAACTGTGTCTCCTTGTCCACAGCTCAAGCAGAATACATTGCAGCAGGAAGTTGTTGCACCCAATTGTTGTGGATGAAACACATGCTTGCTGACTACGGATTCAAGCAAGGTTTGCTATCCCTTTTCTGTGATAACACATCTGCCATCAATATATCTAAGAATCCTGTGCTGCATTCTAGGACTAAGCATATCGAGATTAGATATCATTTTATCAGAAATTTGGTTGAGGAACAGCTGCTTGAACTCATTTTTGTTCCCACTGAACAACAGTTAGCGGACTTGTTTACCAAGCCACTTGACAACCTTCGTTTTACCAGCCTTAGAAAGGCTATTGGTGTGTGTGACATGGATTAAAAGTCTCCCCATAAGGATATGTCTGTATATAGTTCATAAGCATGTTTAAAGATTTTTTTGAAAATGAAAAAAAAAAATTACTTGTGCTCTCGGGAGTTATGTGTTACATCCAGGATACAAGGGTAGGTTGATATCCTTGTACAGTCTTTGAACTTGACCTAAGTAAGTGTCCTTACATCTTTGGTCAGTTATACTCTGGGGTCTATATGTTTGTGTGCATCTGAATATCTTATGACATTTAATATGTGGTCTGAATCTCCTTACAAGTCAGAAGTCATATAAATGTTCCACTTGAGAAGCTTTGTGGGTAGCTTAAAGCTTTGTGACTTATTTGAGATGAGGTTTGGAGATTGTTTTTTGCCAGACTATTCTTAAAGTATACATTCCTTGGTCGTAACAACGATATAAGGGTGGGAAGAAACGAGAATGGTTTGGTCACCCCGGTGGTTGATGAAATAAATTTGCAATAGGCCAAACTATTTTCAAAGTACACATGCCTTGGTCGTCACAACGATATAAGGGTGGGCAGAAACGAGAATGGTTTGGTCTCCCCGGTGGTTGATTAAGTAAGTTCACTTGAAAGATTAATTTGAATAATGTTGTTTTTCTCTTCTGAATCTAAATTGTTTGCCCTCTGGAGCATCCTTGTTATGCTTAATGCCCTAAAGTCAACTGACTTGGGAGTCATTGGTGAACCTTTTGTTACATAGATCAGTAAGGATTCCTGGAATGTTATCTATCCTTCGATGGGGTCGAGGTTGTTATTGATGACCTCCTTAAAATATGATCCTATGAGGACGATTTTTTCAGAAGAGCTTAAAATAAGGAAAAACATTGACTCTGAGATTTGGCTCCCAAACTGAACTGATGTTATAAGGATGAAATGCTCGAAGTTATAAGGATGAAATGCTCGAAGCTATAAGGATGGAAATAACATGTGCTCTCCTGAAATCTCAGACTTCATCTTAATGGGTTACATTGCAAAGTCTCCTGAGTTGAATCACTTCACACACTCACAATCATCTGACTTTGTCTTTGGGGTATGGATCATTATTGCTCCAACTCAGTCACACCTACATGTCTACTCTCAAGAGTGTTCTGAACTTTGAGTTTAAAGGTGTCTTACTTTGTGAGTCTATGCTTTGACTATCTCAAAACTCAGGGATCAGAAAAGATTATTGTATCCCAGGTTGTTTGTCTTTTCAAATTTCCCCTTATATTCGTCTTTTTGTTCTTGTATCCTTACAAAAAGGTTTTTTTTCCTATGCACGTTCTTAGGGGGAGAATTTGAAAGTCTGTGACACATACTTTAATTTGAGTTTCTTACCAAATTAAGGTTGCCAAATGGTTTGCAAAAAGGTTGCTATTGGGTCCGTTTTGTTTCATTGTTCTCTGTTTTCCCTTTGTCATTCCGTGACAAAAAGGGGGAGAAATTGTTGCAGGGCATTATGGATGTTTTTCATGGATATTTCAGTTTCTACTTATGTGTTGTGATATATAATGCCCCTGCTATCCTGATTCTTAACTCATATGAATTCCTGTTATACTTCACTTGTTCTGGTGAGATTGTTGTTACAGGTTGGTGCTTGAAGTCTAGAATACTATATTAGGATAGGTAAGATGTGTTTTGTTCAGGAATGCCAAAGGGGGAGATTGTAAGTTTAAAAATGTTGGCAATCCCTTATTTAACAAAACACAGCCTTGTTTAGGAAGTCAAGCTCACTCAAGTGAAGTCTGAAGGCCTAAGTCGAAGAGAAGACCCAACATGATCTCATGGTACTCTCATGCATATGCATCTCATTGTTTTTCACAGAGGATGGCAGAACTGCCTTCTGTCCTGTTTTCCAGAATAGCTGCCTTGTGACAAAATGATCTTGAAGGTTTAATTCTTCTAGATATTTTGGTTTTCTAAATAGCTAGCTATGCTTCTGATGTTGATGTCCATGTTACGTTTACTTTCAATCCTCTTTGATAAGTTTGAGAAAATTTCTTTTTGATAAGTTTGAGAAATTTTTCTTTTGAAGAAACTTTTTTGAAAAGCCTTAAATTGTGGAAAATTGTCTCTTGTTGACTTAAGTGTCCACCTTGTTGTTTTAGTTTTTCAAAAAACGTTTCTGACCATTAGGGCTTTCGTGGCTGCTCCCTTATGAGCTTTTCTTTAGCCTATATATATGTAGCAAGGTGCTCCTTGTCTACTTGGTTGTTTTGTGTGAAAATTGTCATAGCACATTTTCTTGAGCTTCATTTGGTTTTCTCTTATGTTCAGCTTATGCTCTAAGTCTTCCTTGTTGACTGTAAATCTTAGAGCTTGAACAAAAACTCTTTTCATTAATCTCATATTGCATTTGCATACCATGAGGTCGTGATTGGTAGTGCAACAACCCGAGAAGTCTTCACGAAGAATTAGCTAGATGGTAGCTAGGTTCTGAGGTTGGAGCTTCTGAAAACTTTCATGTGTAAACACTTAGAGACAAGTGAGGTAGAACAGGTCGTAGACTAGGAAGAGTCTAGGAAGGATAGAAGCGCGGCTAACTATCCCATGTTGCTACAAACTTGTAAGAAGTGTTGAATTACATAGTGGAAAGTTTGCCCTTCAAGAGTTAGGGGCACGCAGTTTTCTCCCTGGATGCAGGGTTTCTGCGAGAACAAAAACATCTTTGTGTTGTTTATATTTACTGCAACTTTACTTTATATAATCGTTCAATTGTGATTCAGGATAGACACAACCATTGCTATCCCTGAGAACAATTTAATACGAAAAAGTTGTCATTGTCCTATTCACCCCCCCCCCCCCCCCCCCCCCCCCCCCCCCCCCCCCCCCCTCTAGGACCTTCGATTGAAGCTCAAGCATATGTTTTGCATGAAATGTGTTTTAATCACTGAAAATAATAGTATAGATGTGATCATGTGAAGAAATATCACTCCGACAATCTTACTTTACAATCACAATGAGCGGGTAGAAACTATCATCAATCGCCAATCCCAATCCCCGCCTTAATGTCAAGAAGCTCAAGAGCATGGCGTTTATAGAGCCATCAAAACAAATAACTAGCACAGCCAACATTGTGCGCGCTCTCAGAAGCAGCCACTCCAAAATCACTCATTGTTCTACTTCTTGGGCAGGATTCTGAAGGTGTAAGTTCGCGGTGGCCATGAGCTTAGATGTGGGTAAGTTTTGATAGTGCCTTCATGAGTCCAGTGTTTGGTACTCGGGATTTTGTTCCCGGCTCGATCACCAACCCATCGGAACAACACTCAATGACAATGAGTCGAGTCGAGTCGAGTCAAGCAAAATGAGAAAAGACAGCTCGACATTATAGTTCTATGTGACCGTAAGATCTGAGAGTTCAATGTATTTATCCAGTACTAAGTATCAAGGAGTCGGTTAATAGTTATAGTGACAGATGAAGCTGAACCCATGATCTAGCTACTCAGGTAGTGATCTGCTTCGGTAAACAAAGCAAAACCAAGTTGTCTTGATCATTTACCCACTACTAATTGTCCTGGACTCACAAAGTAACAGGTTTTGGTTATTTAATATAATTTCTATGGAGGAGTTATCATAGTTTTTCTATATGCAATGGAACTTATAAAGAGAAATGCTTGGCCTATCAAAGTTCTTCAATATGCAAATAGCAGATTAATTGGGTATAAGACTGATGAGTGGTGCAAACTATATTTTAGCCCTATTATATACTTGGTTACAATTTCATACTTCTGTCCGCTTCATCAACACTACTAACCTAGGAAGCACCGACACCGACACGGACTCGGCGACACGACACGACACGACACGGTGATACGGCAAATTTAAAAAATAAGACACGACACGTTATCGACACGATAATTAAAATAATATGTATAATATTTAAATAATAATATGAACATTTATTAAAATAAAAAATACTACAAAAATCCACAAAATAATACATAATAAATTGAAATACCAACAAAATAGTTATAGAAAAATTATTCTTATATCTGATCCACTTCATTCATCACTCAGCAGTATTGTTTGTGCCTTCATTATTATCACCATAAAAAAGTATGTGAGTCTCCAATGTTGGCTCATCAAGAGAATGATTAGCAATCTCAAGCATGCCAACACTACTCCCATCCATAGAATCAAATCCATATGCTCCAACATCCCACATTTGAGACACAACTTCATTGTAGCTTAGGTTCTTCCTCGATAAAAGACGAAGATTTGTATGGACAAACACAAAAACTTCCGCCATTTTGTGGTGTTATCTTGTTCTTTCTCATAGAATGTATGATCTTTTATGTTTAGTTTTTAACTTTTAATGCAAGTCTAGGTTAAATAGCTTTGGGTTAGGCCCGTTAGGATTTAAAAAATTACAATTATATACTAAAAAATATTTTAAAAAGAAAAAAATATCCAAATACGTGTCGGATAAGTGTCGATTATGACTACACGAGTGTCAGTGTCGTGTCGGCCAAAGTGTCGAAAAGTCAAAATCAACCGACACAGCCCCGACACGTCTCAGAGGAGTGTCGGAGAGTGTGTGAGCGTGTCGGAGTGTCGAAGCGTGTCGAACACGTGACACAACACCATTTTGGAGTGTCGGTGTATTGGAGCTACTAACTGATGAAGATGGAAAATCCAATCTTGCCAACACCACAATGATGGACTTTCTATACTGATGTGACGGTGTGGTCGAATGAGTCACCTGAGCACATTCTAGACCAATGCGAACTTAGGGACGACATCTGTTGAGATCAGTTGGTAGTTCTATATTTAGATTTCATGGTCTCGTTGATGCCATTTCACATGCTAACAGCCTAACTGGTATGGAAGAGCTAGAGCGCTACGATATTGTTACAATATATTGCTAAACTTTTATGATATTCAACTTGGTATAAGGAATTGGAGGAATATAAAGAGTACCACTAGGAACAGGTATTAAAGGAAACTGAGGTATAGGAGTTTCAAAACCCGAAGGTCTAGGCTTTTTATGTTCTGATTCTAATAATTGTATCATTTTTCTTTTAATTTTGCTACCCACTCTTTCACGCCATAGTAAGTAATCATGTAATAAATGCGAAGTTTAGTAATACAGGCAAAATCAAAATGTTCAAATCGCTGTACACCAAGTAGAGTGATTTCTACACAAAACCAGCATAATGTTTCTTTTTTGGATGTAGAAACATTTAAGAGAACCAAAAATATGATAACAAGAATCCACAAGTGAGAGAAGATAAGGAGTCTACGGACTATCAAATGAAACTAAAACCCCACCACCAATGTTCAAGTTAAAACAGCATAAAAATGATGCAATCTGATACGAAAATTATATGTATTCCTAATACAAAACCGAAATGATAGCTACTGCTACAATTGAAAGATAAATATCATGATCTAGAATGAAAGAAGTTCCTGTTGTACCTTCTCATAATCCCCAACAGAAACAAAATTGAAGAAAATCATGAAAATCTCAAAAGCTTCAGCTTATATCCATCCAAACCTGATAGAACCACTTACATAAGCTGCAGAAATGCCAAATACAACAGCAACACATCTGCCAAAAACACTAAAAAGCTTCCCAATCATTCAAAGCTCATCCTCCATCCTCAAGTACTCTCCAATATCAGCCTGGTGAAGCACCACAATTCCATTGGGGTCCAACTTCCTACAATCCTGGGTAGACTTGGCCGCAATCCCAAAACCCAAAGGAACATCTGACATTGAAAACACAACCACCCCATCACCAGGCACAATATTCTCTGTAATCCTCCCCAGCCCACCTTTCAAAACATGGTTTCCGTACAAAAATGACATCTCGGAGGTAGGTTTGAGCCAGACCTTGTGTTTAGCATTTGAAGCCACTAAACTCAAACACTGAACAGTTAAGTGGAAGCTGCCGCCGTGAGTGAACCTACCGATGCAAGTTCCAAGAGAGACTAAATTGGCCCGTGCGATGTTTGTAGCACGCTTTACTAGTGAGTCACTGACGTAGTAGACCTTGTTCTTATTGAGACGAAAGCAGTAACGGCCTGGATTTGGGTCTGGACCTTCATGAGAAGGGTTCTCGACTATGTTTTTGAGGTTGTTGCCTGTGAACTTGAACAGCTTTTCAAACACTGCAGTGGTCTCAGCTTCATCCAAAGGTCTCATCTTGGTCCCAGAGTTCAGGAAGGTTTGAGGACGAAAATTTCTGAGCCCGTGTGTACCCTTCTAGGGTTCTGTATTGCTAATTTTCCCTAAACAGGATACCTTAAATTAATAATTACTTATTTCTCAAGATGCATACAACCACAGAAAGAAGAATCACAAAAAATTCCACAGTTGCATTCATAACTTCTTGAGAAACTTTAAACACTCATGAATTGTATGCTTGTTATACTCTTTGGCTGAGTTATGCAATAGCAGTTACATTAGTGAGACGAACAAACGAAGAAAACTCAAGAAAGATGAATGAAGGAGATTTTAACAATCATGAATTGAACCCTTGTTACACCCCTCGTCTAAATCATGCTATAGTTGACATGCATTACTAGCATTAGTGAGACGAACAAAAAAAATATGCAGAGGACACACAGGAAAGACTAATTGGCTACTGAATCATAATCCAAACAAGAATCACAGTACAACAAGCAATGGTAAACACAATAACAACTGCATACAGAGAAAAAGGACCTACTCGTATGTCAATATAATCTTCACTCAGAAAATAAAATTTGTCAAAATATTGGTTCAAATTTTTTAAATATAAAGGTTGCTGCAAATGATAAAACCTTTTTTCATGCAATTCTACTGAATCAAATAAGACGGAAAGTGAAGCATTTAGATATTGATACAACGATTGCCACTTCCCAGTGTTGCAACAAGTCGACCTTATTCATACAAAGCCCAAAACTAGTTTAATATCTGATTCATACAAAGCCCAAACTTTGAAAATCTTAATTGAACTCATACAATCCCAAATGTGAATCATACAGGCCATAAACTAATTTACTATGTGATTCAGACAGAACCCAAACTTTGAAAATCTCAATTAAACTCTAATACTCTTATTTTATACAGAACACTTACAAGATTTTGGGTTTGATGAAAGGTGAAAGCTGCTGTCAAAATTCCACTTCCAAGTTCCAAGTTAATCGTCCTTTGAAGGATTGAGGGAATTGGGGAAATGTTCAAGAATCAACACTTCAAGGGATGAGAGAAATAAAGAAGGTAAGCAGTTTTGAGGAAACTAGGAGGAGGAGAAAGTCGGTAGGTTTACTAAAGGGTTTAGGGTTTATTATTATTACGAAAATATCCCTATGCTTTGATTTTTTTTTTTTTAACAAAAAGTTGGTAAAGTTTGTTTGTTTGTTTTTTTTTTTTTTTTTTGAAAGATTGGGGTGTAAATTCTTTTAAGTAAAATTGTTATAAATAGCGTTAAGCTCTAAGTAACCAAGTAACCTGAAACTACTAAGTAAAAAAAGGAAGCAAATGATTTTTTAAAAAGGTAAATAACCAATAGGTCTTCATTTACACTACATATTTCCCTTCAAGTTTGATAGATTTTAAATAATTCCCACCAAGTTTCAATTGAGTATCTTTCACTCCCAGTAAGGACAAAAATATTAAATAGTAATTGTTTGTGACATTTTTGCCCTTCGCGTCTGGGATTTGAGATCGTGGTCATGAATTTCGACCTCTCGATCCGGAGTCATCCGGCGACGCCTTGAGGTGAGATTGGTGGTGTTGGGTTCGTGGTGAAGAGGGCTACAAAACCTAGTAAGGGTTCCCCCTAACTCAGCCTGAAACGACGCCGGCAAGGAAGAACATTTCTGTGCGAAAACTGACTTTTTCTCTCCTAGGTTTCTCCTTCAACACTAAAAATCGATGGAAGAAATTAGTATAGGATTGATGGGCTCGAAGAGATGAAGATTTTGGGACAAGTTTCAAGCCTTGAGGTGGCCAGATTGAGGAGAAATCTGCCGGCAAAGTCGGCTGCTACAGTAACGGGAAGAGAGAGAGTAACCTGCACGGGTTTGAGGAGAGAGAGAGAGAGCGATTCCCGAAAATAAAAACTTCCAAAGTTAAAATTTTATTGACCTCAATAATTTTTTTTTATTGATGTCAATAATTTTTTTTTATTGATGTCAATAAATTTTTTTTTATTGATGTCAATAAAATCGGGACCGATACAACATTGTTGCTGCACTGGTGTTATCGTTATCGACTTCAATAAAATAGTTTATTGACCTCAATAAAATACACAAAGCTGATGCTCCTTTGTTATTTGCTGATTGAGACCTAGAAACTAAATTTCGCTGATCTTATACAATTTTATTGACCTCAATAAAACAGTTTATTGACCTCAATAAAATTTTATTGAGGTCACTAAAATACACAAAAGTGATGCTCTTTTGTTATTTCCCTCCTACCGCGGAAAATATAAATTCCTTAAAAAAAATTATTGAGGTCAATAAAATTTGTCAGTGGCAGTTTCGTAATTTTTGTGAAATGTATAATTCAAAAACGTAAATTGGCCAATTAATGGACCGGGAGGGCACCGCATTTTTGGCTTGTCCTTGATGGTAAATATTTTCCCAATTATGTCCTTATGGGTCAAGAACCCTTTTTTAAAATCTTAATTGAATACCCATGAAAAAAACTTATAAATTCACAATTGAATACACCCCCCTAAATGACTATCAGATTAACAATATTATGATGATTAAATGCCTAATTTGTATATAAATTACATACAAATCATGCACCGTTTTGCATACCTCGACTTCATGCAGATTGCAGAGTTGGCCAAGATAATAAATTTGTTTTCGTTTGAAAAAAAAAACATGAATATGAAGAGGTGGCCAACTATGTTTCACCCCAAGTCTTGAAATCTTTGTGTTTCTAGCCTGAATTTCATGTTTTTCTAGGCCATTCATTGTTGATGAAAGAAAATCACCGAGATTGGCTTGGTTTTCAGATTTTTTTTCAAATGTATTCTGTGTGTTTCTGTGCTGCTCTTCAAATGTATTCTCTTGACCAATTATGGTCCACTTCAGACGAAAAAAAAAAGAAGGAATAATTATGGTCGACTGAGCACGACGCGCAGTTTGACTGGCACATGCAATGATGCAAACAAAACAAGCTAGGCGGTACGAGTTGGGGAACAAACGTTTGACTTTGGAAGCCGCAGCCCTCCGTTGTCAATATTCAACTGTCAACACCACGCCCATTCACTTCATTCTTAATTTCATATTTATTAATCGTCATTCTCCAGCAACCCCTTTCCTTATCCAGCAGGGTGTTCAATATAAAACCAAAGTTAGTTGACCTTTTCAAAGGTGATTGATGGCTGTTGCACACCAACTGTTTGATTAAATGTTTCTTCCAGACCTCTTCTATTCAAACACGCCTCAGAAGACATTTCCGCTGCTTTAAGCAAATGGGTCTTGTGTTTCTTTTGAGCAAAGGTTGAAGAAGATGAGGATGGAGGAGGCTGCCGACAGGCCCATTGAGGTGAGAGCTCTGGAGGCTCTTGGGCAGGGCTTTGATTTGAGCAGTGATTTCAGGTTGAAGTTTGCCAAAGGATTGGATGGGACCAAGGGAAGGTTGGTGGTTTTGAGCGACGCTAGTAAGAGGGACATTGTCATTCCTAGTGGTAGTGGTGCGGGGGTTGTTATTCATGGAGTTCCCGAGGATATTCATTGTGATAAAGGGGATCGAATCCGCTTCAAATCCGATGTTCTTGAGTTCAATCAGGTGGCCTTTCTTTCCTTGTGCACAATTTATTGCTCTGTTACCACAGTTTCATCCATTCTATGATCTTAAATCCATGGCTTCTGGCTAACTGCTTGGTTCATTTATGTTTGCTGTTTGAAACGAATACCACAACTAGGGTGCACAAAATCTTTTAGATTGATATCTTAATTTATCAAGTGAATTATGTTGAATGCTAATACTTTGTGGACTCAATTTGAGCTTGCTGGCTTTCTGCTTTACTGTGACTAATGCCAGTGGGGGTTTAAGAAAGACCAGTAGGAACTAGGGATCATAACATATATAGTCAAACGAGCTGGTTTCGTGGTATAAGGAACCAGGAAAATGAAGAGAAATCTTCTGCCTTAAGAGATAGACATGATTAGCTAAATGAGATCAATTTATTATATTTGATTGTTTTTTTTTGGAAATTGATATTATATTTGATTAGAAACATAGATAAAGGGGAAGAGGAGAACCCTTTTTGGCTTCTTTAGTTGTAGCGGGGAAACAAAACATGGCACATAAAAGATGAAGGAAATTGAAAAAACAGGGGACTGCAAATGTCTATTTCTCAATAAACCTGTAAAAATGGAAAACAAAGTCTAGCTATCGATGAGACGGATCTAATTAACTCTCAAATCCTAATAAAACTTCAGTGCAAAATAAATCACAGGGTTTTAGAAAGACATGTTGCAGGAGGAAATAGGTTGCTGGAATTTCTGAACGCATATCTGCATTAAGTCAACCAAAACTTGCAATTCATTAATCAAACCTGTTAGTTTATTTCATTACTATAGAGTTCTCTACTCATGGTCTGCAGTTCGAACCCCTCACGGTACCTACCTGTCTGCATCCTAAAGTTTGTAGGGTTCGGCAGGACCCCAGTTTGGAGTCTGGGTCTGTACAGCGGGTTTGGGTGATTTTGGTGTATATACAGAGAGTTCTTCACCTTTTTCCATAAAGGATTAGGAAACCTCTAATTGACTGAGGAGTTAACCTGACGGCTAGTATAAGAGCCCCGGCAACCCAATTAGACTTCATAAATCATAAGTATTAAAGTAAGTCTTCCCAGAAATTACTGAAGATGATCAAAATACCCTTGATTAAATAAACTGATGTAAGTCCTTATATACTCGACTAAAATTCAATATTAGAACCTAATGGTCTACGAAGGATGGTTATGCTGTTATTAAAATTGTAGTCTGAGCCTTCAGTCTCCAACCAACCATGTTCACTTTCTAAGGAATTAGAGAAGATATTTCAGAAACACCTCTAGTTTTATGGAAAAATATAGTTAAGTAAAGTCGGATAGCTAGACACATGAACTTCAGGGTTGAAGATCTTAGGATACAGTTCTGATCTGATATTTTTGTGAAAGCTTGGAGTGTATCCCGCAGTGGGAAAATACAGCCTTGCATTAGAGCTTATACGGTGTAGGGTTTGAAGATTCATCAACTTTTTTGACAAAGACACGATCAGTTATTTTGATCATGAATTATTGGTATTCCCTTGTGGTAGTTATATTCTACTATATCGAGTAAATAAGAATGGATTTTTGCAATCAAGAAGATGGAAAACTGGATTTTCTATAGTCTAAGAATTCTTTTAGAAGTTATATTAGCAACAACTGTGTCAAGTATTAGTAACAACTGGAAATGGTTTAGTGGATTTTGGGGGCTATTGTTCTGCAACTCAACCTTCAATCCCCTGTCCTCCTTCCTTTTTCTGGAAGTTCTGCAATTCAAATTAGGTGTGGATTGTATTATATACATTCAACTGCAGTGAGTTTATCATTTGAAAACAGTGAGCAATGACATTGCTGTGTATGTAATTACTAGTTCTTTTTGTATTGCTCCTCTTTTGCTTATTTGCTTTCTCTTTCTCTTCTTTCTATCTTGTTTACTGGAATTTTGGTAAACTTTATTTCGAGTATTAGTAATATCTCCATGATCGGCATTGTTACATGAAACAATCTAGCATATGTTATTGGTTACAAAATGCATGTTAAGCTTTATAACTCTATTTCATTGTAGTTTTGGTTACAAAATG
This sequence comes from Rubus idaeus, assembly GCA_030142095.1. Taxonomy (NCBI): domain Eukaryota; kingdom Viridiplantae; phylum Streptophyta; class Magnoliopsida; order Rosales; family Rosaceae; genus Rubus; species Rubus idaeus. The sequence continues at coordinate 21,315,345 of CM057968.1, read as the reverse complement.
TTCTTGCAGATGTCTGAGCTACTAAATCAGAAATCTTCAGTTCAAGGGAAAATTCCTTCAGGATATCTTAATTCCATTTTTGATTTAACTGGAGACTGGCTTCAAGATGCTGCAGAAACAAAATATCTTGCTTTCGATGGTTTCTTCATTTCATTGTACAATTTGCACCTAACAGCATCTCCATTAACTTTGCAAAACAAAGTACAGAAATCTGTTCCATCTCGTTGGGATCCAGCCGCACTGTCTAGGTAATTTTTTTATATCTAACTCTAAGGAACTATCATTTCTCATTGCACGTACGCAACCATGTCATCTGAGGGTACAACTATAGAAAGCATTACATACTATGGTCTAATGGTCTATTAAAGAACAAATCACACATTCGTTGGGGACAATTTTGGTATAAGAGTATTAGTGTTATATAGACTTCTCACTTCTCCACCTAATAGCTGAAGATTTAGGATTAGTCGATTAGATGTTCAGATGTTAGTTATTTGAGCTTGGTATTGATTAGTCTCTCCAGATTCCAAGTCTCACCTTAAGTCTCTCCATATGTTAGTTATTTGAGCTTGGTTTTGATTAGCTTTACTTACAAAGTGGAAAGGTCTGTTGCCTATTCTTCTCTTCGCCCCACAATCACACTTCCTTATCAGTATTCGGGCTTCACCGTTAGCTCCACAACTTGACCATTTCAATCTGACCCGGATGTCGGGGTTGTTAAAGACAGAAATTATTGATTGGATACAGTCCTTCATATGGATCCTTCCATGTGATGATTGTATCTTTTAGATTAGATGTTCTTTTCTTCTTATCAAAATCAAGTATTCGGCTTTCTTTCTTTTTTCCTCTAGGTCTTTAACTTTGTTTTGGTTTTCACAAAAATTATGCATACATACCAGTATATTATAATATCAGTAGATAAATTTAGATTAAGGTGATCTTTGTCGAAATAGTGCTAACTATGCATTATACGAAATATCTTATAGTGTATGTGTCTTGTGTTGTAGAATACACAACACTGCAAGAAATAGATATGCTTGAAATAATTATAAGGCTAGCCCTTTGTGATATTATTCCCTATTTCCTTCCTGCTTCAATATTGTCAGTTTCCATGAAAGTGAGAGTTTTGGTTTGGTTAGTCCAATGGAAGGGTGAACACATGTGATCTTGTCCAAAAGAGGACTTTAATGTGTTTTTTTTGGCCTCATTGGTGAATTTTTTGTAAAGCTGGGGAGAGAAATTTGTCTGCAATATGGGCTTCAGTTACTGCTGTTTTTAGGGACTATTCAATCTCTTCCATTATGATGAATCTGTTAGGTGTTTCTTGTGTTTAAGTGAGGCTGGTTCTTGTGTTTGCTGGGTATTAGACTGTTAGTCCCTTTGTGTATTTCTGTTTTTTTCCTCAGTCATATGTGTATTTCTAATACATTCATAATTTCTTTTCTTTTCTTAAAAAAAAAAAATACAACAAGTAAACTATATGGCTAGCCCTGCTTTGTAGTATTAATTGCTTGGAAACTATTAGAATGTTAGAAGAATCAGTCAGCAGAGTGATTAAGTCGATTAGTGGCAAACGAAAAGGAGATGGTAATACAAGTTTGTATTCACTCATAATATCATAAAGATTGTATGTGGTAGACAAGGTGGGAGGTCATTCAAACGGTTAGGCCATAGTTGATGATAGAAGTTTTCTGCTATTCCTTTAGAGTTTAGATTTAGTCTTTTAGATTATTTAGTAATTAATACCATCATGTTTGTGTTCTAGTTTCATGATGGAATAGTTGTCAGGTGTCCGGATATAATTGATCTTGGAAGCAGAGTGTTCCAACCATGATAATGGCCTAGTGTGGTTTTGGTCTGATCAGCTTTATAATGCAGGTTCATCCGTTCATACGGAACACACATAATAGTAGGGATGGCGGTTGGAGGTCAAGATTTAGTTTGTGTTAGGCAGAAATCTTCCTCACCAGTTCCTCCCGCTGATCTCAGAAGACACTTGGAGGATCTTGGAGATTTTTTATTTTCAGATGGACCTTCTTTACTACGGGGAAAAACAAGAAATGGGAAACAGAAAGTATAGTGCTTAATCTTTTGATCAGATATTTTAATATTCTTTTTTACATTAATATAATTGATGAATCCAATGAATTTCTCTAGATTCCGGAGGTGTTCGATCGTATTTTGCAGTCCAACACCATGCAGTTGACCACTATTTCTGAAACGTCAAGCAAGGATGTAAGCAAAGAACACAAGCACTTGAGTATTATGGTCAGAAATCCTGAGCTGTGAATAATCTTTTCCCTTTCTAACTTGGAACAGGGCCTTACAGTCGTTTGCTCGAAAAGAGGTGGTGATGTTTTCGTGAATAGTCACTCCAATTGGCTCCAGACAGTACTTGCTGAACCAGAAGCTATCCTCTTTAAGTTTGTACCCATTACTTCTCTTCTTACTGGTCTTCCAGGCAGTGGCTATCTCAGTCATGCAATCAACTTGTATCTACGTTGTAAGTACTCCTCTCTCCAACCAATAGAATGATCCTGTTCATAGTTTTACTATAGTATGGTCCATATTAATTGCACAGCTTTCTGCCATTATATAATTACCACAAAGAATATTCTTTTCAATTGAATCCTCCATCAGTTAAAAATTTCATTTAGATAATGGACGATGAAGATGAGATAAAGATAATTCTACAATCTAAAGCATTCCCACGAGGGAAAAGAGATTCAAGTCATTCAACTGTGTACCTTCCTCCCAATATGTAACATTTTAAATAGCACTAACAAGACTTACTTCCACAGTTCACTGCAACTAAAAGGTTCACTGGACTATTGGGAATTTTTCAGAACTTAATGTTAATCTTGGGTCTCTTAGATATCCCAGTTCCTTTCCTACATCAAATTGCTCCATCTATATTTATTAACCAACATTAATTGCAATAAATTTTCTTTGAGCCTGTTTACATCGGTAGGAGTACTTACATTGATCTAAAATCATCATCTCAGACAAGCCTGATTCAGAGGATTTACAACATTTCTTGGAGTTCCAAGTTCCTAGGCAATGGGCACCTATGTTTTCTGAGCTGCCTCTTTCACATCAACGGAAACGGGCTTCTTGTCCTTCCCTTCAATTCAGTTTCATGGGCCCTAAGATCTTTGTGAGCTCTAAGCAGGTGTGTCTTTGTCTCTGTCTCTGTCTCTGTCTCACATATATGCGCAATCATGCAGTAGCATAACCATGAATGAATTCAACTAAAGTAATACCATCGTTTTATCAGATCTCAAACGTACTGTTTTGGCTCTATTTAACTATAAAACTTCAGCAATAACGGTCATCTTCCGTATCTGTTTTTCTTGCCAACTGATTAAGGGACGTCTAAATGTTTGTCTCGTACCACTTCAGGTTTCAACCAGTCAAAAACCAGTTGTTGGCCTACGCCTGTATTTGGAAGGAAAAAAATGCAATCGGTTGGCCGTTCATGTGCAGCATCTCTCAAGCCTTCCAAATACTATGGATCTTTCGTTGGCTAACGCAAGTACAACAAGGCCAAGCTGGTGGCGAGGTTCTGATGATTGTGAATTGAGTGGCCAATTCTTAGAGCCGATTAAATGGAAAAGTTACTCAAGTATCTGCTCATCTGTAGTTGGATATGACCCCAACTGGTTAAAGGGAGATCCAGGTGGTGTGTATATTGTAACTGGTGCACAACTCCTAAGCAAAGGAAAATGGCCCAAGACGATACTTCACCTTCGTCTGCATTATACCTTTCTACCCAATTGTGCGATCCGGAAGACCGAATGGGCTGGGTCACCAGAGCCTTCTCACAAATCGACATTCCTTACGAATCTGAGCACAACGTTTACGTTCACTCAAAGGACAGCAACTGATCAGCAAAAGCAGGATCCAGCTGCACTGAATTCAGGTGTATATCCAGAAGGCCCTCCAGTGCTAAATCGCTCTGCTAAACTGCTTAAATTTGTGGACACTGCCGAGGTGGTGCGAGGTCCACATGATGCTCCAGGACATTGGTTAGTAACAGCTGCTAAGCTAGTAAAAGAGGGACGTAGAATTGGTCTGAATGTAAAGTTTGCCTTGTTAGACTATTGGTGAATTGCAGTTTTCATTGTACATACACAGTGGAATGGAATACAGAGTGGAGTTAATACTAGTCAATTGTTTGTTGATTTGTTCAGGTCGAAGGTCTTGTAATTGATAAATTAGTATTATAAGAATAGGCGAAGGCGTGGCTACAGGGTACACCACATCTAAGGATTTTGTTTTTCTTCAACAATACACATGTAAGGATTTGAAAGTTGCATATTTTACAGGATGATTAGGTTGGTGCAAATTCATATCAATTTTGCTTGGTCAACTCATACCAAATATTTGATGCCGTGACTTCTGCGGTAAGATTTTCTTTTATGGGTTAGTTAGCACTGTGGAAGTGAGTGAGTGGTTCAAAGTAGTTTTGTTGATGATTTTTTATTTATTTTTAATTAATTGTTAATTGCATTTTGACTCTTTTGTTTTTGATGATTGGGTTGTTACTAATGGTTTTTTTTTAATCTTTTAAGGTTATTAAGGTAAAAAAAATCATTATGGTTGATAAAGTGTCTTCTCTTAATAATAGCATATATATTGGTGTTGAGGAAATGTTATATCACATTAATAATGATCAAAGTCAAATGGTAGAATAATACATATGTCAAACTTAGACATTATTCAGGGAAACTCTATCCTTGGCAAATACTAATCATTATAGGATGTATTGAAGCTCAGTTTAATGCATGCCTATAGATCAGCGAAAATACTTTGCTCTCAAAGGAAAATTCGTATAGTTGTATCTCATCTTAAACTCACTGAGGACTGTCACAAGTCATCTAGTGATATTAATGCATACCTTCATAATACTCAATTGGTAAATCATACAACAAATCTGCTCCTACTGTCTCAGTTTTCAAACATACAATTAGCTGCATAATAGCTTCACGTTCAGATGTGAGATTCAAGGTTTCCAAATTAGAACGAAGAGGTGCTTAACCTTATTCGAGAACAAAATTTAAGTGCGGGAGACCAAGAAAAAAAATGAAAGTTGTTAGTGGACACCCTTTATTTATCTCGTCTACTTACATTCCTAATTCTATCGCTAATTCTATCGCGTTTCATTCATGAAGTGAGTTACTCAACATCGGAAAAGTTTCGCTGGCACATTTCAACTTGCAACTCAATAATCTCCAGATAATGAAGAGAACTCAACAAGATGAAATGGTAAAATGTCTGGCCATGCGAATGACTACATGCATTGCAACGATTGCCTTGGTGGAAGGCCACTTTTCCAAACAGTAGCAAGCTTGTGAAGGTCTCCGTGTTTTTTATGCTTAAAGTTCGATGCGGTGACTTTCCCTTCCAAATGTGCATAGTTAAAGTTAATATTGTGAATTTTATGTAGCTAAACACGTTATGTTTTTTTATGCTAACTTGATAGCATTAGATAATTTTAGTTTGAATTGTGCAGAAAACATTCAAAAATCTTATTATAGATTAACAAAAAATGTTGATTTATATATATACACACAGTTTTTTTTTCACGTGTGGATTTTCACATTGTATTCAAATGTAAACATCCTCATCCTAATGTGCAAACTGATGATCAGAACGGTCTATATATATATATATATATATATATAGGGAGTTGTTAATAACCCTCCTCTTTCCTCTCACAATGGTGTGTTAATAACACACTTGGGTGTGTTATTAACAACTTCCTATATATATATATATATATATATATATTTGTTACAAACTCTTAAGATTTTTCAGACCGGTGGTATGATTGATAAATGATGTTTATGGATGTTACAAGATAGAGATCATTTTTCCTAATTTTTTTGCATGAATATTATTTCTCCTCAATACTGCAATTTTTTTATATGAAAAAGAATTACAAACGAAAACCTTTATAACAGTTTAAACTTGTAAATTCAAAATTAAATAGCAAATGTAGATGGTTTGATTAATAAAAAGATTGAGGATGAAGATATGAGGAATGCGTTTTTACGTATCTATTATCTTAACTTTGCTTGTACAACCGAAGCAATAATTTTAGATGTTCTGCAATTCATTCGGATTGTTAAATTCATTTAAACCAGATTTTAAAACTAAAGAGTTAGTTATAAGTACAAGCTCGTTCGGCATAGAAAAAAAAAGTTCATATTGATGTAAAATAGTAACCAATATATAGACGTAGAATGTTCAATATTTTCAGGATTGGCTGAGAGCCACAATATCGTCTTATAAGTAACCTTAATCTCTATATGGATATTGTGAACAGTGAACAGTGAGTTGGTTGTAGCCTATATATAGATATTGTGAAAAATATCTTAAACCCTAGATTTTTTTGAAAAGTCTTCCGTTTGATGTCGGTCATGTGCCGCAATATTTAGAGACCCTTCTAGGAACAAATGTAATCAAGAAATTCAATTTGAAAAATAAAGATTTTTTGGGTGGTTTTAGATTCCAAAAGTTCTTAACTAATTGAAAATGTAAGTTCAGCTTTGATGAGTGACACATAATTTCAAAAGAGACGGAGCAATTAAAATAGAGGGATGCAGTTGATTCAGATTAGTGTTAGGTATAAAGAGAGAATAATGTTTGTAGCTAAAAACTCTTTGGGATACACAAGTAATTGCAAAATTGTTTGTTCAAAGTGGGAAGGGCAAAAGAGGAAAACAAATGAAAAACAATAAAAAAAGTAAATAGGGATAGCTTACGGTTCCGTAAGCCAAAATTAGCTTACAAAACCATTGAATGCTAAATTTTCTCCTGGGGTCTACCAACAATAACTTACGGTGGGAGTCCAAAATACCCAATTTTTGGGTTTTTCCCTTACGGTGGCAGATGGACTAAGGGGCGTCGGTACATGCAGCCAAAATGACATAAAACAAGTAAGTTTTTTTTTTATTTTATACCTCTTTTTCATTATTGTTTTCTTGCTACGTATTTGTTTCGTGTTTTTTTTTCATCTTTTACTTTATATCTCATTTAGTGATTCATATATTTTCTTTATATCATATATAGATGGGTAGAAAGATTATTTTATACTTTGTTGAAAGATTTTAGTTATGATTTTTTTTTATTAAAATGACTCGTTCATGGTGGAATATTATTTATGGATATGATTAGTAAGACCTCTTATATAATTCTAGTGTCGGACCTTTGAAATCTCAAAACCGGCCTTGTTTTAAATGTATATATAATAAACTTACTTCATTTGATTGATAAGAAGATTAATTGAAGATAAAAATTTAAAGAATGCGCTTTTATTGATATATCATCTATACTTCAAATATAGTTCCAATACATCATTTTTAGATGTCTTAAACTTCATCCACATTGCTAAAGTGTACATTAATCAGAATTTGAATGTAAATTGTAGTTATTGGAGCAAGAATAATGTAATTTCTTATTATATAAGATGTCGAAAATACTCTGTGACCGTCCCACTAGCTCCAACAAAATATATATTTTTTTTACAACATACCACATCGAATTATTTTGAAAGGTTAGTTGTAGCTTGCTTTTAATAGAAACAATATGTTTATTAGAACACATCATTACCCTATCAATTTCATTGAGAATATTTTTAGAATATTGTTGAAGAACCTCATGCAGTACATAGTGAAATACCAACTAAAATTTAGGCTTGAATATATGGTGAAGCATGACTTGTTTGCATCTTCAGACTCCCACCTAATATTTTTTTCTTTTTTGGAGAGATGATCGCTAATTAGAACATCATAAAGAATCTCTCTTCTTAATCTCTATCTTGGTTTTTAAGAAATTTTTCATTACGAGGTCGATCTCTATCTTTACATGGAGGTCGAGGGCCATATATATTATGAACAATTTTTAGTACAAAGTCGAGATCAATTGAAAAAGCAAAGTGTTGAGTTTTGGGCATACTATTAGGATAAATTAATTTCATAAATTAATTACGCAACAAAATAATAAATTATATAAACATTCAAAGATGTTTATCTCGATAATACACTCAGTTGGTTATAATTCAATAACGTAATGTGCATGCCTTAAAACTTGATGCAATAAATGTTTAAACACAAAAATGGAAGGATATTTTAACTACGTAAATGGAAAAGGAAAATTTTCTGTTATGTTTTGCTTCAATTAGGTACCATAGCAAACGACTTTCAATTCCTTTGAAATTTTATATACGTGCGCGCATATAGTTTAGTTTGTCTAGTGTCTTGTATCAAAATGTCGTAGCTTTTAGAGTAGTTTAGGCTATGTTTAGTTCATGAATTCTAGGAACACGGAAATGAAAGTCATTATTTTCCTCTGTAGTTTGGGAAACACAAACTCTAGAAGTACTTTCCTGATAAAGGGCCAGGAAAGTAAAGAGGAAATCAGTTCCACTCAGATCTCATAGGATTGATTTTCCCTTCTCATTTCCCAGCATTAATTATGAAATTTTCGGACAACAATACCCCTGCCCAAACATGCTATTGTCAAATTTACCCAAAATACAAGGGTATTATTGAAACATTGACATATTTTTACTTTTCTTTCCTACACCAACCAAACACAGGAAGGAAAATAAAATGGTATTTCCTGAGTACTTTCTTAGCTTTGCCAAACACAGTAAATGAAACTTGACATGAATTTTAATTTCCCAACCACATGGGAAAGACAAGAGAATTGATTTCCTTTCCGTAAACCAAACATGACCTTAGGTCAGTCTTCTATTTTGTTTTTATTTTCTATTCAGTTTTGACTTTTGAGTTTTAGCTTAGTTTCATGTCTTAAATTAGCAATTACAGTGCAATACCCTACGAGAATGACCTTTGCTTGCTCATACTACACAAGACTAATCATCTTAGTTACTTGAAGGGAATTAAATTAAGTCATTTTTATGTTCCTATTTCAGGGCTTGAAAGTAGGAGCGGCTACTTTGCACCGGAGGTTAAAATTTTCTTTTGCCCTTTTTGGTTTGGTCTTTCCCTCTCTCTCCTCATTGTTGTCGGCCACCACTGTCAGCACCGTAGTTAACTTTCTCCGATTTCTTTGAAATTTATGTCATCGAATTCATTACAACAAACTTAACGAGTTTAGTGACTATCTCAAGGTGAGATTCGAATTAGATAGTGAGATATCGACACCGGCCAGAAGTTTGTGAAATCTAAATCTTCTCTACTTCGATCTGCCTCCTACGGTAGTCAAAATTGAAATCTTAAGACACTACAAGATTTCTGGGATTGCAGACTTCAAAGCTCAATAGGTTTTGAAGGTTGTAGGTGATTGGAGATGACGGACAAAAAGCTTGAAGTTCAAGCCATTTTCGGCCATGCGTGCGGGTATTTTCCCTCAAGGTTTGGTCTGAAATCGGGTGGGGAGGGTCACGTACATCGTTATCGATATATGTGTGATAGAAGAACCAAATAGTATTGTAACTTTGTAACTACAACTAAGATTCAAAAAAGTACTTTGATTAAATGACACATACTTATGTTTATTCTGAGTAGCCATGACAGACTGCTAGATAAATAACAATCTGGTTCAATGGTTCTAAATAAATAATATAGATTAATTCGTTAATCAATTCTAAGAGGTCACACACCTATAAGTACTTTTTTTTTTATCCAAAGGAGGTCCAACTATATTAAGATAAAAGAGTACAAAGGATAGATGCAAAGATGCATCAAGGAAGAACATAAACAAACTAAAGAAGATGCAAGAACAGCACTCACTAAAAACAAGAAACAAGAAACAATAAAATGCAAGATTAACTAGCGCGAAGCTGTTGATTACACTACGGATCTTAACCGAATAGTGAATGTTGTAGGCGGTGGTATGATTGACCATGCAAATCCAACGCACAAAACTACGTAGAACTAAGGGCAATCTTCCACCAAGAGATTGAAAGCGGCCAAGGTTGTCCCATGGCCATGATTGCAAACGACCTCTAACGAACAAATACCATAATCCTGGGTCATGAACCCAAAATCAGTACCAAACATGGGACCAAAACCAAATAGGAACCCAGCAAATACAATGGATCCATAACCTAACCATGAAGCCACCTGGATCCCAGATCCGGATCCGGTGAAAAAATTTAAGATCCAACCTTCTGTTGCTACCTCTACCGCTCCCAATCGTTTTGCCAAGATCCAAACGCCAGCTCTGGTCCACAAAGCCCCAAGAAAGCACTATGTTGACATCGCCACCATTCAACCCAAACAAATCGCCAACGGAGCAAACACATCATGTTGCCAACGGAGCCTGATCCACAATAATTTGACCCTGATCAGCATAGCCGCAACCTATTCCATAGATCCAACCCGCAAAACTACCACATACCTGCCATGGGAAGGAAGACGAATGAGTCACCAAGCAACCAATTCGAGAACCACCCCACTGAACCATCGCCCACATCTTTCTCAAGTACAACACCACGAAAAAGAACAAGCATCACAAGGCCGAGGCCTAGAAAGGTCTCCATGGAAGGAGAAGGTGCAAGAGACGATGATCCAAGAAGGGCCGCCGCTCCCAAACCCTAGCAGACGCTAGGTCAGAAAAAAATGTGTTTCTAAATAATAATTAGAAAGTTCTGTTTTTACACCTATAAGTACTAATAATGAAGAAAATGTTGATGATTAAATATAATTAATTATTATTTATATTTGGATTAAAACATATAGGCATGTTGTATTGGCCGGTTTTAATTAATTAAAAGCTTTCGTCGAGTTTGGATTAATTATAGGAGGCAAGACTAAACTCATATAGACTTGCAAGGGACATGAAGCAAAAAGCATTGGGATTATTTGCCGTGAGCCCTCTTGGATTGTGCAATTGTTGAGCATTTGTGCATAAGAGCATCTCCAACAGATGACCTATTATAAAATAAATTTAAAATCTAACTAAATTTAAGGCAAAACATAGCTCAAACATATTTCCTAAACAAAAGTTAAATTTAACTTTTGTTAAATCCTCTACTTATATTTTTTTAAGGGGAATAAATAAATTCATTGATTATAAAATCATAATGACCGTACTAAGTCAATGAGTGATACATACGTTAGAGCAATCTCCTACACCATATATAGACAACAAACGACCTGACTCAGAGAATACCCTAGTAAATAAACACCCAATAAAACTTGGGTTACACACTTGACTCAAGTGACTAAAAAGAAAAGACCGTCGCCCATCTAATGGTACATTGGTACATGACTCAACCCAATGAAACTAGTAGCCTCGCCTAAGACCTCAATTGGGTGTACAAAGATGCTAGCAAAATCAACACGAGCTTGGGACAAACATACCATCCAAAAGGCAAAGAAAGCCATCAACTCACAACAGGCCCAAAGGACAAAGAGCAAAGGGTTAAAACAAAACCCATGTCCCTGCACCTCAACCGTGCAGATCAACATCACTGCGCCAAGACCAAAAGGCCCAAGCCCATCCCTCTCCCCCGTCCTTGAGTTGGATCGGAGACGAAGTAGCCGATGGTGACAAACCCACCACGACCACGACTCCACAGGCACTCGAAGAGACGAATCTCTCTGCCGGAACTACCACCGCCACATCGCACTAAAGCAATCCTTGGATCCCACCTATATTTAGCTAAACATGAGAGAGAAAGTAGGTAAAAGGCAAATACTCCAACGTCTAATTTTTTTCAGTTTCAACATTATCTTGTTTCAATTAATCTAACTTACATGTAACTAGAACTGTTGGAGTAGAAGTCAAAAAATTACTAGTTATATTTAACTTTTAAGTATCTTAGCAAATAGAAATAATTTTTATTGTTGGAGATACTCTAAGCTCTTATGAGTAATATAAATACTTCTTATTCTCTTATACTACCTACATGTGAAATATTGACTTAACCAAAAAAGAGAGAAGAACCGAGTAACCCTAAATCCCTAAATTTCACACAAACGTAGAATACCTGGGGCTTGTTTTGCCACAAGCCTTCTTCATCCTTAGAGAATCTTGCTAGGATAATCGAATTCTTCTTCAATCAATCCATCCTTGGGTATCAGTGTGGATACTCCTACAGGCTCGAGCTCAACACTTGGAGAGCTCAAGTACATGAATCTAATTAAGACAAGGAAAAAGTTAGAAAACTTCACCTGAAGTATGGAGGCTGCAAGCATGAAGGGACGTCCTCTCTCTCTCTCTCTCTCTCTCTCTCTCTCTCTCTCTCTCTCTCTCTCTCTCTCTCTCTCTCTCTCTATAACAATCCGAGACGTTAATAACAAGGGAAAAATTGTCAAGCAAATTTGACTTGGGCTGCTAGAAAGAACCTTATTGGGAAATAGTCTAACTTCTTGGAAAAATTTTTCCTTTGGCCCTTACCCCCTTTTAAATATGTGTTTTTCCAAAAAAAAATTTCCCCTTTGAAATTTTTTTAACACACCAGCATTGGCATCCCCAAAATTAAAAAAAAAACCCAAAAACACAACCCAAACCCCACCCCAAAAACCAAAAAAGTTGGGTTTAAAAAGGGGGGGTTAAAAAAATTTTTTTTGGGTTGTTTTTTTTGGGAAATTAAAAAAATTAAATGGGAGTATTGGGAAATAGTCTGACTTCTTGGGCAAATTATCAACCTTATTGGTACATATTAGGAAACTTAAATCTAATTGGAAATATTTTGATAATTATTGACCTTATTAGTAATTTTTTTAAATTTTTTTTAATGATAAACAATATCCGCTCTAATCTGTGGAGGTTGGGCTTCCATGACCATTCTTTTGGTGGTATCTCTGATGAAGGAGAAGAACAAGGGTGGCGCTAAAAGTCCCCAAGAACTTTTGTAGTTGTCAAACCTTAACCTACTATAATTGCTAATCATCCCAAAATCACGGGGCTTAAGATGGATGAGGGGTTTGTGACCTCTTACGTGTGAGGAGGATGTCACAAACAACCATTGGAATTTTGCATTTCAATTGCACCATAGGATGTCGCAAACAAACCTTACCTCTTATAAGAAACCAAACATTGAAGGAAAAAAATCTCTCCAAGAACAATAACAAACACAAACTAGTGAAATCTAAAATTAGGAAGACCTAAAGGATCTCTTATACACAATGAACTTGCAAATGGTGGAACCAAATCCCACCAATCATATGAGACATAGAAGTGCCAAAATTTGCAACTTGATTACCCTCTTATATATATATATATATATATATATGAGAAGATTTGAATTGGATTTAAGAAATCCAATGAACGCAATTAAATATTAAGTTTAATTGTATTGTGTTCATCTACTTATATTGTTATATGCTACAAGTTGAGCACCTTAACAAATTCTGATTTGGCTGGAATTTTGCATATGTGTTCTGAGAATGGTATCCTAAAACAGTAAAACTTGAATAGCCGGATTGTCAAAATGTGATAATAAAACGGATCCCACAAGTAATTTTTTAAAATGCACCAAAAAAACAAAGTATGTTCAAAATATAATTTTCTTAGCGCATGGAATGGATGGAAATGAGTAGGTACTATTGCTGCTGCCGGCACTGAATGTAAATATATAAGAGAGTGCAGAAAGGTACGTACTTAACAGGTTGGCATGAGAGAGTATACTAGCTAGTGTGATGGATGTAATGATGCAAATTAAATTTAAAGCCTTGAAGCTCGTGAAATTAATAATTAGCTAGATAGGTTAGGTTACTTGTAAAGTGCATAATGCTATTGCTATCCATCATTACTTGTCTGGTCAGCGGTCACCAGACCAATAGTGCATGCTACATGCTTCCTACTGCTTGCGCTAACCATATCATCATCTCTAACTATTTTATATTAGACATTCTCTGCTAAGGAACTTCTTACTTTTTTAAGTTAAGAAGTTTTGAACTCAGTCATCAAAATAAATTATTTAAAACATATCTGACAGTTAGATCTCACGTCTGTTTTGATCTGACGGCTGAGATCAAAATTCATTAACTTAACAAAGTAAATAACTCCATTAAGGGCATATATATATATATTTTTTAGCATTTTAATTAAGGAATCACATATAGCCTCTAATCTTATTTCGGCAATTCAACCATTTAAGTTTTAGGTATATATCTATCTATATCTATATGTAGTCACGTAGATCATAAAGGGGGGGGGGATTTAAGGGATTTAACCGGGCAAGAGGGCCTGTATCTAACGAATTGGAAAGTTCGAGTTAATTATTTATAACTAGAATTGTTAGGCGAAGTAAAAAATTTGAAAGTTAAAAACTTAAAATCATAAATTTTAAGCGATGGATGAGCTATCAAAAACTAAAATATTGGTAACATGTATGTCAAAGTCAACAATATGTTAAACCCATTAGATGTTGTCACATGATGCATCCTCAACCTTAAATAATTACTCATCATTGCCATTCCTAACCTTTAATTTATTGGTTATTATTAAGAGGAATGGGGACATATATGCAGTGCATATTTGACATTTTCTTGTTCAAGGTGAACAGAGAGCTGTCTTTCAATTTGTACAAAGCTGATGCATGGGAATTGAGCATTTTATACAAAGCTGATGCGTTTTCTACCTAGGAACGTAGAGCTTGCCAGTTCTTTGTCGATTGCCATACAGTTTTCATGCTCTGCTACCATAGTACCAAACACACTCATCATGCTCTTAACAAACTTCATGATCATTGTTGAAGTGGTTTGTGAATTGAACAACTGAAAGAAGCCCTCAAAACAGTGCTAGATTGAAAATTGGGACGGTTCAGCAGATCGGTACATTCACTGTTTTACTTTGTTGCTTCTCTTTTCTTTGGACTAAAGTTTGAAAGGGAAAAGAAAATCCATCATGGCTATGGCTTCCAAAATCAGAGCTCATGAGAGATAGGAGAGGCTGTCGACTATAATTCTGTAAATACATGCTACAAACATTGATGAGTATCCCTCATGTTGTTAGAGGCATGCATTCATGTGATCATATCATGATACCTGGACCCCCAAAAATGCTTTTGGCACTTTGCTTTGTGAAAGCAAAAGTAAAACAGTAGTTAGAAAATAGATCTGTTTGTTTCCAAATTAAGTTTAAGACCAAATGGGGTTCACCACTTTAGTCTCATGTATAGTTTAAGGGGCCCCTAGTTTAATTCTATCACCATTTTTTTTCTTCTCATGTATAGTTTAAGCCCTAGGTTAATTCTATCACCAATTTATCAATTGCATCTTGAGGGCTCAGGCATCTTTGGTGGGGAAATTGGAATCATGTTCACCACCACAACTTAATCATCAAAAGGAAAATGAGAAAAATAGAAGAAATTAATCAGAGAAGGTTGCTTCTATGCAATTATAACAAGGGTTAAAGGGAGAATTAGAAACCACAAGTTCACTAATAAAAGATGAGATTGCATGTGATGTACAGTGCTTGCACATATTGAATGGAAATTCGGATTGCATTTTGCTCAGATTGATTACAATTAAGATACAACATGCCAGAGGACTATTATTCCCTTCACTCACTAAATTAAAATGGTCATTTGAAAGCATCACCAAGCCAACTAATTATGACAAGATTAAAAATGAATTCAAGAGGGTGTTGCCCAGTTCTTCTGGATTTCAAAGTAGTAATTGGCATCCAAATAGCATTTTCCATCATCATCCAAGAACTGAAACAAGAAGAAAGAAATTTAATCAAATTTAATGAAAAAGAAAGCCAATCAACTTCTTCTATTTAGGTAGGTTTAGTGAATCCTTACTTTTGTTCTCACATAATACCAGCCCCTTGCAAACATGCCTGAAGGGGTAGTATCTTCTTCAGTTTCATACGTATAAGGATTTTGTCGAGGACTAAAGGTTCCAAGCATTCTTTTTGAACTGTGCACTGTCAAAATTTTATGGAAGGAATGTTAGTTTGAGTAGAATATACTTAAATGAGTGAATGTCAGTTAGAATGTACGTTTTACCTTTGACACCAGTCTTCCAGACTGAGGTGGTGTACATGAGGCCTGAGACTATGTTTTTGGAGACGGTGAATGTGAATTTGGTCCGGTACTTGCATCCTCCTTTGAGTGTGAAGAGACTGCTCTTTGGTTTGTTGGTGAATGGAATCGGCAGCACAAGTTCTGGCCGGTCCCGGAACATCATTGTCAGGCTCAGAATCCTCACTTCTGCTTCTTTACTCTCTGCATGCTCATTAATTTCAAACAATCAATGGCGGCCACTAACTAGCATATATTGTTAGATTTCAAAGCATTTAGAAGCTAATTACTAGTCAATCATTAAGCATATTTACCTCCAACAGCTAGCGCAGAGAGATCAACACTTCCAAGAAGTTGTTGCTTCCATTTCCTCAAACTCTCATCATCCTTGGAAGAATTGATCATGTGCACAACATCAATAAACGGAATCGGAAACTGAAAATTAAGTAAAAAGGCCACTTACTTTATCCTTCTCAAGCTGCTCCTTGAGAGAAAACTTAGGGCCAAGAGCCAATTCTTTGTCACATTTCAATGTGGCAAGCTCATCCTCTTCATCTGGATCAACCTCATCTTTAAGATCATCATTGTCTTCACGGTGATGACCGTGGGGTAGCTTCAGGCTCGGTTCTCCACCTGCATCCTTGTTGCTATTTTTATCATTCTTAAACTCCTCTTCCTGCATTTGAGAATTGAAACTAACATTTTTGGTTGCAGATATAGCTTCCACGGTGGCCGACATTTTCACCAAGAGAGAAAAAAATAGGTTGAAGGAAACTAAAGATGAAGAAGGCAAGAATACGTTGGCTGTGTGGCTCTTTTCCAACTTGTACTAAATTCAGAGGCTGTTTGCCATGTTTGGATGCTTAACTTGTTTTTATCTGTGTTGGCAAGAGATGGAGATTAACAGACTGAGAAGAGGAACTATGGTTTATGTGGGAGTGTAGAAGATATGAAGAGGTTGTGCAAGAAATGGAAGGCAGTCAAGGGTATATATATAAAGTTGGGAAACAGCTTAGGGATTTGAGAGACTAACCACTAAAGTTTGGGGCAGGTGGCTAGCTTGTTAATTAAGTGAGCGGATGGGGTTAGCATATCAAGTGTGAAACACTGTCCTGTTTCACCACGTTGGGTAGTTAAGAATTTTTCAGTAGAACAAAAAAAAGCAGCATGGATGGATGGAGAATAAAAATTACATCAAAATCTACCTCGGGTTGTATATGTTTAAGACCCTTGGGAAGAAGAAAAAAAAAACCAAAAAACTAACGAGTCTACTATCAACCGGCCAATGCCATAGCAAAAGTTTCCGGATCGATTACTGGTATTGGGGTTCAAGGTTCGGGACTCCTAGTATTAGGCTGTGATGAGCCCCAAAACTTTCTCTCTCTTTTGAGAAGGGAATGAACATTCCTCGCTCTTATTTGGTAACCCCATTAGTGTAACACGTGCACAAAAAAAGGGGAAGGATTTCTAGAGATGTGTATGGAAGTTGACCCTTCCTAAGAAAATAGTTTGTGAATCATTTTATGTTGAGGTCAACAAGGGTCATGAAATAGTCATAATCCGGGAAGTTTTTGGAAAGGACCGCACCTCCTATCTCCAAGGTCCCAAAGTCGCAGCCCAGCCATGTTATTAGATTGTAAGCTCCATTACGTAAAGAGCAGCCTGTTATATCCAAATATATGATATATAGCACAAACAACTAGTTAGTTTGGCTTTGAAATTATTATATTATCTGATAACAGAGCCCTATAAGTGATGGAACATACGGGTACTACATCGTAAATACAAGTTATATGGATCATATCCTTGAAACTTTCCAGAACCGCTGGTATCAAGTTTACAGAAGCCAGGCAGCAACATACTATTCAGCGAGAAGCATATAAATGTAATATTTTCCATATACCAGAAAGTCCAGAACTTTCGGCAAGACGCGTAGAAAATCCCTTCTTCCATCGAGTTAACGCACTCGGCTCCTCTGTATGTTTAGTACACAAATGTGGCACAACTTTTGAAACGATAGCTAATACTTTCCTTCACCCAGATCAATGCTATCAGATTTCTTTATAAGCAGCAACCCATCTTACAGGTACACACTTTTAACAAAGTTACAGAGATATTTATAAGGGCTGTGGACGTGTCTGGACTATAAAGATATCTTTGCCAACAACACATCCTTCCACATCCTGTGCGCAGCCAAACTTCTGCTCAAGGAAAAATCCCACTGCACCGAGGCGCTGACCAATCTGCCGACGGAAAATTGGATCTACAGTTAATGGTTTCTTGCTGTAGTCTACAGTCAAATGGATAACCTCACCATCTGCAGGGCCAGCACCAAGTAGCTCCTCACTGAAATTCGCAAATGCCAATGTACGCACATTCCTATCAAATTTCCCAGATGCTAAACGCCAGGGTGTGCCCCTGGTGCCTGAGGCCAAAGTTTCACCAAGGCCAGAAGCAATTTCAGCCTCAACCAAATTATGATCTTGGTCTGTTGGGCTGACTGTATGAAGCACAAACGACAAGTCTGGTGAAAGCATTTCTTGCACCAGAATTGCCATTGTAGCATCCTTCTGGGGTACACCAGCAACTCGACGGCTCAAAACAGCCCTCCGAGTGTAGAGCGAAGCCCAAACTTTGCTTATAGCATTTGCAAATACTGTCGGATTTGAAGCACTAACATTGGGAATCGAATCATATAGTCCAGCAGCCGACATTCCAGCCAAGTCCTCAACATTAGCACTTGAACGAACAATTAGGCGTGCATTTCCTGGAAATATTTTGGCTATGCTATCAATGATATCTTTAGAGGGCTGTAGGGAAGTGATCAGTTCCTGGAGCTGACAGCATAGTTGGTCAAGTTCTCCACCGTCCAGCTTCAATGTTTCTATCTTATTTAGAAAGGACCTGAATGATTCCATGGATTTGCTTTGCTCTAATGCCAATTCCATAGAGCCAAATGGTATCACTACTCCAGCAGGGACATTAAAAGAAGCTGGTACCCCTTGGCCACTAAAAACTGCGAATGAAAAACCAAATAGTCAAGTGAATGTAGGGGGACAAAAATATATGCAGGAAATAGTGCTTGTAGGGAATCCACATATCACCCCTTAGTCATTACATATAAGCGCATTATATGCATGAATCTTCTAAAGTACACTCTAATGCACCCAAAGTGCACCCCAATGATAATAAGGACAATAATTTATTTCACGGATTAAGTTACTTTCATGGCCCAGCGGCCAGCAGTCCCATAAGGTAAAAGATACATGGTTTCTGTATAAAGAAAGAAGACCCAAAAACAAAGGTTCCAGATTGGTGATGCTAATCAAAGACAGTAATGTCAATTCGTCCTTTGGAGACCCAAGGCAGATTTAAGACATTAACTATGGAAATACGGATGTTAAAGAAAATAAGAGCTCTAAAAGAGATTAGAGATTAGTGACTTAATGCTTGGAAAAAAAAAAAAGTTGTAGTCCTAAGTCCCAACCAAAATTTATGACTACCTTTATCAGATGCTGCTGCCAAAGAAGCTAAACGGCCACAAGCAGCGGCTTTTGCACCCGAAGTCCGTGCATCTGCATCAGCAAGTAGTAAAACTCCACCGGCAGATACACCCTAGATAAAAATGCAACTATTACAACATTCAGAGGCAATATAATTTGTGATGATAGAAACCCACATTGGTGAACCAAAGAAACAGTTAGGTTTTGAGCTTGATGAAAGACTTTAATAAGTTTAAACAAAATTGATGTGGGAGCAAAGTTCAAATTATGTTAAATAAGCTCATACAAGTACTAAGCACCATATAATAAAGCATCTGTCCTTAAGTTATGTAATAAATGCAATTCACAAATGCATTTTTAGGTTATTGTCTTTTCATATTCTGTTTGTCATAATGTTCAATGTATTAAGTGTCATCAGTTATGTCTTTCAGAATTCCTAAGTGCATGGGTTTGAGGGATTTCACTGATTCATGATGTATAAATGGTTCCATACATAGAGCTACCTTGTACACTTTGAAAAATGTGTTGGTGAAAAAATCCTGAGATTTTCTGCTCATGTCTGAAGCATGGGTTCACTTAGAGCAATTACAAGTACCTTTCTTTCAGAACCTATGGTACTAAAGGGCAAAGTAGCTTGACGTGAAAGAGTATGAAAGGCGTGATGACAGAATATTCTATGTTTTCTCTATAGGAGTGATGCCTAGAACTCTACTGGTGCGATGCTGGTTCTTTCTATCCCTTGCTATTTTATTTCATTTGTTCTACATCGCAAATTGTACCTGATTGGAGTTTGGGGGTTCAGCAGCAGACCAGGAAGGATCAGGAGTTCCACGGGCTTCAACTTTTGGTGCAACATCACCTGAAAGAGTTTTCACTGCAAAATTGCCATTGTTGTTTTCTGATGAAGGATATATATCAACACTGGACGATGATGCTTCTAACCTGCAAAATTCATGCATGCAGAAAAAAAAATATTAAATCAAATTTACAAATAAAAATGTCATAGCATAATTTTTTTATTGCTAGTGTTCCTTTGCTCTTTTCACTCGACTGTTTTCTGTTTTTGTTCAAAAGGGGACCAAGGTTGGGGAAGGGAGGAAAGCAAGAGTCACTCTAACCTTTGATGTGGAGCATAAGTGCTACCACTAGAGCTATAAGCTCCACCAGGAATCGATTACGTGATGCATTTTAATAATAATAATAATAATAATAATAATAATAATAATAAGAATAAGATAGAATTTCCAGAACATGACGAATTTGAAACTCTTTAGAGATGTCCAGAAAAAATAACCTCACATATGTTCCCTTATGTTTTTGTATATCAGCAACTTTGTCATCGTCTTCACATGTCACAAACACAACCTTCTCCTGTAGATCACCATCATAGTTTATTGGTTAGATTTATGTAGTTAATCAGAAACATTTATTGACCGTCACATTTGGATAGACAAGACATACTTGTCGAGCCCTGACACCAAGATGAGATAAGTGAGGAAGCTCTTGCAGAAGTACAACTCCCACAATGCTACTCCCAGCAGCTGTTACCTGCCAGACATATAAACTATGAGAAAACTATTGTAACTGGATTGGATTATCATTATTATGGCCTGAGTGAAAGATATAAGAATAAATGATTGCAAACCTCTTCATCTCCATCGGCTTTGTTGACCACGAGAATAACAGGTCCCTCCACAGTTGATGGTATTGATCCAGGGACAATCCTCTCAACCTGAAGTTGTAGGTTTATAATATTAAGAGAAAATGTGAACTAAACATTGCAACAAGCAAAACATTACTAGACTACTAGTCCATTAAATCCTATGAGGGATATACAAAGTCAGAGATTAAATATCTTTCAAAGAACAGAAAAGAGAAGTGTTCATTAATTTATGAAAAGAAAGTTCATTGTGGAACTGCCAAGGGGGCATAACCCTAGCATACAACTCAAAAAAAATGAACAGAAAAAGAAAAAACCTAATCAAGAATCAAATGCCCTCACTTTCCTTGTCCAAGAATATAAAAACCACCAGAAATTCCTTAATCTACACTACAAAATGCCACAGCTACACTTGCAGTATCTTCCCCCCAGTTTTGTCTGTTATTAACTTTTTTAATAGGACTATCAGATTATCATTGAATTTCAAACGATGGTTACATATATGTCATTTATTTTAACAAAAGACAAATAGTTATATTCCTATCAAAACTTGATTGGAATATATGTATGTCAAATGAATGACAGCAAGCATGTTACTTCTCATCAGAACATAAAATAATGATATATAAAACAGGAACAAACAACAAACATTTCACTAAAAACTTGCACAACATAGCATGTTTATGTCCATATTATTCAATATTCATATGTTGAACATTTATTTTGCATTGTCAAAATTAAAGATCATGCTGCATATGAACATGAAATTTTAAGATAATTTATTAATGTATTGCAAGTTTATAATTTTTTTTTGCTCAATATTTCAAGACAATTTGTTCCTTCAGCATAACAGTTATACAGAAGTATAGAATGTCTCCGTTTGTTCTTTCACCTGCCAAATAGATTTGGAACTAGAACTTAAAAGTGATTTAGATGTACAACGTACCAACACAATAGGCATGTCAAACCTATTGGTAATATGTATATAGAGGCTTCTCACATCCAGAAGTTTTGTGAAGATCCAGAATTGTTGTAATTAGTCAAACTTTCTTAGATCCGATATTCTACTTTAAAATAACTCTTATTTTCTACGCATTGCTAATGCCTACTGGTTAAAAACTAAAACAGAAAATTATAAAATGAAAATGGTGTTGAAGAATTAGTTCCCTATTCTCTGTCATGTTGAAGCAAAAAAAAGTTAAACAATAGTGCAGACACGGCTGAACAATTACTATTCTCATGCATTGTGGTAGTGCTTTGAATTGATCATATAGAAACAAGTGGATGTACAAGAGTAACCAAAACAAATGTCAGCATTTTAAGAGATCTCAACATGTAGATACATAAATTATTGATCAAACAATTCATCCATTTTCTTAGGTACTTATTCTTTTTTCTGTACGCATTAACACATCATATGACAGTATATGCAATCCGACATAACTTTAGAAGTATCTATTTGAACTAATGTGTATCTACCAACATTCTAAATGTTTTCCAAATAAATTTATCTAGTTCTATTTCTTTTCTCTCTTTTTCTTCAAAGTTTTTGAATGTTTTAAACTTTGCCATGGTTCAATTGAATATTTCAAACATTGCTCGGTAAACTGTACTCAGCTTATAAATAACTTTGAACTTCCAAAGAGAACAGGTAATCTGATCCCTAAGTTTTTATGGGTATATTGAACAAGGGATTTTTTTTTTGGTGGATAGGAAACAAGAGCTTTGTATATGAAATTTAACTAGGATTATGGAGGTTACCTCAACCAATGTTCCCAAAGCAGCTCCTGGCACAATAACATCCCAACCCTGAGAACCAATAGTACTTCTAACAGCTTTCAAAAGTAGGGTGCAGAGTTTTGAAACCTGAAATATTACACTGCATAGCATTTGTAGGTCGAAAATCAGACAACGATAGAGTTGAAAATCAGTACTGCAATTGTATAACCTATACCACTATAAACAATATTAGTCAATCCATATTAAATGAAATTAAAAATATTTAAGACATACCCGGCGCGAATTTCAGCTTCAGCATATGTTCTTACACTGTTCTCAGGTATTCCAAAAGCTTTTCCTAATACCTGCAAGAGTTGTTGAAGTTCCAGTTTACATGTGTTCCTAACTTTTAGCACTTTCCTTATGCTGATGAATTAAGTTAACTGATATGAGTAACATGAGAACAAACAGGAGATAACGTTCAGAGAGTAATATATCATAGAATACCACATTATTGGCCCATGAAAGAAATGTAGTATAAATTCCACATGTTGGACTCTAATGATGAAATACCCACATGTGAAGAGGAGTTTTAGACTTTAGAGTATAAAACAATTGGCTGCTGTTTGAACTTTATAAATAAAAAAGAAAGTGAAGTGTCATACATAATCACTACCCAAAAAGATCCTATAGAGATAACAAGCTTTTTGTATACTAGACCATCATCCTCATCAACGAAGTGTTTCTTTTTTTAAGAAAGAATAGGGAACAATTGATACCTGGACATTTTGGGGAAATAATTGAAGAAGTGCTTCAGAATATTCTTCAGTTAACCTCCTGGCTCTATCAAGAGTAGCTTTATGCCTTAGTCCCCAGATTGTTTTTCCATCTTCACTTCCTTCATGAATAAAACAGGAGGAAAATTGTAAAATGATTGGGCTGTTTAAGCACTCTGTCACCAATTTGCTAGCTAAATGTTGCAAAACTAGTGCAAAGACAAAGGATGAATTACCTTCTGTTTCAGAAAGACCTCTTGCTTTCCAGGCAAGGAGCTCATTTTCAATTGCAGCACATTCTTCAGGTTTCCAACCAGATATCCTCAGCTGATGAACACCAACTATAAGGGCACCAAGTGGATCATTCCATGAGCTTACATCCTTTGAATTCACATTTTGTGCCAGCCAATGAGCCCCTCCCATAGCTTCAAGCTCATTAGCGAATCTAACCAAGTATATTGTCAACAGACACCCAAATCTTGATAACAATCGTAAGATAATATTTCTAGAGAAAAGGAAGTTAAAACGTTTAACAGTCGGGTCAAGACTGCTATATGCCAGCTTGAACAGGTTGCCTCATTCACAACAATTCCTCTGGTTGCGTAATGTCATGCACAAATTATACAAGCAGCTTATTGCTCAATGCCATGGTCAACTGTTGTTAAATCATAAATCATTTAATATAGAATGTTCAGTTTGCAGCATCAATGTCATCCATTATATTTTATGCATAAAGACTAGACAGAAAAAGCATCATGTATATAAAAAGAATAAAAATAAACTTAATATGACCCTTGGAAACTTTGACTTTCAGCAACTTTCTACAGAAAACTTCTAGAACCAACTCCAGAAACGCCTATAAATGGAGAAAGGAACACCAAGCACAACCGCAGCGAAAACTATAATTGTTGCAATCCAAAATTCTGAATGTGCTTTTAAAGCCAAGGATTATATTCGTACCTGCTTAGAAGAATGAATGAATAGTCCTCAAGTCCAATCTCGCAAAGACGCCACTGTATTATTCAGAGAGAGATGAAGAAAGAATTATCAACCATTAGGAGAAACACTCTCGAATTCTGAATCAATTCAATTTAAACTGTTTCACTTTAAACTTTTACTAAATAATTACGAAAAAATGTTCTCACCTTTTGACGCATAGCTATTGCAGCATCAGAAGCATCATTTCTAAGGCCACTTTCAAGACCCTTTGCAATTATTTCTCTCAGAGCACTCAAAGATTTCATGGTCTTGAATAACAGATCTGAACCCAAAACTTTACTTGATTCTTCTGAAACATCCAAACCCTGTAAGAAAAATAAATAAATATTCCTCTCATCAGCCATCAAAACTGAAAAAAAAAAATTCAAAATAAACAAGCTCAAAGTGGCAATATCAACAGAATTGTTGATTTGATACAACACAACTGTCAGCGAATCCACATGTATAAACCATGACTGTTGACTTGATAAAACACATTGTCAAATCTTGTACCAATAAAGGGAGGATAGTTCTTTTCTTAGAAAATTGGACTATGTTACATTTACGACTGCAGTAAACAAGATGCAACTACAATATGTTTCAAATGTAAATGAGCTTGTTATCTTTAAAGAGGTTTCCATTCAAGGGTCGATATAATAGAGAGAGAAAAATATGTGAAGAGAAAGGGGAGTAGGTTGGGTATTACTTTAGTTCCAGGGGAGATATTGAGGTACAGTTGACTTCTCTTGACATTATGAATAACAAACACTTCTCCTCAGTTAATTTCATTTCTTGAATCAGATCTTTTCTAGAATCAAAGGTTGTTCCAGATGTAATGAAAATTTGAATCACCATCCAATTTGATCATGAAACTCACACTACCACAATAAGCAAATATGGGGATGGAAGGTTATTCCTAATAACTGCAGGCATAAAATTTGGTATAGAAATTAATAAATATATAAGCACTAGAACATTGGCCCCAAATGAACTTCACATATTCTGATCCGAAGGGATGCCTGGTTCAAAATAAAATCTACCTGGGACATGAAATTGAAGAAAATGAAATAATGAAGGCTCACCTTTTTGCACTCCAAAAACAATGTAAGAGCTGAAAGGCCTTTTTCATCGATGGATTCTTTGATAGATTCAAGTTGTTCAGCAAGGCTGCAATAAGAATTAATCAAAACCAAAGGTCACATCACCAGCACTTAAATCCCTATGGCCAAAGCATATTTAGTAAAAGATCAACTGCATTGCTCATATACAAGCTTCAGGGAAAGATTTTGGTTAATTCAGAAGTAATACTAGTTTCCAAGAGCACTGTTAAACTTCAAGAAAATATTAATGAATGTTGCGTATTAATTTGAATGAACCTCTTTTATTTCAAGAAGAAAAAAATATATTGTTACAATGGGTTAATGAAACCTCTTAACTATCCTAGTCCTAACCCACTCACCCACCCTCCAGAAAGATTATGGTTATGTAAACTGGTTGACAAAATAATGGAACTGAGAAAAGTACCCTAGTCTGAATTCTAGACAGAGTGGATAAGCCTATAAGGTATTTATGTTTTCTGTTGAACTAGTCTTCAACCATCCAGTAAGAATCTAGTTACCTCCATTAATTT